>JAAGEH010000005.1:8638920-8663483 GCA_011751065.1 Lasiurus cinereus
AAAAAATTGAAACTGGACCACCAACTTACACCAAATACAAAAATAAACTCAAAATGGATACAGGACTTAAACATTAGAAGGGAAACCATAAAAATACTAGAGGAATCCACAGGCAGCACAATCTCAGATATATGCCGAAAGAACTTCTTCACTGATACTGCTCCAAAGGCAATGGAAGCTAAAGAAAAAATAAACAAATGGGACTACATCAAAATAAAAAGCTTTTGCACAGCAAAAGAAACCATCAACAAAACAACAAGAAAGATCACTGTATGGGAGAACATATTTGCAAATGTTATCACTGACAAAGGTTTAATCTCCAAAATCTACAGCCAACTTATACAACTTAATAAAAGGAAAATAAACGATCCAATAAAAAAATGGGCAACGGACCTAAATAGAACCTTTTCAAAAGATGACAGAAGGAAGTCCAAGAGACACATGAAAACATGTTCAAAGTCATTAATCATCCGAGAGATGCAAATCAAAATGACAATGCGATAGCATCTTACATCTGTCAGAATGGCAATCATCAACAAATCACCAAACGACAAGTGTTGGCGAGGATGCAGAAAAAAAGGAACCCTTGTGCACTGTTGGTGGGAATGCAGACTGGTGCAGCCACTGTGGAGAACAGTATGGAGTTTCCTCAAAAAACTAAAAATGAATCTCCCATTTGACCCTGTAATCCCACTCTTAGGAATTTATCCTAAGAAATTACAAACACCAATCAGAAAGGATTTATGCACCCCTATGTTCATAGCAGCACAATTTACAATAGCTACAATTTGGAAACAGCCTAGGTGCCCGTCAGCAGATGAGTGGATCAGAAAACTGTGGTACATCTACACAATGGAATTCTATGCTGCCATTAAAAAGAAGGAATTCTTACCATTTGCAGCAACCTGGTTGGAACTGGAGAGCCTTATGCTTAGTGAAATAAGCCAGTCAGTGAAGGAGAAGCATCACATGATCTCACTCATTTGTGGATAATAAAGAACATTATAAATTGATGAACAAAAGGATAGATACAGAGACAGTAAAGCTTCAAACAGACTGTGAAATTACAGTAGGAAGATTAAAGTTAGGTGAGGTAGATAAGAGATCAATCAAAGGACTTGTATGCATGCATATAATCATAACCAATGAACATAGACACTGGGGGGTTGGGGTATGCCTGGGAGGGAGGGGGGGCAATGGGGAGATATGTATAAAAAATTAATAAAAATAAAAATAAAGGAAAAAAAAGACTGAGGAAGCCATAAAGAAGTATTTTAAGAGGACAGAGTTTATGAAAAATGTCATGCATAAAGAAATAGTAGTCCTGAGAATCCTCAATGTTCAATTATCTGACACTGGGCATTATCACTGTGTGATCCAACATGGCTCCTTCTACAGTGATGGAGCTACAAGTGGCAGGTAACGGCCTACATTTATTGCCCTAATACCCCCAGGGGTGAGTTTATCCTGGGATGGTCATTGATCCAGTTTTTCTGGGAAATATAAAAAAAAAGTCATAGGAGAAAGGGAGATGGACATTACATTTACTCACCCCATTATTCCATTTATCACTGCCGGGGGCTAAATAAAAAAATAAAGAGACTCATAGTGGGAGTCAGAAAATAGGCAGGGGCTGTTTGTGTTGCACTGTGATGGACTCCCCTCTCACCCAGGAATCTAGGTCCCCTTCCTTTGTTGCCAAGACTTCAGTGCCTCACATTCCTGTTCTGCCCATTGAGGCCTAGTCAGCAGCACAAACTCTTCATAAGAAGGGGAGGGATATATGTACAGAAAAATGAACTTAGGACTTGATGTCTCTCCCTTCCCCTTCCCAGCTCTCAGTTCACATCCTCAATTACTTATGAGAGTCACTAAATCCAGACAGCTCTGATTACAGTGTGAGTTAGAGGGCTGGTTCCCTCAGCCAAAGGTCCAGTGGATGGACTCTGTGGGAAGAGAAATTATAGCTGCATCTGAGACTCACAACCAGGATAAAGGTGGCTTGTTCCATGTAACAACATCACTGTTACTCAGAGAAGCTTCTCAGAAGAATCTAACATGTTCTGTCTGGAACCCTGTTCTGAATCAGAAAAAGGAAGAACGATTATCTATAGCAGGTCAGTTTTCTCTCTCCCCTCACTCTGCCACACAGAGTGGGTTTGATGCTCACACTCAATGGTAATGGCAGCTCTAAATATATAAGCTTGTTTCTGCTGTTTTCATCACACCCACACCATTCTCCCTGGCAGGAGCCAACTTTCCTTCTATTTTTCTACCTTCTCCCATCCTTTTCTGATCAAAGGCTCCAGACCATGAACAGGACCTTCCCCATCAACTCATTCAGGCTGGTATAACAAAATACCACAGACTGTATGGCTTATAAATGACAGAAATCAGAAATTTACTTTTCACTGTTCTGGAGGCCTGAAGTTCAAGTAGTAAAAGCCCTCTTCCAGGTTGTGACAGCCAATCCCTCTGTGTGTCTTTATATGGTAGAAGGCATAGGGAGATCAAGGTGTAGGGGTGAAACTTTTTATAAGGACACTAATCTCATTCATGAGCTTAGAACTTCATAATATGCATTAGGATTTCAATATACAAATTTTGAGGGGAGAGAAATAGCTCTCTACAACAAAAACCACTTTCACACTTTTTCCTACTAGTCTCCCAAAAGGCCAGTCTCTCCTGTGTCTCATTTACAACGTTTTTCCTCAACCTCCTTCCACCCCACACTGGATTTTCTCTCTACCTACATGACCTGTTGCAAAAAATACTATGAGCCTAATCCCAGATTAGCTTCCTGTTGACATGCAGTTATGATTTTGATAGCTTGCTGTATATATATAGCACTTCCTTCCTGATTTCTCCCAGGTCCTCTTGTCTTGCCACCATTTCTTAAATTTTAGTATTTTTACGTTGTGATATTAATTCATAGATGCCATTATACCCTAATAGTTTTTAAATTCATCATAAAATGTTTGGCTACAGTGTTCTTCTATTCTATGGAAGCATTTTTTCTAGTAAATTTTTTATTATCTTTCTTCTCCTTTTTCAATGTATAATATTTGCATTGTTGCTGTGCTGAAGTGCCCGTAATACTCTTACTGAATTATTCATTATTACATGCATTGAATTTTCCTGTGCCAGCTACGTATTTCCAAACCTTTTTTTGTGAGTCAGGGGGGCTAGCGTAGCTTCCAAAAGAGCTGATTCTCTCATCAACTGCTGCCACGGAAGCAGGCTTTTTCCTACCAACATAGCTCGTGTTGTGAATATTTGCATATCCCATGCCCTCTGCCCCTATAAACAAAAATAGGTCAAGGATGCACACCTCAGTTCCTGAACCATTTGTTAGAAACAAGCATGTATCTTTTGATCTTCAATGCATGCCCCTCATACTGAGTAAGGATATTTTTGTTAATGCTTCCTGCTATTTCCAGTGCATGATCTTCTCACAATTCTCCACACCTCTCTTCACTTTCTCCCACATGGCTTCTATGGATCATTACTTATTTTAGCAGCCTTTGTACCTATTTTAAAGTATGGGGTTTACAGGGGTTTTTTTTGTTTGTTTGTTTGTTTCTTTTTATGCTGGTGTTTTATTTCCAAGCAAAGAAGATTAACACACTGGCTTAGACAGCCAGAGTCATATTGGATTTCTAAAGTTTTTGAGTTTAAATCAGATGTGGGACAATTCTATATGATGACACATCCATTAATGGTCATCAGAGCAAATGGAAAAAAGTGGAGTCAAAGTGAAGACTTACGTCATTTGCTCTTTCTAACTCTCTCTTTCTTTTTCTCTCACTGAACACTGGCTTCCACCAATTCAACCAATTCCTCAAAGGTTAAAAGTTTTGTCTTACATTGGGCCTCCACACTTGCTAACCCCTTTAACTGGAACAATCCATTCTGGCTTTTCTTTTTTCTTTTTTTTTTCTTTTGAGAGCCAAATTTTTTATTTCTTTTTTTTAATTAAATCTTTATTATTCAGATTATTATATTTGTTTCTCTTTTTTCCCCTCCATATAGCTCCTCTCCACCCGGCTCCCACCCTTCCCTCTACACTTACCTTCCTCCCATTGACCTCATCCATAGGTGTATGATTTTTGTCCAGTCTCTCCCTGAACTCTATATTCAGTCATTTGTTTTCCTCCATTTCTTTTGTTTGTGATCCCTTCCCTTGTCTCAGCATTTTCACTATGCTGGGAGAACTTCTGTGTTGGATTCAGCGTTATGATACCAGACTTGCAAAACCACAAAAGCCTCTCTGTTGAGCTTGGGATGGGTGGAGTCTCAGGGCTTAACAGACCACCTTGCCTTCCAGTTGGCCCCACCTTCCATGGCCCCTGACTCTCATGTGATCGGGTAATCGCTGGAGTGGTCCCTGTGCGCTCTCTCTCTCTCTCGCTCTCTCTCGCTCTCTCTCGCTCTCTCGCTCTCTCTCTCTCAGTGCCTCTAGACTGCTGCCCCTCGGGCTCCCCTGTGCTCCAGGACTATATGAGTCTGGGTCCCCAGGATTTCACCCAAAACCGGGGTTTAGTGGAGTTAGAAATAGCACAATTCAGAGGGTCTGTCTCCCACCCACTCGTGAAAGCCAGGGGCACAATCAGCAATCTGTCCTCTGGGCGCAGTGCCGTGCGCGCCACCAGACTTCTGATCTTTTGCGACTCCCCTAAATTTCTGTGCACTTCTCCCTTTTCACAGTCCAAACTCGCCCCATATGAGTTTTGGCTGGATCTGGGGTTTAGTGTCGTAGGATAAGGGGTTCAATGCCGTTGGGAGTCTTCGTTTCCCTCCCGCCAGAGAAAGCCAGCCAGGTTCTCAGGCACTCGCTTTCTGCGCAAGCGTCTCCTTACCTCAGCTTTTGCAGTTCCTCTGTGTCTCTGTGAGCCCCTCTCTTTCCTTCTAGTTGTAGAATTTCCACTCAGCCAGCTTTCCTGTGGTTTTGGATGATGTCCATTCTGTCTTTTAGTTGTAGTTTTGAAATTGTTGTGAGAGGCAGCAGTGTAGGTGTTTACCTATGCCACCATCTTGGATTCTCTCCTATTCTGACTTTCTTAATCTTTTTATTTTTAATCTTTATTGTTGAAATTATTACATATGTCCCTTTGTTTTTCTCCATTAACTCCATGTAGCCTCCTCTCCCCCTGCTTTGCCCTCCTCCCCCCACCCTGCCCCCAGCCCCGGTTTTCACTACATGATTGTATATGTCCATGGGCTATGCATATATATGTATACAAGTTCTTTGGTCCATCTCTTCCCACACATTCATTCACCCACTCCTTCCCTCTAAAATTTCACAATTATGTTCCATGTTTCTATGTCTCTGGATTTATTTTGTTCAGCAGTTTAGTTCGTTCATTGGAATCCACATATAAGTGAGATCCTGTGAAACTTGTCTTTCTCTGACTGGCTTATTTTGCTTAGTATAATACTATGCTGGTCCATACATGCTGTCTCAAATAGTAAGAGATCCTTATTTTTTACTGCTGCATAGTATTCCATGGTGTACATGTACCAAAGCTTTTTTATCTACTCATCTACTGATGGGCACTTGGGCTATTTCCAGATTTTAGCTATTGTAAGTAGTGCCACTATGAATATAGGGATGCATATGTTCATTCTGATTGGTGTTTCAGGCTTCTTAGGATATATTCCAAGAAGTGGGATCACTGGGTCAAATGGAAGTTCCATATTTAAGTTTTTGAGGAGACTCCACACTGATTTCCATAGTGGCTGTACCAGTTTGAATTCTCACCAGCAAAGTATTAGGTTTCCTTTTTCTTCACATCCTCAACAACAATTTGTTGTTTGTTGATTTATTTATAGTAGTTATTCTGACAGGTGTAATTTGCATCTGCCTGATGATTAGTGACAAGCATTGTTTTAATTTGCATCTCCCTGATGATTAATGACAAGCATTTTTCCATATGTCTCTTGGTCATTTGTATGTCTGCTTTGGAGAAGTGTGTATTTAGGTCTCTTGCCCATTTTTTATTGAGTTGTTTGTTTTACTTTTGTTGATTTGTATGAATACTTTATATATTTTTATATTAATCCCTTATCAGATGTATTATTGGGAAATATGTTCTCCCATACAGTCAGTTCCCTTTTTGTTTTGATGCTGTTTTCTTTTGCTGTGCAGGAGCTTTTTATTTTGGTGTAGTCACATTTATTTATTTTTTCCTTTGATTTTCTTGTGCTGGGCATTGTACCAGTTAAACTTTTGCTATGTTAGATGTCTGATATTTTGCTATCCATGTTTTCTTCAAGGATTTTTATGGTTTTACCATTTACATTTAAATATTTTATCCATTTTCAGTTTATTTTTGTGTATGATGTAACTTGGTGATCTAGTTTCATTTTTTACATGTAGCCCATTATCCCAACACCATTTATTAAAGACTGTCTTTACTTCATTGTATGCTTTTGTCTCCTTTATCAAAGATTAATTGAGGATAATGTTATGGGTCTATTTCTCAGTTCTCTGTTCAGTTTCATTGATCTATATTTCTGTTTTTGTGCCAGTACCAAGCTGTTTTGATTACAGTGGCTTTGTAGTATAACTTGATATCTGATATTGTGATTCCTCCAACTTTGTTCTTCCTTTCCAGGATTGCTGTCGCTGTTTAAGGTCTTTTTTCATCCATATAAATTTTTGGAGTGTTTGTTCTAGATTGGTATTCTTCTGTGTAGAATTTATTTGCAATTTTAGAGGGGGACATGGTGGGGTCATACCAAAATCCTGCTATGTCCCTAAATCTAGTCTCCCTCTTCTCCATCCACATGCACTCTTCATTGCTTGACCCCTTTCTTCTTGAACTGCTGGGTCCTATACCACTACCCCTCCTACACACACACACACACACACACACACACACACACACACACACTGAATTATTTACTTCTACTATAAAGGAAAACTCAACTTTTCTTTAATTCCTACTTCCAAATTTGCCTGTTCATACCCATCTAAACTTCAGCTGAACAAGTGGCCTTATATCTAGGAACCATAGTCTTAGAAACAGATTAAAATAAAAGGACAATGAAAATAATGTTACCTGCCAGCACAATATCCTCATACTTTCCAAACAGAAAGTCAGAGAAAACAGATAGATAGACAAGGGAACAATACTTGTTTAAGGTGATTTGTCCATCCAAACCAGATTAGCTGAACACCAAACTCAAGTTCTCAGTCTCTTAGCCCAAAACTAATTTCAGAGAGGAGAGTAACTTAGATCAACTTTAGGAGCTAGAGCGGGGGCAAATTAGATAAGTCTTCACGTTGACTCCACTTTTCTCCATTTGCTCTCATGGCCATTTCAGGACTTGTCATCAATGATAGAAATGCCTCACATCTGACTTGAATTTAAACTTTTAGATTTCTAATATGTATGGTTGCATAAGTCAGAGTGCTCCTAACATATTGCATCATATTTCTATGTGGTAGTTTCTCAATTATTCTCTCTGTTCTTCATCTAGATAACCATTACTTATTCTCTTCTCTTGAATAAAATATTATTTCTTTAGAGAGTCTTACTTTTACTGCCTCTCTGGCTGAATTATATTCCAGCATTATTTTTTATAGTAACCTGTTGTTTTCATAATATTGGTACTAAAACAAATGCAATTATATATATAATTCTTTGTGCATTTTTTTATTGTCAATGTCAGAAAGTTTCCCAAAGATGAGAGGCATGATTTTTTTTAATCACTCTAACCCACCGTCTAATATAGTAGAGGGAACAAAGAAAGCATTCAATAAACAGTTGTTGTTAAAGAAACCAATGAAGAGAAAGACAAGGGTTTTAAATATCTTATTCATGTGGATTCTGAAGTAACTAAGGATAATAACAGACCTTGACTTGAAAGGTGGCATGGAAGACAGAGCCTGGTGCCTTCAGTGAATGGGGAGAGTAAACATGAGACCAGGAATGGGGAGATAAAGGGCAGTGCTATGAAATAAAGCTGAAAGAATAATATTTTATAAGATCCAGTTTTAAGTTGTGATGTAGATTATTCACCCCTATTCATCCTCTACTTTGAATCAATTTCCCACTATTCCCAATAGCCCTAACCCAAACTTTTCCTCTAAGCCCTCTAGAAATTTACTCTATTGAAAATTATTCCCAAAACATCATCCATCTCTCTCCTCAAATTCCATCTACCTTCTTGCTTTATCTAAAACCTAGATTTCCCTAAGAATTCCTGGCATTGTATTCAATTCCCAGGGCCAATTCCAGGCCTTTCTCCTTTTCCAATCATGCAAGTATTTCCTGTTTTTTAAGGTTTTGTCACAAGTCTGTAACTCAATCATTTACTTACGATTGAGTTACAGTCTGTCTCTTCTCACCAATAACTCTCATCACCTTAGATTACTTTCAATCCAAGGAGAGAGTGCACCTAACACACTAGCATATCAGCTCTATGAATGCCACATTTCTTTGAGTTAATATAGCACCTGATGACTATTATACATTCACCCACACATTTACCCAATAAATGCTTTTTTTTATTCCTGGATGCAAGGTTTGTTTATTTCTTTTTCTTTCTTTTTTTAATTAAATCTTTATTTTTCAAATTATTACATTTGTTTCTCTTTTTTCCCCACCATAGCTCCCCTCCACCCGGCTCCCACCCTTCCCTCTACCCTTACCTCCCTCCCATTGACCTCATCCATAGATGTATGATTTTTGTCCAGTCTCTCCCTTATACCCCTCACCCCTTTCCCCCTGAGAATTATCAGTCCACTCCTTTTCTGTGCTCCTGATTCTATTATATTCACCGGCTTATTCTGTTGATCAAATTTTTAATTCACTTAATTTTTAGATTCACTTGTTGATAGATATGTATTTGTTGTTCATAACTTTTTGTCTTTTACCTTTTTCTTCTTCCTCTTCTAAAAGAGTACCTTTCAGCATTTCATATAATACTGGTTTGGAGTTGATGAGCTCCTTTAGCTTTTTCTTATCTGTAAAGCTCTTTATCTGCACTTCAATTCTGAATGATAGCTTTGCTGGATAGAGTATTCTTGGTTGTAGGTTCTTGCTATTCATCACGTTGAATATTTGTTGCCACTCCCATCTGGCCTGCATTGTTTCTGTTGAGAAATCAGCTGACAGTCATATGGGTGCTCCCTTATAGGTAATTAACTGTTTTTCTCTTGCTGCTTTTAATATTCTCTCTTTGTCTTTTGCTCTTGGCATTTTAATTATGATGTGTCTTGGTGTAGTCCTCTTTGAATTCCTTTTACATGGGGTTCTGTGTGCTTACTGGACTTGTAAGTCTATTTCTTTTACCAGATGTGGGAAGTTTTCAGTCATTATTTCTTTAAATAGGTTTTCAGTATCTTGCTCTCTCTCTTCCTCTGGCACCCCCACAATTCTGATGTTGGTACGCTTGAAGCTGTCCCAGAGGCTCCTTACATTATCTTCACATTTTTGGATTCTTTTCTCTTCTTGCTTTTCCAGTTGAGTGTTTTCTGATTCTTTATATTTCAAATTTTTGACTTGATTCTTGCCTTCCTCTAGTCCACTGTTAGGTCACTGAATAATATTTTTTATTTCAGTCATTGTATGTTTAAATTCTAGTTGGTCCTTTATCATCTCTAGATGGATCTTTTTCATCTCCTCTTGGGACTCGCTAACTTTATCCAACTTTTCTAGGATATTCTTAAAAAACCTTATAAGCGTGGTTTTGAACTATATCCACTCGTTTGTTTTCCTCCATTTCTTTTGTTTGTGATCCCTTCCCTTGTCTCGACATTTTCACTATGCTGGGAGAACTTCTGTGTTGGATTCAGCTTTATGATACCAGACTTGCAAATCCGCAAAAGCCTCTCTGTTGAGCTTGGGGATAGGTGGAGTCTCAGGGCTTAAGGGACCGCCTTGCCTTCCAGTCGGCCCCACCCTCCATGGCTCCTGAGTCTCACGTGACTGGGTAATCGCTGGAGCAGTCCCTTGCGCACGCACGCACTGCTTCCACTCTGGCTCCCCTGCGCTCTGGGACCATATGAGTCTGGGTCCCCAGGGTTTCGCCCGAAACTGGGGTTTAGTGGAGTTAGAAATGGCAGAATTGGAAGGGTCTGTCTCCCGCCCACTCGCGAAAGCCCACAGCACAATCAGCAGTTTGTCCCCTGCGCCCAGGGCTGTGCACACCACCAGACTTCCAATCTTTTACAACTCCCCTAAATTTCTGTGCACTTCTCCCTTTTCACAGTCCAAACTCCCCCCGTATGAGTTTCGGCTGGATCTGGGGTTTAGTGTCATAGGATAAGGAGTTCAATGCCATTGGGAATCTCCGTTTCCGTCCCTCAGAGAAAGCCAGCCGGGTTCTCAGGCACCCGCTTTCTGCACGCGCTTGCGTCTCCGTACCTCAGCTTTTTGCAGCTCCTCTGGGTCTCTGTGAGCCCCTCTCTTTCCTTCTAGTTGTAGAATTTCCACTCAGCCAGCTTTCCTCTGGTTTTGGATGATGTCCATTTTGTCTTTTAGTTGTAGGTTTGAAATTATTGTGCGAGGCAGCAGTGTAGGTGTTTACCTATGCTGCCATCTTGGATTCTCCCCAATAAATGCATATTAATAAACTTTTTTGGATCAGCTAAATACTTAACACTGAGAATGCCATAATGGCTTAGACATAGACTATACAGTGGTACCTCGAGATACGAGTTTAATTCATTCCGTAACCTTGAGGCGTGGGAATCTATGAGACGCTCTAGGCCCGGTAAACTGGTGGGTCGTGTGCAGCCGGCCGATCTGCACGATTACTCCTATCTCAAATGTTGCTCGTATTTCAAAGCAAAAATCGCTCGCTCGAAGGTTCGTATCTCAAATATCTCGTATGTTAGGGCACTCGTATCTCGAGGTACCACTGTACTTATGAACCTAACTAGAGGCTCAGTACATAAAAATTCATGCACTGGAGGAAGGGTCCCTTAGCCTGGCTTGGCCCCTCTCATAGTCTGGGAGCCCCCAGGGGTGGGAGCAATCAAGGGAAGGTGATGCCCCCATCACACCTCTGCTGCTGCCACTGCCTGTTGCACAAGTTTCAGCCAGCCCTGGTTACCTGAGCCTTGGACAGCCCTGGGCAGCTGGGCAGCCATCATCCAAAGCTTGCCTACACCTTGGGCCTGGTCTGGGAGGCTGGGGGTCTGATGAAACTGGGAGACTCCAGAGACAGGCACATGGAGAGACCAGACCCACGGGGGACAGACCTGGCTGTGCTCCTTGCCTGCCACCCTGGCAGGGCTGAAGGTACTGAACACTTCCATCTTGTGGCTGTGGGCGCCACCATCTTTGAGGGCATGGCAGTCAATTAGCATATTCCCTTCTTATTGGCTACGGGCACCACCAGCTTTGTGATGGTGTGACGGTCAATTAGCATATTCCCTCTTTATTAGATAGGATAATCTTGTAGGAGGAAAGGCCATGCAAAGAAAAAGCCTTTGAAGGTTAGTCTACATTTCCCTAGTTCACCACAATATCACTAACACCTATCACTGTATGTGACACCTAAGTTGAATTCAATGCATATTCTTTGATTGAATTATACTCTGTTATAGTATAATGTATGGAGCAAGCACAGGGTGGCATGAAAGTACAAAGAAGAGACAGATATGGAAAGGAGAAGGGAAGAAATCAAATTGCAATTTTCAAAATCTTAAGAACATAAATTCCCATAAAAATCATCTTACCTTATAATAGACAAACATATAAATTGACCATACCTTTGCTACACCACCAGCCAATCAGGAGTGATGTGCAAATTAACCTAACAAAGATGGTAGCTAATTTGCATACACAGGTGCTGAGTGATGGGAGTGGGACGCTTGCGCCATCCCTGTTTCTCAGGGCTTCTGGGCAGTGTGGGAAGGTGGGGCCAAAGTAGAAAGAGGCAGCTCCCAGAGTGAAAAGAGGCAGCTCCAGGGCCTGAGTGGAAAGGGGCTGGGCCAGAGTGGAAAGGCGGTGCCAGCAGCCAGAGAAAGGAAAGCCCATTCTAGCACAAATCTTCATGCATTGGTCTTCTATTTTGTAATAATTTTAATTAATCCATGAGGAAGAAAGCAGATAACGAAACTGGTTCAACGGCAGTTATAAATTCAATCCTAAAATAAGACTGCTAAGCTAATGTCCAAAGGTCAATAAAACCATAATAAACTTTTATTTCCCTAAGTCAGATTATCCTTAGATAAATTTATCAGCTAATGTTTTAGCATCATATTAAAAAGACATGGAATTTGTTTTTGCTTTAATTCCAGATTTTAGGCACTTTTCACAACAAAAGCTTCTTTGAATTTTATTGCACCTGATGACTGAAGAGGGAGTAGAAGTTGTACAATAAGGATGGTAAAGGGAAAGCCAACAAGTGTTCCAGGAATAGGGACAGTGCAGAGACCCACTTCACTTTAATCACCCACAGCCAGTGTCAGACCTTGGGTTTTATCCAAAAGTGAAAATGTTTCAGTTCTAAACTTTGAATCCCAATACCTCACTTTCTGGGCACAACTTTTTACCAACCTTATACTCTACCTCTTTTTACAGAGCCTTTTTACCTTCATAGAGACCTCTGGTCCCTTTATTCTTTTATGCTATCCCAGGCTAGCATCTTCAGCCTTAAATAAACTACTTGGTTTGACTCAATGACCTACTCTTGTCTCAACACTCAATTCTGTTCATACTGTTACATTGCTCCTCTTCCATAAAAAACTGAATTTATTTGCTTACATTTATTTTCTGAGCAAGTAACCTTAGTAAGATAATATTTGAATGGAGGCCTGAACTTACTAATTAGCCATACTTGGAAAGGGAAATGGAAATAGATGGAGGATCCACAATGTATTACTGTTAGAGGGAACATGATTGGGGATTCACTGAACAGGAAATGAATGTGGGAACAACTATCTTCCAGGAAACTAACTAGTGGACATCTATATTTCAGTTGCTGAGGCCGACAGTATGACAATCAACATAATACATGTAGCTTTGGCACTTCAGGTACTGCTGAATTTCATAAGCATAGGACTTAGTTTCAACTACAGGCTCAAAATCAGGTAAAGGTATTCTTTTTTTTTCAATACACAAACCTCCCTTCTCAGAGGTATCTGTTCGTCACCTTTTTGCTTAGGAACAAGATCAAAATCAGCAAAGGCTCTGTCAGAGGAAGTCACATCAATGAGACTCTAATACCTCAACCATAAAATATGGAAAATAATGTTATTCATAGAACTTCTGGTGGATTAAAGGAAACAATTTTTGTAACGCATCCTTGCCTTGCACCAACACTAAGACTTTCAATGAAAGGCTATTATTATTCATGTTATTGTTATTATTAATATTGTGGGGGAAGAAGTAGGAAGACAGAAAATGAAAGAAAACTGACAGAGGGACCAAATATTCATGATATGCTAAATGTGCATGAGGCCTATGGAGCACTCATTTATGAGATATTAAATTAATGACCCATGGGTAATACTTATTTTGGATTCCTCCATCTTTTGCCAAAGAAATGAGTAAAATCTATTGCTGTTTATTAAGACAACATAGAGCTAGCTACAACTATGCTATGTATAATTATCCTGCAAGTATGGTTTTGGCCTCAGATAACACATTACTAAGCCTCGTTGTTCAAGATTCTTTAGTCTTTAAAACCACATAATCAGCAATGAGGACTGATGAGGCAGAGAAAAACAGGACCTATGAACACTGCTCAGTTCAGGATCTGCATAGTGCGCTTAAAAACTCTCCCAGTATGTTAGTATAAATCATCTTTTTCCTTGGCTTTTTACTATATCTTAAATTGAATAAACTCTGTATTTTGAGCTTCTTAATTTGGCATAGAATTGTTTAAAATTTTTTCTTATTAGTCTTTTACTGTCTGAAGTTTTTGTAGTAATATTCTCTCACTCCTGATATTGGAATTATGTGTGTTTTATCTTTCTTTCCTGATTAATCCAACTAGAAATTTATCAATTTTATTAATCTTTCCCAGTAACTATCTTTTTATTTCATTGCATTTATAATTTTTGGCTAATAATATTTTCTGACTATTGTTCTTAATTTAATTGTATCTTTCTTTCTGTTACAAAATTTACCAGGCTACTGAAAATACACAGGAGTACCTGGAGATACAGGGAAAAAACACTTATTTTCAGATGTTTCCCATGCACTGGATGAGTGACTCAGGGGAGACTGTTTCTCTCCAAATCCTGAGCAAACCAATATGGAGGAAGCTCTTCCTTTATACCCTTTGGTTTTTTTGTCCCCCACAGTGGAAATAAATGACATAGAGACAAAAAAAAAAAGACTAATAAAACCAAGAGCTGTTCTTTAAAAAGATAAACAAGACTGATGAACCTCTCATCAAGAAAAAGAGAAAACCCAAATAAACAAAATCAGAAACAAAAGAGGTGAAGTAACAAATGTCCCCAGAGAAATACAAAGGATCATAAAAAAATACTATGAAAGACTATATTCCAACAAACTGGACAACCTGGTTGAAATGGACATATTTCTGGAAAAATACAATCTTCCAAAACTCAATCAGGAAGAATCATAAAACCTGAATAGGTCAATAACTACTGATGAAGTTGAAGCATGGAACAGACTTGAACCTCAGAGGAAGCAAGGGAGGGTGGGTGGGTGGGAAGAGTTCAACCAAAGAAATTATATACATACTAGAGGCCCAATGCACGAAATCTGTGCAAGAGTAGGCCTTGCTTCCCTCCAGCCACTGCAGGCACCTGGGGCCCGGGCTTGCTTCCCTCCAGCTGCCCACAAGCACCGGAGACCAAGGCTTCACTCTGGCCCCAACTTAGTCTGGAAGGACATCTGGCATCACATCCAGAATGACGTCTGGCCTGATTAGCATATTACTCTTTTTTTATTATAGATTATTTTTATAGATATGCATATCCATAGACACTGACAATAGGATGGTGAAGGCCTGGGGTGGGGGCAGGCTAGTAGAGGTCAATGGGGGAAAAAGGAAACATATGTAATACTTTAAACAATAAAGATTAAAAATAAAAAACAGACTTATAGATATAGAGAACAAATTAATGGTTACCAGATGGGAAGAGAGTGGGATAGAAGAGTGAAAAAGGTGAAGGGATTTAAAAGTACAAATTGGTAATTACGAAATAGTGACAGGAATGTAAAGTACAGCTTAGGAAATATAGTCAATAATATTGTAATAACTATATATGGTGTCAGATGGGTACTAGATTCATCGAGGTGATCACTTCATAAGTTATATAATTAGCTAATCACTATATTGTACAACTGAAACTAATATGAAATAATATTGAACATCATAAAAATATTATAATACCAGAGGCCCAGAGCGAAATCGTGCAGCCCCATCCATTAGCATGTGCCTCGCCATGCTCCCTTCCCCCCCCCCACGCAAGCCCTGCCAACCTGCCCACTGCCCTGCCGCACTTGCAGCCCCCCCCAACCCCCCCCCCCCGCACACCTCACCATGCTCAGCCCCAGCCACCTGCCTGCCACCCCACCATGCTCATGCCCCGCCCACCCTCATGTGCCTCGCTGCGCTCTCAGCCCCACCCACCCGTGCGGACCTCTCCATGCTCACCTTGCTGCACCCACCTGCCCGCCTCCCTATCCACCCACCCACCCATCAGCCACCAGCCTTGCTGCGATCACAACCTGTGGGCCATGGGGGAGGGACAGAGAGGTGCTCCGTGCACCTCCTGGTGACCAGTTGTTTGGTCAATGCGGCATTACAGCGTTACAGCCACTGGCCTTTTGTAATATAGATTGGGGCTATCAAAACCTTCCATTGCAGATGAGTTTGTGAACAAATTAAACTATTCCACAGTAGACGACCACTTCTTCTTTCCAATAACCACAACTCCCATTTAAAAGTCTATCATTAAAAAATCTTCAAACCTGATACAAAACATAGTGAATAAAATAGACGAATAAAATTTCCTCTAAGACTGCTTTCATTGACTCTCATAAATTTCAATGTATTGTATTTTTTATTACTCAGTTCAAACATTTTCTAATTTTCCTTGTTATTTCTTCTGTGATCCATGAGTCATTTAAAAATGTTTATTTAATTTCCAGATACTTGGGAATACTCAAGATATTTCTACTTTAATTTTGTTGTGATCAAAGAACATGACTTTCTATTATTTTAACCCTCTTATTACTACTGAGACTAGTTTTCTTGCCCAGCACACAGTCTATCTTAATAAATATACTATGTATGCTTTTAAAGAATTTGAATTCTATTATTCTTGAGTGGAATATTCTGTAATATCAGTTGGGTCAAATTGGTTGGTAGTATTATTGAAGTCTTCAAATCCTTTCTGGTTTTTAATCTTCTGGTTTCAGCAATTATTAAGAAACGAGTGTTGAAATTTTAAAGTATAATTGTGTATTACTCTATTTCTCCTATTCAGTTTTGTCAGTGTGCTCTATTATTTTGTTTTCTGTTATAAGACATAAACATATAGGAGTTTTATGTCTTCTTATGAACTGTCCCTTTTTGTCATTATAAAATGTCCCTTCGATTTCTGTTAATATTTCTTGTACTCAGTTCCACTTCATTAAATAACAATATAGCCACTTAGCTTTCTTATGATTGAGGTTTACATAGCATATCTTTCCTCATTCTTTTACTTTTAATCTATATACAAAATGAATTTCTTACATAAAGTTTATAGTTACAGCACATCTCAGTTTATACACTAAATATTTTACAGTATTTATTTACTTGAATTTAGATTTCATAAAATTTATAGTTAACAAAGTAGGTTCACATACCCAAGTTGCTCTAAACATACTTGAAAGAGTTCTAATAATTGGACTTTCAAATGTTAGATTTAAATTAATTAAAGGTAAATAATATTTTGAAATTTAGTTCTTCAATTGCACTAATCATATTTCAGATGCTCAATAGCCACATGTGGCTAGTGGCTACTGCATTGGACAGCACAGGTTTAGGCCACTGATATGGTTAGATTTAAATTTACCATTGTGCTATTCATTGGCAGAGTCCCAGTGCATAAAATTTATGCACTTGGGTGAGGGTACCTCAGCCCAGCCTTCACCCTTTCACAGTGCAGGAGCCCTCAAGGGACGCCTTACTGACAGCTTAGGCCCACTCCCCAGTCAGACATCTTTAGCCCTGCCACAGAGTTGAGAGAGGCTCCTGCCTCTCCCGCTGCGCTCATCAGCTGTGAGGTGGGCTTCTGCCTGAGCAGCACTCCCCCAATGGGAGCACACTGACCACCAGGGGGCAGCTTCTATATTGAGTGTCTGCTCCCTGGTGGTCAGTGTGCATCATAGTGACCAGTCATTCCACCGTTCAGTCAATTTGCATATTAGCCTTTTATTATATAAGATTAGTTCATTCTTCCTTGTTTTTCTCTTTGCTTGCCTTTTTTATTTACTAGTTATTTTTTATTATTTTGTTTTTAATATTGACCTAACAATTATACCCTTTTTGTTTATTTATCGATTGCTCTGGGATTTACAATATGCATCTCTAATTTGTCCCACTGTACTTTGAAACAATATTGTAATACGTTAGCATAAAAATGTTACAATGAGATGCTTTAATTCCTCTATTCTTTGTGCTATTTCTTTCATACATTTTACTTATATATATTACATATATTTTATTATTTTTCCTTTAAGAGCCAATTATCTTTTAAAGGCATTAAAAATAAGGCTTGGAAAGTAGCTTTTAAAATGCATCTACACTGCCATTTCCATTACTCTATCCTTTCTGTAGATCAGGGTAGGGAACCTTTTGCTGCCAAAGGACATTCTGATATTTATAACATCATTTGAAGGCTATATAAAATTCTCAACTTATGAGCTAAGGTAAATAATCTGTGTTTTTGCCTCCCTGAAAAAGTTTATATAAAGTTACAAAAAGAAATTGACAGCCAGTTTGAAATTGAATTGCCATGGCCTAGAGCAAAGAATATCCTTACATGGTATTATTCTACAATGTCATTTAATTTTTGATATTTCACAGCAGCATATTGTACAACTATCCCAAACAAACTTACAAACTAATTCTTCGAATGTTTAGCAGCAATTTTAAAAAAGTACATGAAAGAATTTAATCCCTTGCAGAAGGAATTAAGACACTGGGAGGGCACTTGAGCATTCTATACTGGCCCCTCTTTCCTCTTTTGCCAAGAGGGACCCTCTTCTCACAATCCAATGGCCTTCAGCTGTAGCCTGAGCTCTCTATTCACGCTGAAGGTGAAGCCTCAAGGTGGCTGGTATAATGGATCTGTTTCTCACCAAATGGTGTGAGCTGTGCCCTCCCTGGAGAAGGAACCCGAATTCCCTGAGATAAGTGATCAGTGTGGGGGCCCCCCCAGCAGGTGAGAGGTTCCCAAGGCAGGTGCTGGGCGTGGAGACCATGGGGGCATAGGCTACCATGGAGACAGAACTGAACCTCACAACACCCTGCTTGGCCCCACAGGATGACTCGTTAGCCAGAGATGGGTAAGATTCCTCAGGGAAGGAACAACCTAAGACAGGCACAGTCACAGAGGGGCCATCAGGAGAGAACTTGGGGGTCAACAGAGATAGGTCACAGACCCTCACTCTCCCCCCACAACCTTGCAGGGGTCTGAATCCTCACCCCTTCTGAGGGAGGTCTCCTGCCCCAATGGCTACTTTGCTTTCCACGCTCAGCTCAGATTGGGACCCAGGTAACAGACAGAAATATGCCAACAGCAGCTGCCCTATATCTAAATTCAGTCTAGCACTAGGAATGCTCAGTGCCTGCTCAAGAATGCAAATAAATCTTTCCACTAATATATACAGGATAATCTAAGATTGTTGGTAGAGTATTAAATTTGATGTAAAAGAGTTATCAAGCTTTCAGATTAATTTAAATTGGAGAATTGAAATAAGTGAACACCCAAGAAAATTTAAGTGTACTGGACAAAAAGCTGTTTCTAAAGTATTAATTAAAATTTCTATTGATAGCTCATCTCATGGTAAAATTGCTTAACATGCAATGAACATAAAACAGGCATATTTATGTGCAAAAAATTAAAATTTAAAGTTATGAAGATTGCATTAAAAAATTTTACAGAATTCTCCATTAATCAAAAAAAGGGGGGTAGGATAATATCATGTAAGGAACAATATCTGGTAAGTAAGTTACATCTAGAAAATTTTCACTTTAGAAAATTAATATTCATTTGTAATAGTAACAGCAAGACACCCATGAAAAACACACATGGTGTCAAAATAAGCCAAAGGAAAATCAGGTAAGCAAAAAATAAAAAGTCAATTTTATAGAAAAGATTCCTGTATTAACTTTTCTTCAAGAATATGTTTATATACTTTCAGAAAACAACTCTAAGACCAAGTGGACTCCTGCAACAGAGAGGAACTGACAGGTCTGCGCCAACCATGAAGGCAAGAGGAGAAACAGTCCAGAGATGGAAGACGCTGATGATGCCTTGCCATGCGAGCAGTTAGCAGCTGAGCATCGCTACAAGATGCCCAGGACCAAACCAGAGAGGGTCAGACCTACATTGCCACCTTTTGTCCACTATCCAGATACCATTGATGACATGTACACATAAGGAACTGTTTGACATTGAAACTGGGACTTAAAGCTATTGGACATTGAAATTGGGACTCAAACATTTTTTTTCTTTTGTGGGTTTATTTCTAGCCTACAGTGGCAAGACATTTTTAAAGACAAGAATTGGGGGTGGGGGTTAAGCAGATGCAGAGACAAAGAAGCAATGAACAGACTGTGATGCTACAGCGAGAAGGCAGGGGAGGTTGGTGGGGGTGGCGGGGGTAGGTGGGACCTGTAGGAGATCAACTGAAGGACTTGTATGCATAAGTGTAGGCATAGCCAGTGGATACAGGGCATTTGGGGGGGGGGGTGACGGGTGAGGGCATGTACTGGGGATGGGGAGGGCAATAGGGAAAAAAATAAATTAATTAAAATAAAAAAAATAGCATGCTATATTTGGTTCAAATTTTATTAACTCACCCTTAATGCCTTCAAAGACTAGACCATATGAGTTTACTGGCTTTATATGGCTTGTGGGCCAGAGATTCCCCACGCTGGTAAATCGATATTTCCATTTGGTATTATTGGCCTTCTCCCTAAAAAAACTTTAACTCTTTCTATTGTATGCCTATGCTGGCAACAAATTCTCTTGGCTTTTGTTTGTCAAACAAGCCTTTCCCCCCGCCACCCCCCACTTTCTGTTATTTTTTAAGGCTATTTTCTCTGAGTATAGAACAAGTCTAAAGTAGCCTTTACTGTTAAAGCTAGTTTAGTCCTATTCCTGTCATAATCACTCTGGGCTCCCTACTAAAAAAAACAAGGTATCTCTAATAGTTGGAACTCTAATGTGTTTTAGTTCTGTGTGACCTCTGAGGATTGTCCAGCTTATAACTCCCATTAGTATCTTGCCTCACCTCATATATAGCACAGTATTCCGCACCCAGTTTGAGAATCCCTATGTAATAGATTTCTGGAGCTCTCTCTCTCTCTCTTTTTGCCTAGCTTCCTCTTCTCTGGTATTGTGCTTTAAAAATTCTAACCACTTCAACATCCCTGAATGCTGATCTCTGCCTTTTCATCTTAATAAGGCAGCTCTGCCCATGAAATTCTCCTCTCTGCTCTGCAATCTAGAAATAGTCTCAACAAAGTAGGTTGGAAAAAATGTATTGTCTCTTTGCTTCAGGGTCACAACCCTGTGCTGGTGATTGTTTAATGTCTGACATAGTTCCTAAACATATTTTGTATGATTTTGTTATTGTTTATTCCAGGAGGACATGTCTGATCCCACTTACATCATTATAACTGGATGAATGTCTGTTATGTTTCCTTTACATAAGAATATTTTTCTTTGACTTTTGTGACCCTATTAAAGGACATCCGGCCTCCCTAACTGGTTTGACTCAGTAAATAGAACATCCGCCTGAGACTGAAAGATCCCAGGTTTAATTCTGGTCAAGAGCACATGCCCAGGTTGTGGGCTCTATCACCAATAGGGGGCATGCAGAAGGCAGCCGATCAGTGATTCTCTCTTATCATTAATGATCCTCTCTCTCTCTCTTTCTCTCTCTCTCTCTCTCTCTTTCTTCTTCTTTTTCCTCTTCTTCTTCTTCTTCTTCTTCTTCTTCTTCTTCTTCTTCTTCTTCTTCTTCTTCTTCTTCTCTCTTCCTCTCTGAAACCAATAAAAAAATATTTTTAAAAAAAGGTCATCCTGCCCTTCGAGCCCTGGGCTGTGAGATGCAGGCTGCCATGGATCCTAAGTGTCTAGGCCCTCCTCTCCTCTCAGGACTGAGATGAAGGGAGGTGCCTAAGACACAACATTTTTGGATGCAGCCCTAGCTGGTAGCTCAGTGGTTAGAGCATCAGCCTGCAGACCCAAGGGTTGTGGATTTGATTTCCAGGTCAAGGGCACATACCTGGGTTTCAGGTTCATTCCTGTCCCAGTCGGATGTGTCTCTCCCACTTTCTCACATTGATGTTTTTTCTCTCTCTTTTACTCTCTCCTTTTTCTCTCCCGCTCCTCCCTCCCTCCTACTCTCTCTAAAAGTCAATGAAAAAAATATCCTCAGGTGAAGATTTAAAAAAATTTAAAAAAGACACACCTTAGGGAGGCACTAACTCAGGTTTACAAAAATGCTGCCCCTATTTTGCATAACATTGAGAATAAATGCCTTCTTAAATTGTGCATCTGGGTGCTTCACTTGCCTACACAAGTCCCAACTGTGCCCTGCATAGTCTCGCTAAGTGTGCCAAGATTGCAATGGCTAGAATTTTCTTTTCTTAAATCATTTCTCAAGGTTGAGTTTGCAGTGAGTAACCTTGAGAAATGAAATAATTTCTTTTCAGAACAAAGAGCAAACTTATTTTCTTTTGTTATAAAAGCAGGAAATCCTAGCATGTCCTCTATCATCACCACCCCCAGACCAGCTGTCCCACCTTAGTTGCCAGAGCTCTGGCTGTCCCGCCTTCTATGTTAAAGCCACTACCCACAGCGATGCCTGCCATGCTACAGCTTCCAAACAGAACTCAAAAATGAATGAGTACGAAGGGGAAAGTTGTCACACTCTTCAACGGTGATGTGAAGCATGTCATGCCAGATGAGTGATCTACTTCTATGCAACCTCCTGGACCACTCAAACCATTTACCCAGAAGAACTAAGAGCCTGGCATTTCTCAAGGGAACAGATTTAAAAACATTTTCCAGATGGAAGAAAATAAATCATATTTCCTGACCAGCTTATTAAAAAGTTATGTACAGGGAGAATCCAAGATGGCGGCATAGGTAAACACCTACACTGTTGCTTCACACAACAATTTCAAAACTACAACTAAAAGACAGAACGGACATCATCCAGAACTACAGGAAAACTGGCTGAGTGGAAATTCGACAACCAGAAGGAAAGAGAGGGGCTCACGGAGACCCAGAGGAGCTGCAAAAAGCTGAGGTACGGAGATCGTGCGTGTGGAGAGAGTGGGTGCCAGAGAACCTGGCTGGCTTTCTCTGGCGGAGGGAGACAGAGACTCTCAACAGCATTGAACCCCTTATCCTGCGACACTAAACCCCAGATCCAGCCAAAACTCATATGGGGGAAGTTTGGACTGTGAAAAGGGAGAAGTGCATGGAAATTTAGGGGAGTCTCAAAAGATCAGAAGTCTGGTGGCGCCCACAGCACTGCGTGCAGAGGATCGACTACTAATTATGCCGCTGGCTTTCACCAGTGGGCGGAAGACAGACCTCCCAACTGTGCCACTTCTAACTCCACTAAACCCCAGTTTCGGGCAAAACCCTGGGGACCCAGACTCATATGGTCCTGGAGCACAGGGGAGCCGGAGGGGCAGCAGTCTAGAGGCACTGCAAGAAAGTGCATGCAGGGACTGCTCTAGCAATTACCCAGTCACGTGAGACTCAGGAGCCATGGAGGGCAGGGCTGACTGGAAGGCAAGACCATCCATTAAGCCCTGAGACTCCACCCATCCGAAGCTCAACAGAGAGGCTTCTGCAGTTTTGCAAGTCTGGTATCATAAGGCTGAATCCAACACAGAAGTTCTCCCAGCATAGTGAAAATGCTGAGAAAAAGGAAGAGATCACAAACAAACAAAAAATGGATGAAAACAAATGACTGGATATAGAGTTCAAAACCATGCTTATAAGGTTTTTCAAGAATATCCTAGAAAAATTGGATAAAGTTAGCGAGACCCAAGAGGAGATGAAAAAGAACCAACTAGAGATGAAAAAGGACCAATTAGAGATGGAAAAGAACCAACTAGAAATTAAACATACATTGACTGAAATAAAACATATCATACAGAGACCTAACAGCAGACTGGAGGAAGGCAAGAATCAAGTCAAAAATTTGAAATATAAAGAATCAGAAAACACTCAATTGGAAAAGCAAGAAGAGAAAAGAATCCAAAAATGTGAAGATAATGTAAGGAGCCTCTGGGATAGCTTCAAGCTTACCAACATCAGAATTGTGGGGGTGCCAGAAGAAGAGAGAGAGCAAGATACTGAAAACCTATCTAAAGAAATAATGACTGAAAACTTCCCACATCTGGTAAAAGAAATAGACTTACAAGTACAGGTTGCACACAGAACTGCATATAAAAGGAATCCAAAGAGGACTATACCAAGACACATTATAATTAAAATGCCAAGAGCAAAAGACAAAGAGAGAATATTAAAAGCAGCAAGAGAAAAACAGTTCATTACCTACAAGGGAGCACCCATAGGACTGTCAGCTGATTTCTCAACAGAAACAATGCAGGCCAGATGGGAGTGGCAAAAAATATTCAATGTGATGAATAGCAAGAACCTACAACCAAGAATTCTCTATCCAGCAAAGCTGTCATTCAGAATTGAAGGGCAGATAAAGACCTTCACAGATAAGAAAAAGCTAAAGGAGTTAATCACTGCCAAACCAGTATTATATGAAATGCTTAAAGGTACTCTTTTAGAAGAGGAAGAAGAAAAAGGTAAAAGACAAAAAATTATGAACAACAAATACATATCTATCAACAAGTGAATCTAAAAATTAAGTGAATTAAAAATTTGATCAACAGAATATACTGGTGAATATAATAGAATCAGGAGCACAGAAAGGGAGTAAACTGATAATTCTCAGGGGGAAAGGGGTGAGGGGTGTACAGGGGGAGACTGGACAAAAATCATACACCTATGGATGAGGTCAACGGGAGGGAGGTAAGGGAGAGGGAAGGGTGAGAGCCGGGTGGAGGGGAGCAATGGTGGGGAAAAAAGAGAAACAAATGTAATAATCTGAATAAGAAAGATTTAATTTAAAAAAAAGTTATGTACATCTAGCCTGTGTTGCTTGGTGGTTCATCCTGTGCCCTGAATGATTACATTTTGGTCATGACACATACTGGGGCTGCGGGGTTGCCAGTTCCATTCATGGGGTGCCTACATGAGGCAACTGATGGATGTTTCTCTCTCACATAGATATTTCTCTTCCCTTCTCTTCCCTTTCTCTCTCTCTCTCTCTCTCTCTCTCTCTCTCTCTCTCTCTCTCTCT
>JAAGEH010000005.1:8666834-8735650 GCA_011751065.1 Lasiurus cinereus
TAACCCCACAACAGACCCCTAACTCAGGGTTCCAAAGCTTAGAAGACCCCATAACTTTGGGCTATGAAAACAAGTGGGGAGAGTAGCAAAGTGACACAGAGGCTGCTGGGGTCCCAGAAGTTTTTCTTAAAGGGCCATTGCAGCAACTTACCTTGTCTTAAAGCCTCTGAGCTCTAGGGTGCAGCTTGGGAGGATCTAGAAACATACAGAGAGGAACTGAATTGTCTGGCATTGGGGCAATAACTTGGGGACAGCTTTCTCCCATACACGGGTGCTTACAGGGGTCATTGTTTCTGTGCTAGGTCACCCCTGTCACAGAGCTGTCTGGAAGCCATATCTGAGTCTCCATCAGTCTGACTCACACTATTGGCTTCACCCTGGTGATTTCCTGAGACATTCTCCATCCAGTTTGTAGTCCCATGCAAGTTGTTTGCAGCAGTTTTTCCATATGAATGTCCTGTTCTGACTCAAGTTTCAGATTTAACTAAAATCTCTCAAATAAGCAGCAGCTGGCATCAGATTACCTCATATCTACCAATAAGAGGCACAAGACACAGCACTAACATCAGCCTTCCTTGCTTCACAGCTTGGCCTCACTTGGGCACTTCCAAGCCCAACAAAAGTAGCAGCCATATGCAGATCAGTGTATAGCTCATGCTGGGTATCCCTGGGTAGTGGCTGAATTTGCAATGTACAGGAGGCCCCAGAGCCAATACACCCAGTGGACAGCTTTAGACCACACCAGATTACAACTTCATACATTCATGAGGGACGCACTCAAGGGAAAAACTCAGGGAGCATCAAAACCCCACTGAAGTAATTCCTGCTCCATAAGGGTTTCTCCTGCACAGCAGCTCTTCTGCTGTTGTTGAAGCTGGTTCTCACAGCCAATTGGCCTAGAGATCAATTCCTCCCAGTGATACTAACAGCAATCAAAGCTCAACTACAACAAGACTGTGCACACAGTCCACACAATGGTGCCCAGCTCAGGTGACTGGGGAGGTTGAGCCACTGGGCACTACAGAATACTTACAACACAAGGTCACTCTACCAATTTCAACAGACGTGGCAGCTCTACAGAGTACATAGACACAAACACAGGGAAGCAGCCAAAACATATAGAGAAAGAAACATGTCAATGATGAAAGAAAAGAAGAAATCTGCGTAAAAGGAACTAAATAAATAGAAGCAAGAAAACTACTAGATATAGAGTTCAAAAATGTTATACGATTGTTCAAGGATCTTAATGAGAGCTTCAAGGGACTTAGTGAGAATTTCAAAAAAATGAAAAAGAGCCAATCACAAATTAGGCATTCACTAACTGAAATAAAGGATAATTACAGGAGCTAAACAGTAGAGGATATTGAAAGTCAAATCAACAATTTGCAATATGAGGAAGAAAAAAAACACCCAATCAGAAGAACAAAAAGAAAAAAGAATTCAAAAATATGAAGAAAGTGTAAGGATCCTCTGGGACAACTTCAAATGTACTAACATTTGCATCACAGGGATGCCAGAAGGAGAAGAGAGAGCAAGATATCGAAAACCTATTTGAAGAAATAATGTCAGGCTGAAACCGGTTTGGTTCAGTGGATAGAGCTTTGGCCTGCGGACTGAAAGGTCCCAGGTTTGATTCCGGTCAAGGGCATGTACATTGGTTGCGGGCGCATCCCTAGTAGGGGGCATGCAGGAGGCGGCTGATCGATGTCTCTCTCTCATCGATGTTTCTAACTTTTTATCCCTCTCCCTTCCTCTCTGTGAAAAATCAATAAAATATATTTTTAAAAAATTAAAAGAAAAAGAAATAATGTCAGAAAACTTCCCCTGCCTGATGAAAGAAATAGACTCACAAGTCCAGGAAGCACAGAGAGTCCCAAACAAGAGGAATTCAAAAAGGCCCACACCAAGACACATCATAATTAAAATAACAAGGGTTAAAAACCAAGAGAATATCTTAAAAGCAGCAAGAGAAAAGCAGTTAGTTACCTATAAGGGAGTACCCATACAACTGTCAGCTGATTTCTCAATAGAAACTTTGCAGGCCAGAAGGGAGTGGCAAGAAATGTTCAAAGTGATGAATAGCAAGGGCCTACAACCAAGATTACTTTACCCAGCAAAGCTATCTTTAAGAATTGAAGATCAGATAAAGAGCTTCACAGACAAGAAAAAGCTAAAGGAGTTCATCCCTTCCAAACTAGTATTACATGAAATGTTGAAGGATATTCTAAAAAGAAGAGGAGGAGGACGAGGAGAAAAAGAAACTGGACTTGATCCCTACCCTCTCAGGTGGTGCAACTGAATGAGAATGGTATGTACAAGCTTGAGTAAGCCATGGAGTACTTATTTGAGGAGGACAAAGCTTGTGAAAGAAATTATGATTAAGGGGATTGTAGGCCTGAGAATCCTTAATGTCTGACCCTCTGACAGTACTGCTCTGCATTCCAACATGGCTTCTACAGTGATACATTGATTGAGCCAAAAGCGCAGGCAATGGTCATATTTATCCCCTTGACACCTCAGAAAGGTGAGTTTATTCTGTGATGGACTCCTTCCTATGATCCAATTTTCCTGCAAAATATAAAGAAGCCATAGAAGAAATGGAGATGGCTATTATGTCACTGTTTCGGGCTAAATAAAAGATATTAAAGAGACTAATAGTGGAAGTAAAGAAATAGGCAGGGGTCACTTGTGTTGGATTGTGTTGGAACCCTTTCTAGACCAGGAATCTAGGTCCAATTCTTTGTTTCCAAAATTTCTTCAAAGTCTCAGTTTCCTCTTCTGCACACTAAGGGCTGGTCAGCAGCAAACAACTCCTCAGAAGTAGGGGAGGGATAAGAGTGCAGGGAAATTAAGTTAAGACCTGACTTCTCTCTCTTCTTCATCCCAGTTCTTGGCTCACATACTCAGATCCATGTGGAAGTCACTGAGTCCAGACAAATGCAAGTGGTGTGCAAGTCAGAGGGCTAATTCCCTCAGCCAAAGGTCCAGTGGATGGACTCTCAGGAAGGAGAAATTCCAGCTGAGTCTGAGACTCACACTCAGGACAAAGGTGGTTTGTTCCATGAAACAACATCACTGTTACTCAGAGAAACTTCTCAGAAGAATCTGACATGTTCTGTTTGGAACCCAGTAATGAATCAGAAAATATAAAAGAAAAGAAAGAAAAAGAATAATTCTCCATAGCAGGTCAGTTTTCTCTTTCCCCTCACTCTGCCCACAAAATGGACTTGATGTTCACACTCCATGGTGGAGCAGAGAAGCTTGGTCCTGTTCTCTTCATCATACCCACACCAGTCTCACTGCCAGAATCCAACTTCCTCCCTCTTTTTCTAACTTCTCCCATCCTTTCCTGACCAAATTTTTTAGTCTACACCTACTTAACTCTCCATGTAATAGGACCTTTAGTCCATTCAGACTGATATAACAAAATACCAAAATCTATATGTTTTATAAACAATAAAAAATTATTTATCATAGTTCTGAAGAGTGTAAGTACAATATCAGGGAGTCCACATAATCAGATTCTGATTTTAAAAAAGCCCTATTCCAAATCATCAACAAATCAACAAATGGCAAGTGTTGGCGAGGATGCAGAGAAAAAGGAACCCTCATGCACTGCTGGTGGGAATGCAGACTGGTGCAGCCACTGTGGAGAACAGTATGGAGTTTCCTCAAAAAACTAAAAATGGATCTCCCATTTGACCCAGCAACCCCACTCTTAGGAATATATCCTAAGAAACTAGAAACACCAATCAGAAATGATTTATGTACCCTTGTGTTCATAGTAGCACAATTTACAATAGCTACAATTTGGAAACAGCCTAGGTGCCCATCAGCAGATGAGTGGATCAGAAAACTATGGTACCTCTACACAATGGAATTCTATGCTGCCATAAAAAGGAAGAAATTCTTACCATTTGCAGCAACCAGGATGGAATTGGAGAGCATTATCCTAAGTGAAATAAGCCAGTCAATGAAAGAAAAATACCACATGATCTCATTCATTTATAGATAATAAAGAACATTATAAACTGATTAACAAAAAGATAGATACAGAGGCAGTAAAGCATCAAACAGACTGTCAAATTACAGCAGGAAGGTTAAGGAGAGGTGGGGTAGATAAGAGATCAACCAAAGGACTTGTATGCATGCATATAAGCATAACCAATGAACACAAGACACTGGGGGATTAGGGTATGCTTGGGAGGGGTGGGGCAATGGGAAGATATGTATACATATAACACATTAATAAAAAAAGTTTTTTTTAAAAGCCCTCTTCCAGGTTGCACCAGCCAACCTTTTATTGTGTCCTCACATGGTAGAAGGGATAAGAAACTTTGGAGGGACAGGAGGTGATCTCTTTTATAAGGACACTAATCCCATTCATGGGTTCAGGGCTTCACATTGGGCATTGGGATTTAAACATATGAATTTTGAGGGGATCCAAACATTAGCATTCTTCACCAAAAACTGCATACTTTCAGATTTTCTCTTTACTTGCCCTCCAAAGGGTCAGTCTCTCCTGCATCTTATTTACAATGTTTCTCCTCAGATTTTTATGCTGTCATTCTCCCTCTTCCTAGATCAGCGATTCTCAACCTGTGGGTTACAACCCTTTGAGGGTCAAACGACCCTTTCACAGGGGTCACCTAAGACCATTGAAAACACATATTTCTGATGGTCTTAGGAACCGACACGCTGCTCTTCTATTCGTCTCCAGGTGGGTCTGTCCACATGCAGATACACCCACATACAAGTACCCAGTATGATGACATCATTGTGCCAATCCCATCACATACACCCCATACAAATACAGGTGTATGTGACAGTGTTGGCACCATAAATGTACTTGTGTGGACCAGTCACACATGTGTAGACTGTGTAGAGAGCAGCTACTGTGTAGAAAGCAGCTAATGTGTTGAAAGCAGCAGTATTGGAGGTAAAATTATACTTCATGAATTATAATTACTGGGCAAATGTAAAATCATGTACTGTAAAATCATCAACTACTGTAAAAAAAAAAAGTATGTACCATGGGAACTTAATCTGGATGCTGCTTCGTCTTTTTATATTCAGCTGTAGTTGATGTGAATACTGCTCCCTTGTGATAGTCAGGTATGTAAAAAAAAAAAAACACAGAGAATGGTAAATCATAGGAAACTTTAATGAACTGTATTGACTGAACTATGCCATGTATCATCTTTTGTATTATTAAAGCTATTGTTATATATTACTTTCATTAGCAAACTATCCCATGACAATGGATCATGTAGAGAAGAACGTTAAGAAAAAAATATATAGTGAGGATTTTTTACAGTATAGTTTTACCTCAATAATTACAGCAGGAATTGAGAAAGTGCAATATGTTATTTGTTGTGAAGTTCTATCAGCCGAATCTATGAAGCCAAACAAACTAAAATGCCATTTTGATAGCAAGCATCCAAGCTTTGCTGGCAAGAATACCAACTATTTTAGAAGCAAAGCTAGTGGACTCAGGAAAGCCAGACTTGACACTGGTGGCAAGTACCACAAACAAAACGTATCAGCCGTTGAACCTTCATATTTGGTGGCACTCAGAATCACCAGAGCTATGAAACCTCACACCATTGCTGAGGATTTACTGTTTCCAGCGGCCAAAGACATTGTTCGAGCTGTGATCGGAGACGAATTTGTTACGAAACTGAGTGCAATTTCCTTATCTAATGACACTGTACGCAGAATAGATTACATGTATGCTGATATTCTTAATCAGGTAATCCAGAAAAATAAATCTGCTCCACTTCCAATATTTAGTCTCCAGCTTGATGAATCTATAGATGTTGCAAACTGTTCCCAGTTACTGGTTTATGTGAGGTATATTAATGATGGTGACGTTAAAGATGAGTTTCTTTTTTTGCAAACTTCTTGAAACAACTACTGCATGTAACATATTTGACACAGATGGTTCATTTCTGAAAGAGCATAAGATCTCTTGGGAAAATGTTTGTGGTGTTTTCACAGATGGTGCTCCAGTTATACTAGAATGTTGATCTGGATTTCAACATTTGGTTCTGAATGAGTCACCAAAAGTCATTGGAACTCACTGTATGATTCATGAACAAATATTAGCAATGAAGATGCTGCCACAAGAGTTACAAGAAATAATGAAAAGTGTCATAAGTTCTGTCAATTTTGTAAAGGCAAACACTTTAAACTGTCGACTGTTTTCTCAATGGTGCAACAAGTTGGATGTGCCGAACAATGCTCTGCTCTTTGACACTGAAGTGAGATGGTTGTTGAGAGAAAAAGTTTTAAAACATGTTTTTGAGCTTTGTGATGAATTCAAAATGTTTTTTAAAAAGAAAGCAAGGCCGCAGTTTGAAGCACTTTTCAGCGATAAAAGTGAACTGCAGAAAATAGCTTACTTGGTTGACATCTTTGCCATCTTGAATAAGTTAAATTTATCACTGCAAGGACCAAATGCAACATGCCACAATTTGTCTGAAAAGATTCAATCATTGTAAATGAAACTTCAGCTTTTGCAAAAAAATAAAATAAAAATTGGATGAAAATAAAATATACATGTTGCCTACCTTATCTGCTCTCTTTGAGGAACATGACAGAACCAGACAAAAGAATTACAATGATAATTTCTGTGAAAGAACAGAAAGAACATGCTTGGAGATGAAATTTCATCGTGCTTTCCAAATCTACCTGACACCCCATTTGCACTTGCCAGAAGCCCATTCACAGTCAAAGTTGAAGATGTTCCTGAGACAGCACAAGAAGAGTTCATTGAACTTATTAACAGCAACCAGAACTGATTTCTCTACAATGCCAATTACAAAATTCTGGATCAAGTGTTTGTAGTCATATCCTGTTCTGTCTGAGACTTGTGTTGTGCCTTCTTTTTCCATTTCCAACAATATAGCTTTGGAAACAATGTTTCCCAGCTTGTTGTTTATCAAGTCCAAATACAGAAGTAGACTTGTTGTGGAAGATGATCTTCATTGTGCTCTCGCAAAGACTGCCCCTAGAATTTCTGATCTGGTGAGAAAGAAGCAATCTCAACCTTCGCACTGACATTGACATTTTACACATACTGTCGCAAAATGTAGCAAAGTAGTTAAGACTGTTACCCATGCTACACAATGCTTCAAGACAAAGTTTCATTTATTTGTAATTAGAAATAAATATTTTACAATATATATTACATATTGTTTTGTGATTAATCACTATGCTTTAATTATGTTCAATTTGTAACAATGAAAATACATCCTGCATATCAGATATTTACATTACGATTTATAACAGTAGCAAAATTACACTTATGAAGTAGCAACGAAAATAATTTTATGGTTGGCAGGCACCACAACATGAGGAACTGTATTAAAGGATCGCGGCATAAGGAAGGTTGAGAACCACTGTCCTAGCTGACCTGTTACAAAAATATGAGCCTAAATGCAGATCAACTTCCTATTAACATGTAGTAATAACTTTGATATATCTTGCTATGTTTATATTTCTCTTTCTTACTAATATCTGCCAGATCCTATTGTCTTGCCATAGTTTTCCTAAATTATTGTATTTCTGTTTTGTGGTATTCCTTCATAGAGGCTACTTTAAGAGTATTTTAATTCATGGCTAATGTTTGGCTACAATATTCATCTATTATATGACTGCATTTTTCTAATAAATCTTGATTATCCTTTTTTACCCATTTCCATATATAATATTTGCATGGTTACCATGCCAGTCTTACTCTCTTATTCATTATGACAGGCACTGGATTTTTCTGGGCCAGCTATTTCCACAAGTTTCTTGTGGGACAGAGAGAATAGCTGATTCAGTCTTCCAGAATAGCTAATTTCTCATATCCAACTGCTGCCACAGAGACAGGCTTCTTCCTACCAATATGGTTCATGTGTGTGAATATTTGCAAATCCTATGCCCTCTGCTTCTCTAAATAAAAATAGGTTTAGGATATACACCTCAGCTCCTGAACCATTTGTAACAAACAAACACCTAGCTTTTGTTCTTCAAGGTGTGTTCCTCATCCTCAGTAAGGATATCAGTGCTTTCTGATATCTGCCATTGCATGCTCTTCTCACCATTTTCTACACCTCTCTTCACTTTCTCCCACATAGCCTCTATGTGCTCATAACTACTTTTAGCAGTCTTTATACCTATTTTAATGTCTGCTATTTACAGTTGGTTTTTTGGTATGGTTTGGGGGTTCTTTTTCTGCTGGTATTTTATACCTAAGTAGAGAAGGGGAAAACACTGGCTTACGTAGCCATATTCAGATTGGAAATATAACAGTTTGAATTGAAGTCAAATGTGGGGCAATTCTTGGCAATGACAAGTCCAAAAAAAAATAGTCATGAGAGCCAGTAGAGTCAATGTGAAGAGACCTACATCATTTGCCCTCTCTCCAGTTCTCAAACTTCATCACAGTTTATCTTCTTCTCTCCCTTACTGAGCTCTGGGCACACTTGCTTTGACCAAGCATTAGGTTTTTCTTACACCAGATCTTCACACTTGTTACCTCCTCTGACTGGAACACTCTATTCTGGCTTTTTCTTAGTAGAATTTAGTTAGATTTTAAGAGAATGACATGGTGGGGTCACACCAAAATCCTGCTATGTCCTAGATCCAGCAATCTTCTCCTCCATCCATACTCACTCTTCATTGCTTTATCCATTCCTCCCGAACTGTGTCTTCAACACACACACACACACACACACACACACACACACACACACACTGAATTATTTACTCTAGTATAAAGGAAAGCTCAACTTTAACTCCTACCTCCAAATTTCCCTGCCAAGACCTATTAAAGCCTCCACTGAAGTAAGTGCTTTTCATCTAGGAACTTTAATCTTAGAAGGAGGTGAAAGTAAAAGTGCAATGAAAATATGGTTATCTCCCAGTGCTATATCCTAATATATTTCAAAAAGAAAGTCAGAGGAAACTAGCATGTAGAAAGGGAAAAAGACTTGTCTAAGATAATTCGTCCATCCAAACCAGGTGTAGCTGAGCACCAAACACTCATCAAACTCAACTTCTTAGTCTCCTACCCCAGAACTATATTCAGAAAGAGGAATTTAACTGGGAACAAATTAGGGAGCTAGAGAGAGAGTGCAAATTATGTAGATACTCACTTTGACTCCACTTTTCTCCAACTCACTGTCATGGCCATTTCTAGAATTATCCAATATCTGGCTTATATTTAAAATTTTAAATTTCTAATATAAATATGGCTGCATAAGTCATTGTGTTTCCCAAGAACATTGTACCCCACTTCTATGTGGTAGTTTTTCAATTATTGTCTCTATTCTTCATCTGGAAAATACTACTTACTCTCTAGTCTTAGATTAAATATTATTTTCATAGAGCATTTCTTTTCATGTGAATCTGCCTGAATTACATTTCAGCATTATTCTCTTTTGTAGTACTTTGATATTTTTATAATATTGAAACTAAAACAGATGCAATTATACATATAATTCCTATTTGTTGCATTCGTATTTATTGTTAATGTCACTCAATTTACAGTAAGTTTACTAAAGATGAGAGGCATGATTTTTTAAAAATGACTCTAAACACATTGCCTAATATAGTACAGAGAACAAAGAAACCATTCAATAAACATGTGTTTTAAAGCGTTCAATAAAAAGGAAAGCAAGAATTTTGAATGGCTTGTCTATGTGGACAGTGAAGTCACTGGGATAATGACTGACCTGGGCTTGGAGGGTGTCATAGAAGATGGGGTCTGGTGCATCAGTAAATGGGGAGAGTGATATGAGACCAGGCATGAGGAAATGAAGGATAGTGCATCAGACAAGCCTTCAAAGTGAAAATTTTTATATGATCAACTTTTAAGTTTTGATGCAGGCTACTCATCCTCATTCATCCTCTAATTTGAACCAATATCCCACTATTCCCAATATCCACCACATAACCTATGACTCTGGGCCCTTTGGAAATTTATTTTATTAAAAATAACTCCCAAGTCATCTTCTATCTCTTTCCTCAAATTCCATCTACCTTCTTGCCTTAATTAAAACCTAAACTTCCCCTAAGAATACTTCCTTCCTGGCATTGCATTCAATTCTCAGGACCAATTCTAGCCCTGTTTTCTTTTCTCTTTTTTAAATAAAAATCTTTATTGTTTAAAGTATTACATAGGTTCTCCTTTTCCCCCATTATCCTCTTATATCCCACTCCCATCCTACACCCTCTCCCCAGGCCCTCACCACCCCATTGTCTGTATCCACGGGTTATGCATATATGCATACAAGTTCATTGGTCCTTCTCTTCCCATCCACTCTCCCCTGCCTCCCCTCTAATGTTCAACTTCTGTTGATGCTTCTATGACTCTGGATCTATTTTTGATCATCAGTTTATTTGGTTCATTAGATTTGTCATGCTGAGTGAAATAAGCAGTCAGAGAAAGATAAGAATGCCTGTTTCCTTTTCAAATCATGTAAATACTTCTTGTTTTTTAAGGTTTTGTCACAAGCCAGTCATTCCTCTTCTTTTACTTATGACTGAGTCACAGTCTGTCTCTCCACTACAATATCTATATCACCTTAGATAACTTCCAGTCCAAGGAAACAGTTCACCTGACACACTAACATCTCATTTCTAGGAATACCATATTTCTACCATAATACATTCATCCATACATTTATCCAACAAATATTTATTGAGCAACTTTTGTGGGTTTACACAATGCTTAACACTGAGAATGATACTTAACACCTATGGAATGTACACTCTAGTAGGAGGAAAAGGCTACACAAAAGATAAAAACCTTTGAGGGCTAGACCATGTCTGTTTTGTTCACCATGATAACATTAACACCTATCATTGTATGTGGCAGCAAAGAGGAATGCAATGCATAATATTTGAGTGAATTAAACTCAGTTATAATACAACTGGTGGCCCAGTGCACAAAATTTGTGCATGGGTTGTCCCTCAGCCCAGCCTGTATCTTCTCCAATCGGGAAACCCTTAGGGGATGTCTGGCAGCCAGACTTCCCTCTTGCAATCTGGGACCCCTGGCTCCTAACTGCTCACCTTCCTGCCTGCCTGACTACCCCTAACCTCTCTGCCTGCCTGCCTGCCTAATTGCCCCTAATTGCCTCTGCCTGCCTGCCTAATCACCCTAACTGCTCTCCCCTGCCAGCCTGATCACTCCTAACTGCCCACTCCTGCCAAGCTGATCTCACCTCCAACGGCCCTCCCCTGCAGGCTTGATCTTACCCACAACTGCCCTCCCCTGGCAGCCTGATCTCACCTCCAACTGCCCTCCCCTGCTGGTCTGATCTTGCTCCCAACTGCCCTCCCCTGCTAGCCTGACCTCACTCCCAACTGCCCTCCCCTGCCAGCATGATCGCCCCTAGCTGCCTCTGCTACAGCTCCCACCACCATGGCTTTGTTCAGAAGGAAGTCTGACATCTGGAAAATGGCTGGTCAACTGGTCTAATTAGCATATTATCCTTTATTAGTATAGATGAATGGAGCAAGCAGAGGATGCCTTAAAAACTCAAAGGAGAGAGAGATATGGAAAGGCGAAGAGGAGAGATCAAAGTGCAATTTTCAAATTTTTAAAATTATAATTTTTATAAAAATACAGAGAAATCAGGTGCCATAATTTTAATTAACTCATAAGTGAGAAAAAGAACAGATAACAAAATTGGCTCAAAAAAAAATACAACTCTAAAATAAGACTTCTAAGTTAATTTTCTAGGGTCACAAAAAGCATAATAAAGTTTTATTTACCTAAGTCAAATTATTTTCAGATAATGTAATAGCATGATATTTAAAAGACATGGAATTTGTTTTTACCTCATTTCCATATTTTAGGCAATTTTTCTCAACAAAGGCTTTTTTGAGGTAATATTGCACCTGATGACTGAAGAGGGAGTAGAAGTTATAGAGTAAGAATGGTAAAGGGAAAGGCAACAAGTGTTCCAGGAACAGGCACAGTGCAGAGACGCAATTCACTTCCATCACCCATTGCTAGTATCAGGCCTTGAGCTTCATCCAATTAAAACTATAATGAGTATCCCCCACACCTGTCAATGGCTACTTAAATCAATAAATAACAAATGTGGACCATGAGGTGAAGAAAAGGGAACCCTTAGTGCACTATTGGTTGGAATGCAGACTGGTACAGCCACTGTGAAAAATAGTATGGAGTTTCCTCAAAAAAAATTAAAAATGGGCACTAACTGGTTTGGCTCAGTGGATAGAGCGTCAGCCTGTGGACTCAAGGGTCCCAGGTTCTATTCCAGTCAAGGGCATACACCTTGGTTGCGGGCATATCCCCAGTTAGGGGTATGCAAGAGGGAGCTGATTGATGTTTCTCTCTCATCAATGTTTCTAACTAACTATCCCACCCCCTTCCTCTCTGTAAAAAAATAAATAAAATATATTTTAAAAATTTAAAAATGGAACTGCCTTTTGACCCAATTTTTCCACTTCTGGATATATATCCTAAGAATCTCAAACACCAATCAGAAAGAATATATAGAACCCCGGTGTAGATAGCAGCCTTATTTACAAGATCAGTGTTCATCAGAATGTGAGTGGATATAAAACCTGTGGGACATTTACACAATGGAACACTACATGGCTATAAAAATGAAGGAATTCTTATGGTTTGTGACAGCATGGAGGAACCTAGTCATTATTATTCTAAGTGAAATAAGCCAGTCAGAGAAAGGTAAATACCACACCATCTCACTAACATATGGAAGCTAATGAACTAAAATAAACTGACAGACAAAATAGAGGCATGGACACATGTAACAGATAGACTGATCTCAGAGGGGAAAAGGATAAGAGAAACTGGAAGAGATTAACACAAAAATATATATGTATATATGCACAGCCTATGGACATAGATAATAATGTGCTGAAAGCTAGGGTGGGGCAGTGGCTTATTCGAAAAAATAAGAAATTGAATCAATAATTAATAGCCTTCCTAAACAAGAATTACCAATCTCATAAACTGGCTCTGAAGCAGACATAGATCTTCACTACTTACTCTGACCAGCAGTCAGGTGTGCTCATTCAGGTTTACGATGACAAGTGCGCTATAACCAAGGATAATAATCTACTTGGCAAGTTTGAACTCATATCACCTGTACTCTGTGAGGTTCCTCAGAGTAACTTTTGATATTGACGCCAATGGCACCTTCAAAGTCTTTACTGGGGATAAAAGTACAGGAAAAGAAAATAAGGTTATCATCACTAACCATAAGAACCATTAGAGCAAGGAAGACAATGAAGATATGGTCCAAGAAGCTGAGAAGTACAAAGCTTGAAGAGGAGAAGCAGTGGGACAAGACACTGTCTAATAACTCACTTAAATTATTGGCAATCAACATAAAAGCATAACTGGTGAGGATGAGTAACTTCAAGTTAAGCTCAATGATGAGGATAAACAGATGATTCTTGGCAAATGTAATAAAATCATCAACTAGTTTCATAAGAATCAGACTGCAAAGAAGGAAGAATTTGATCACCAGCAGAAAGAGCTGGAGAAAGTCTGCAGTCCTATGATTCCCAAGCTGTCCCAGAGTGCAAGAGGTAAGCCAGGAGGAATGCCTAGGGCTTCCCTAGTGATGAGGCTCCTCCATCAGGTGGTTCCTTCTCCTTGACCCACCAGTGAAGAAGTGGATCACGGCAACTTGATCCACCTTTTAGTTTTTGTTCCATACAAAACATTGAAAGACTCAAATTTGCACCAAATTCCATGGTAGTTTTAAGGATGAGCTGCTATATAGTAAGTAAATGGCAATCTCTATATTTGCATATAGAACATGGGCACAGGGACAGGAAATAACCTTGCACTTTCTAGGCACTACGGTATAATGGTAAAACACAATGTATTAAGTCAAACTGTATTTGAAATTATCACACACACAAAAAAAACAGACAAAACAAAACTCTACCTCATTATAAACCACAAACTTTTACTGCATTCAGATATAGGTTAGTTCTAAGGATATAGGACAAAACTATGGAGATATGTTTCACTGGGCCTGAGTAGTATTAATTATGAGAGTCACTTTGTACTGAGGACAGATTACTAAGTGACAGTGCTGTCTTCATTTTTGTTAGTAAATGCATTTTGTAAGTAGTTATGATGTGTTAGGCCTCCAAAATGTGGGACCCAAGCAAGGACCCATTTTTCCCAGATGTTGTAGGTATTATTATTAACCCATTTATCAGATAAGAAAACTGGGGCTTTAATGTATCAGTCAGCATAAAATATAGAAAATAGAAACATCTCTAGAGAGCTCAAGTAGAACAGGATTTAATTCACAAATTATTTGTTTATAAATTGATTGGGATGCCTAGAACATGGAGATACAACCTATTTTCTCCATTAACACAGAAAAGAAGAAATTATATACAGGTGAAATTGGGCTTTGTTTGCAGTGAGTTAAGTATAGATATAAAGATTTGATTGCTTCTTTGGGTCAATGAAAATGAGGCAGCTGAGAAGACTAGCAACGAGATATGGGGTTTGAGAATAAAGAAAACGTATGAAAGTAGATGTGGAGCATGTTCAAGGAAACTAGTGTGAGTGCCAGTGTTTCAAATTTAGTTGCTGATATTAATCATTAATTTACAGGTAATCAATCTTCTTAGTTATATGCTCTTAATTTAAACTTGATGATGTTAACCATTAATTTATAAGCCAAAAATTTTCTTAGTTATATGTTCTTTATGTTCATGAAATTTACCAAGATACATAACTGGTGATCAGTTTCATACTCTAAAGTAAAGACATCGAAAGCCCTCATAATATTGGTTTGTGAAATGAAGTGCTTTATTTCACTCTATGCCAAACACACAGTCCCAGTCCAAATCCAAAGTCCATCAAAGAAAGTATCTCATTTCATGAAGTCCCTCCCCTTTCAATACCTCTGCACATCCTTCCTCTAACCCATACCACTTCCAGCTCCCAGCCTTGAGCTCCTGAGGGAAATGTCTCTAACCAGACTACCACAGACCATTGGAGACCTCCCAGCAGAGGCAAAGGTAAGTCTGAAGCCCATGCCTATGGAGGGGGTCAGTATCAAAGTTGGAGGAGGAGGCAGTTTAAAGAAAGGACCAAGTTAGTGTTCTGTGAAAGGTTCTACAGCACACAGGAGGTGTGATGGAGAGAGCAGTGCTTCTTCACAGGAAAGTGGAATGAAAGAGGACAGAAGGAGGGAACGGAGTAGAACTGTAGATGTTAGGGTGTAGGGTCAAATAATTATGGTAACTAAAAGGCTTGCCAAGATTCTGAAATCTCTTCCTAGGTATTTGCATGCCATTATTAATCTGTGATGCCTAGATCAGTGGTTTTCAAAATTCAGTATACATACACCTGAAGGTGTAACAAGACTGCAAGATAAGATACTCAGATAGGAGTGGTGTGAAGCAGGTGAATGTTTGTACCCTGAAACCCAATATGGGCTCTTCAAAAATGGTTGGAGAGGCTTATTTTCTATTCCATCTCTCTTTTACTTTAAAAAGCAAGGGGAGGGTTGGGGGTACACATAAGCACAACCAATAGATGCAAGATACTGCGGGTGGGCGGGGTAAAGGCAAGTGCTGGGGTAGAGGGGGAAGAGGCCAGGGGAGGTCAGTGGGGGGAAAAAAGGAGACATATGTACTATTATTTGTAATACCTTAAACAATAAAAAAATTAAAAAAGCAAAGGATAGCCTTTTCTTCCTCTCCTCCTTCCCTCTTTCTCTTTAGCTTTCTTTTTCTTCCCTTCCTCAACAATTCCAGTTTTAAACTGTTTGGATAAGGCAGAGTAAAGTCAACATTTGTTCTGGCAGTGTAGTGAGGACAGGGTGTACTAGTAGAAGGGGAACTGAAGTGGCCCACAACAAGAAGTCAATGCCCAAGCAGTGTCAAGTTGCCCTGCAGTAGGGCATAAAACCTGACATGGGGGAGGTGAAAGTCCATGGCGGGAGGAAGCTCTCCAATGAGTGTCAGATCCTGAGCACAGTGAGGAATGGGGTAAGACATGCCAGAACCCACAGGCTAAGGTGGGGTCCATGTGGAGGGAATGCCCAGCATAGTGCTGGAGAGGGTTGAGGGGGGCATGCATATAGGAGAAAGCATATAAACAGAGGTGAGAAATTGGCCTCACACCCAGGGGTTGATTAAAAATATAAATATATTAAGGATCAAGAGCCAGGATTTTCACTTTCAGAGAAAAAATACTTACAAATACTAAGGGCTAAGTGGACCTAAAATGAAATCACTAGCTGGTGATTTCAGTGTAGCCTGAGGAAGTAGCCATCGTAGACCAAGTGAAGTCTGAAGAAATTTACCAAGAACATCAGACTGATTCAGCAAAGTATGATTGACAGCTGGTAAAGTACTCAAAACACCTATTCTTAGAAAGTAAGGCCCCATAACTAGAGCTGGGGTGCTGCCACTTGAGAGTTGCCTGAGAGGACCTCAATGGCCACATCATCCTCCAGGTACTCCTGAGACTTCATAGAACAGTAAGTCTTGTTCCTGCTTTCCTTTTTTCAAAACCATTTCCTTTGGGTTTTCACCACAAATACATCATGTGTGGTGTGGCAGAAGTACAAAGGAACTATTGGAAAAGTTGTATTGGGCACCATAATTTTGCAGTGAGTCTCTATAAAGAAAATTCGGTCAAGACATAGCTCTGTGAAGAGCTTGGAACTAATAGCTGGGAACTCTTTGCTAATATCCTCCCCACTTTTCTCTATCAGGTCTCTCAATAGATTCTTAGGTCGCTACATTGTTTCCACAGTGTCTCCTCCCTGCCATTGGTGGGAAGCAGGCTCTGTCCTGGTGGCGGGAATGGGACACGATAACTTTCTCTTGCCCAGGTGAGATAGTTGCCACAAAATTTTGTCCCTAACCTATCATTTCCTACACTTTCAAAAGATTAGGAAACAGGACCCCACTTAGTTGAAGGTACCAGTACAGATACTAGTAGAACTTCATGCTTCATGTTTCTCTCTCACGTGGATGCTTTTTTTTTCTCTCTGGCTCTATCTGAAAATCAATAAAAAATCTTTTTTAAAAAATAGAAGAATTGGAACAAAAAAGATTTTAAAATTTGTATTATTTACTTGTGAGCTAAAATATCTCACCAATGTTGACTATGAAGAAATTGAAAACATAATTAATCATTATAATTGAACATTGATAATTATCTGTAGTTATTTCAAGTATACAATCAGAAGTCAAAAACCTGTATTTGTTCAAAATAATATTTTTCAAAATGTGTTAATGTGGCTAACACATATTTGAAATAAGCCATACCACTCTCAAGAAAACACATATCTTGGTAGCTGTCCTGCAATCCACTCCCCACCTTGCTTTCTTCCACCTCCATGTAATCTTCCTTACTTCCTACCCCCTAAGTTTCAAAGCACAATAGAAGCTGAAAAACTGTTATTCTAGGGAGTATTTTATATCTTTTTCCATGGCATGCTTCATCAGTTTGGCTCACATAAACTCATATAAAAACATTTTAAAGCTATATTTATTGAAGCAAATCTAAAAATTATAAAAATTTTAGGGGGAGAAACCAAGATGGTGGCATAGGTGAACACTTAAACTGCTGCCTCGCACAACAATTTCAAAACTACAACTAAAAGACAGAACGGACACCATCCAGAACCACAGGAAAGCTGGCTGAGTGGAAATTCTACAACTAGAAGTAAAGAGAGTGGCTCACAAAGACTCAGAGGAGCTGTAAAAAGCTGAGGTAAGGAGACACGCAAGTGGAGAGGACGGGTGGTGGAGGGTCTGGCTGGCTTCCTCTAGCGGGAAGGAGACAGAAACTCCCAACTGCACTGATCCCCATTTATGACTACACTGAACCCAAGTTCTGGGTGAGATGCATACAGGGGGAGTCTGGACTGTTGTGAAAAGGGAGGGGTGCACAGAAACTTAGGGAAGCCACGAAAGGCAGAGGTCTGGAGGCGTGTGCAGAGAGGACTGACTGCTGATTGTGCCCTGGGCTTTCTCTAGCAGGGGGGAAATAGAACCTCTCAACAACACTGAAATCCAGGTCTGACTATACTGAACCTCAGTTTCGGGCAAGACCCTGGGGACCCAGACTCATACGGGCCCCAGGAGCTCATGGAAACTCAGGGGAGCAGGAAAGGTAGAGAGGTCTGGAGGCATGTGCAAAAGGCAGAGGTCTGAAGGCGCATGGATGTGCACAGAGAGGGCTGTAGCAATTACTGGGGGGCACTGAAACCCAGGGGCCACCAAGTAGGGCAGGGCTGACGAGAATCCAAGGCTGTCTGCTCAGCCCTGAGACTCCGCCACATCCAAGCCCAGCACAAAGGCTATTGCAATCTTGCAAATATTAAGGCTGAGTCCAGCACAGAAGTTCTCTTGGCGCAGACACAGCTGATCCCCACAACCAATTGGCTTGGAGGTCAATTCCCCCCAGTGATAGCACAACAATCAAGACTTAACTACAACAAGACTGTACACACAGTCCACAAAGGGGTGCACCAAGAGTGTCCACCTCAAGTAACTAGGGAGGCGGAACTACTGGGCCATATAGCACAGAAAGCTACTCTACCAACTCAGGGAAGCAGCCAAAATACAAAGGAACACAAATGAAAGAAATGGAGGAAAACAAACAACTGGATATAGAATTCAAAACCACACTTATAAGTTTTTTTAAGAATTTCCTACAAAAGTTGGATACATGTAGCAAGACCTAAGAGGAGATGAAAAAGGACCAACTAGAAATTAAACATACACTGACTGAAATAAAAAATATACAGAAACCTAACAGCAGTCTAGAGGAACACAAGAATCAACTCAAAGATTTGAAATACAAAACTGCAGAAAACACTCAACTGGAAAAGCAAAAAGAAAAAGGAATCCAAAAATGTGAAGATAGTGTAAGGAGCCTCTGGGACAATTTCAAGCTTACCAACATCAGAATTATGGGGTGCCAGGAGAAGAGAGAGAGCAAGATACTGAAACCTATTTGAAAAAATAATGACTGAAAACTCCCCCTCCCCCCAACTTCCCTTCCCCCCCAGTGAAAGAAATAGACTTACAAGTCCAGGAAGCACACAGAACTCCAAACAAAAGGAATCCAAAGAGGACCACACGAAGACACATCATAATTAAAATTCCAGGAGCAAAAAACAAAGAGAGAATCTTAAAAGCAGCAAGAGAAAAACAGTTAATTACCTACAGGGGAGCACCCATATGATTGTCAGCTGATTTCTCAACAGAAACTATGCAGGCCAGATGGGAATGGCAAGAAATATTCAAGTGATGAATAGCAAGAGCCTACAACCAAGATTACTCTACCCAGCAAAGCTATCATTCAGAATTGAAGGTCAGATAAAGAGCTTCACAGATAAGAAAAAATTAAAGGAGTTCATTAGCACCAAACCAGTATTATATGAAATACTGAAAGGTATACTTTAAGAAGAGGAGGAAGAAGAAAAAGTTAAAGGTAAAAATTATGAAGAACAAATACATATCTATCAACAAGTGAATCTAAAAATCAAGTACTGATGAACAGAATAAACTGGTGAATATAATAGAATCGGAGGCATAGAAAGGGAGTGGACTGATCATTCTCAGGGAGAAAAAGGTGAGGGGATGCAGGGATAGACTGGACAAAAATCATACACCTATGAATGAGGAGAATGGGGAGTAAGTAAGGACAGAGGTTGGAGTGGGAGCTGGGTGGAGGGGAGCAATGGGGGAAAAAGGAACAATTGTAATAATCTGAACAATGAAGATTTTTTTTTTAATTTTAGGGGGGGCTGGGGTAAGGTCAATGGGAAAAAGGCAGATATATATACTACTTCATGTAATACTTTAAACAATAAAAAATAAAAAACTGAAAAAATTTAGATTTTTAGGAGTATTCTTTCTAAATTTATATTTAACATATTTGTTTTTTTAAATATGTCTTTACTAATTTTTTTAAAGAGAGATGGAAACATCCGAGAGAAACATTGATTGGCTGCCTCCTGCACACCCCTACTGGGGATCAAGCCTGCAACCCAGGCATATGCCCTAAGCAGTAATCAAACTAGCAACCTTTTAATGCATGGGATGATACCCAACCAATTGAACCACACCAGCTGGGCACATATTTCATAATAAATTCTATTTTATTATTCTTATAACTCTATAATATAGAGAAAATAATTTTCCCATGAAGCCCATATAGACTAGTCCCATTCCAGTTTACTACAGTGTGACCAACAAATAACATTATTTTCTTTATGTGCCATGATATCAAAAAGGTTGAGAAGTGGTGGCTAGTCCATGCTCCAACTCTATAGTGCCTCCATGGTCCTTAAGACCCTGCACAATTATATGCCACATGCCTCCACTAGCTCAGGATCTCTTCCCCCATATATTACTTCCACCTAAGAGACTATGGCCTCTGGATGCCTTACCCTCCCTTCTTTGGGCCCGTATTCCTAGAGACTGCCTGGGCAGCAAGATGTAGAGCCCTGGGCCCTCGGTAACAAACTTCACAGCCATGGATATCAAATTCTAAGTTTTAGTGGTTGTTGAGATATGTTACAACCTCTTCCCCACTACTACTACTACTACTAATTTTCAAGTTCTGGAAAGGGACATTAGAAGTCTTCCTTGGCCAGGCAAAGAAGGTACTGGGGTGGGAAATGATAGAAGCCACCTGTTTATTTTTGTTGGTCCAAGGCAGAGGAACACCTTAGCTCTTGGTCCCTCTAGAAGCAAGGTCCCGCCACTGGGTCACATTATATACAGACAATGTACATTTTGGCCTGAGTCATCAGTATGTAGAAGGTATCTAGAGCCATGAGTACCCTGTAAATTCCTGAAAATCAAAGTTACAAGACTTGTAGTAAAAGGAGCATGAATCTTACTCTGCCCTTCACCTTATTCCCATAGTTAAGACATGCCCCTTACATGTCCAAAAGTGAGATTCCTGCATTCCTTCCTTACTCTGTCCCTTGACTTAAGTCTCAGAGTTCTCTTTTTCTTCTCTCATTACAGTGTTTCCCTCCTTTTCCAATGAGTCATCAGCACAAAGCCTTGAGACCACCCTGCCTCAGTCACCTGATGAGGCAGCGAATCTCTACAATTTATCATGGCAGCCTCATCTCACTCTACCTCTGTCTCCAGATTGGTATGAATTATTAGTTTCTGATTCTCTGTTATGTAAGGGAAGGGAAAGGAAAAGGGAGGGAAGATGAAAGCAAAAGTTTAACAAAAAAAATTCTATGAGATCCTAGAAAAGTAAAGAAGATAATTTCATTCCACTTACTAAGTACCAGGCAATGTACTAGGTATTTGCATCTCTATCTCCTGGTCAAGGCCTGTTGGTGCATGTGTGTGTGTGTGTGTGTGTGTGTGTGTGTGTGTGTGTGTGTACACCTGAGTGCATGTGATGTGGAGGGATAAAAATGGAGAGAATGGAAGTGCCCATATGGTAATAAAGAAGCATAAGTTCTTAGAGCCTCAAGACAACATAGAATAAGATTGACAAAAATTACTTGTATGCCCACATTTTTCATCCCACACTCATCGTAAACATTATTAATGATTTCCAAATATGTTTTCCAGTGAACTGCTTTAGATTCTTTCTCAACACAGATATCCTACTATCCATACAGAGCTACCAGAGTTCTGTGTGATCTCCCCCTCCTATGGACAAGGACAGAACCTAATTTGAAGTAGTTAGCCTGTCTATTCCCCCTCTTCTGCAGTTATATTCCTTGGGTACCTCCACACAGGGTGAATGAAGTGAGGAGGCTAGGGCCCACATTTTAAGAGGCACTTTCTCTCAGGATCTTGTTGACACTTGACATGTGCCCCAAAAGTAAGTGCCTAGTCAAAATTTATGCCCTAAGTCTTTTGCTTGCCTCAGCATAGCCAGGCCTAGACTTCCTATCTCCAACACCTACAGCTACCTGCTAGCTCTGTGTCAGAAAAGGGATACACCAAGACTCAACAACTATCCCCTTTCAGACCTTCTCCCCATTTGGTTAAGATGGAAATAGCCAAACATTTATGTAGTCAACACCATTTTATCTGCCCAAATCCTGCTCCCAGTCCACCCTGATTCTATCTCTGTTCTCTTTTCAGAAGCATTCCAAGTCCAAGGGCCCCCTGAACCCTTGGTGGCCATGCTGGGTGGTGAAGCTGAGCTGCCCTGCTTCCTCTTGCCTCCTCAAAGTATTAAAAATATGCAAATAAGCTGGAATAGATTCCTACCTTCCCAAGTAGTACATCTGTATGAAGATGAGAGAGACAAGCCTGAGGAAGCTGTGGTGGAGTATTTGGGGAGGACAGAGCTTGTGGAAAATGTCATGCATAAGGGGATAGTGATCCTGAGAATCCTCACTGTACAACCTTCAGACAGTGGGCAATATCGCTGTGCAATCCAACATGGCTCCTTCTACAGTGATGCAGTGATTGAGCTGAAAGTGGCAGGTAATGGCCCACATTTATTGCCCTGACACCCCACCAGGGTGAGTTTATTCTGGGTTGAGCTTTTTCTTCTGATCTAATTTTCCTGGAAAATATAGTAAAGTCATAGAAGAAAGGGAGATGGCAACTACTTCTACTCACCCCATTATCCCATATATCACTGCTTGCAGCTAAATAAAAGACAATAAAGAGATTTATAGTGGAAGTCAAGAAATAGGGGACATTTGTTTTGGATTGTTACACTCCTCTCTCACCCAGGAGTCTAAGTCCCATCCTTTGTTGCAAAGACTTCTTCAGAGCCTCAGTTCCCTGTTCTGCACACTGAAGTCTAGTCAGCAGCAAAAATTCTTTAGAAGCAGGGGGTGGATATAATTTCAGGAAAATGAGCTCAGGATCTAATTTCTCTCTCTTTCTATTTCCAGCTCTTGGCTCACATCCTCAGTTTCATGTGGAAGTCACTGAATCCAGACAAATACAAGTAGTGTGCAAGTCAGAGGGCTGGTTCCCTCAGCCAAAGGTCCAGTGGATGGATTCTGAGGGAAGAGAAATTCCAGCTGAATCTGAGACTCACACCCAGAACAAAGGTGGCTTGTTCCATGTAACAACATCACTGTTACTCAAAGAAACTTCTCAGAAGAATCTGACATGTTCTGTCTGGAACCCTGTTCTGAATCAGAAAAAGGAAGAACAATTGTCCATAGCAGGTCAGTTTTCTCTCTCTTCTTACTGTGCTCACATCCTTGGTGGTGGCAACTCTAAGCATATAAACTTGGTTCTGCTCTCTTCATCACACCTATACCAATCTTGCTGCCAGCACCCAACTTCCCTCCTCTTTTTTCTAACTTCTCCCATCCTTTCCTGACTAATTTTCCAGTCTTCACATATTTAACCTCTCTATGGAACAGGACCTTCTTATCTTAGTCCATTCAGGCTGTTATAACAAAATGCCACAGACTAGATGGCTTATAAACAACAAAAACTTATTTCTCACAGTTCTGGAGGCTGCAAATTCATGATGAAGGTATACACACACTTCTGGTAAAAGCCCTCTTTTGGGTTGCAGAAAACCAACTTCTTGTGTCCTCACATGGTTGAAAGTTCTAGGGAGCTCAAGTAGCATATGGGGTAGTCTCTTTTTTAAGGACTCTTAATCTCGTTCATGAGCTCAGAACCACAAATTGGGCATTTGGGATTTCAATAAATGATTGTTGAGGGGATACAAACATTCAAACCAGAACACTCTTCACCAGGAACCATTTTCATACTTTCTCCTTCCTAGCCCTCCAAAAGGCCCATCTCTCCTAGTTCTCATTTTACAATGTTTCTCCTCAGCCTTTTTTATGTTCTCTTCTTCCTCTACCTACAAAACCTATTGCAAAAATGCTATGACCATAAACGTAGATCAATTTTCTAACATGCAGTTATGGTTTTGATATATCTTTCCACACACTAGAGACCTGATAAATGAAATTCATGCATCGGGGAGGGGATCCCCTCAGCCCAGACTGCACCTTCTCCAATCCAGGACCTCTCAGGGGATGTCCTACTGCTGATTTAGGCCTGATCAGGCCTAAACCAGCAGTCAGATATCCCTCTTACAATCCTGGACTGCTGGCTCCTAATGGCTGACTTGCCTGCCTGGTCACCCCTAACTGCCTCCCCCCCCCCCCCCACTGCTAGCCAGGTCACTCCCAACTGCCCCCTCCCACCAGCCTGGTCACTCCTAATTCCCCTTTCCTCTCCCCACCAATCTGGTCACCCCTTACTGTCCCTCCTGAGGACCTGGTCACCTCCCAACTGCCCCCCATGCCAGCCTAGTTGCCCCCTCACTGCCCCTCCTGCCAGCCTAATTGCCCCTAACTTCCCCCCCTGCTGCTGTGGTCACCCCCAACTGCATCCCACCACTGGCCTGGTCACCCCTAACTGTAACTCCCACCACTGGCCTAGTTGCCTCTTACTGCCCCCTCTGGCCGGCCTGGCCACCCCTAACTACCCCCTTGCTGGCCTGGTTGCCTCCAACTGCCTCCCCTGCTGGTCTAGTCACCCCCAACTGTCCCCTGCCAACTCTGGTCACCCCTCACAGTGCCCCCTGCCAGCCTGGTCACCCCATGCAGCCTGCTTGTTCAGTCATTTGGTCATCCCTCACTAATATATTCATATTGGAAATTGAAAAGTTTGAATTTAAATCAGATGTGGGGCAACACAACCTGCTTGTTCAGTCATTTGGTCCTCCCTCACTAATCCTCCTGTCAGCCTGGTCATAGGCAGCCATCTTGTGAGGGCATGAGGGTTAATTTGCATATTATCTCTTTATTATATAGGATTTCACTTCCTTCCTGATTTCTGCTAAGCCCTGTTGTCTTGCTACGGTTTTCTTAAGTTTTTACATTTCTGCTTTGTGCTATTCCTTCATAGAAGCTATTATTCTTTAATATTCTTAAAATTCATGCCTAAAGGTTTGGCTCATCTATGCTACAGCAGCATTTTCTAGTAAATCTTGATTATCTTTTTTCTCATAATTCCATGTATAATCTTTGTACATGGAATGTCTCTTTGCCAATATTACTGTCTTACTCATTATTACATGCATTGAATTTTATTGGGCCAGCTGTTTCACAAGTTTCGTGTGAGTCAGGGAGGCTAGTGTAGTCTTCCAGAGTAGATGATTTTCACATCCAACTGCAGCCACAGAGACAGGTTTCTTCCTACCAACATGCTCATGTGTGAATAGTTTCCTCTCTAAACAAAAAATAGGTCTAGGTTACACACCTCAGTTCTTAAATATTTTGTTACAAACAAGCATGTAGCTCTAATGCTTCAAGTTAGGCCCCTCATGCTCAGTAAGGATATTTTTGCTAGTGCTTCCTGATATTTGCCATTGCATGATGTTCTTACCATCCTCCACATGGTTTCACTTTCTCCCATATAGCTTCTGTGTGATCAAAGCTGCTTTTAGCAGCCTTTACACCTATTTTAAAGTCTTATATTCACAGGTGTTTTTTTAATTTGGTTCTTTTTTACTTTCTTTAGCCTCCCTCCCCCTACATTTTATTTCCAAGCAAAGAATAGTAACACACTGACTTAGGCAGCCACATTCATATTGGAAATCTAAAAGTTTGAATTTAAGTCAGATGTAGGAAAATTCTAGGTGATGACAAGTCCAGAAATGACCATTAAGAGTAAGTGGAGAAAAGTGGAGTCAAAATGAAGACCTCCTTCATTTGCTCTCTCTTTAGCTCTCTCTTCATTTCTCTCACTGAGCTCCTGGCACACTGACTGACTAGGTCCTCAAAGGCATCAAGCATTGCCTTATGTAGGGCTTATGCACTTGCTCCCCCCTCTGACTGCAACACTCTATTCTGGCTTTCATCTTAGTATAATTTATTTACAATTTGAGATGGTGACATGGTGGTACACATCAAAATCCTGCTATGTCCTTAGTTCCAGTCTCACTCTTCTTCATCCATACCCTCCCTTTATTGCTTCAATCCCTTCCTTCCTGAATTTTGTCTTATACCACTACTCCCCAACCCCAATATACACACTGAATTGTTTACTTCTATGATAAAGGAAAATTCAACTTTCTTTAACTCCTACCTTCAAATTTGCTGGTCCAGACCCATCAGAGCCTCAGCTAAACTAAGGCCTTTCATATAATAACCATAGTCTTTAAAAATAAAAGGATGATGAAAACAATGCAATATCCACAATGCAATATCCACTTATATTCTAAAGAGAAAGTCAGAGGAAACTGACAGGTAGAAATGGAATAAGGCTTCTTTAAGGCTAACTGTCCATCTAAACTAGGTGTAGCTGAGCACGAAACTCAAGTTCTCAGTTTCATAGCCCAGAATTGTTTTCAGAGAAAGAGAAATGAACTGAGATAAAGTTTAGGAACTAGAGAGAGGACAGATTATCTAGGTCTTCATTTTATGTTCATATTACTCCCTTGCTCTCATGGCCATTTCTGGACTGGTCATCACCTAGAATTGTCTCACATCTGACTTAAATTCAAACTTTTTAGATTTCTAATATGAATATGGCTGGATAAGTCAGTGTGTTCCCCAGAACATTGTATAGCATTTCTGTGAAGTAGCTTTACAAATATTCTCTCTATTCTTCATCTAGATAACTACTACTTATTCTCTAGTCTTGGATGAATTATTACTTCCTTAAGGAGTATTTCTTTTACTGCCCCTCTAGCTGAATTAGGTTCCCGCATTATTCTCTTTTATAGTACCCTATGTTTTCATAACATTGGTGCTAAAACAATGCAATTATACACATATTTCCTTGTGCATTTATATTTATCATCTGTGTCATTCAGTATGTAGTAAAATTCTTGAAGATGGGGACAAGATTATTTAAATCATTCAAAACCCACTGTCTAATATACCTTGTAGTACAAGAAACAAAGAAAGCATTCAGTAAATATTTGTTGTTAAAGAGTTCAATAAAGAGAAAAACTAAGGTTTTTGAAGGGCTTGTCCATGTGGACAGTGAAGTCTCTGAGGATAATGACAGACCTTGGCCTAGAGGGGGTTATGGAAGACAGGGCCTGGTGCATCAATGAATTGGGGGAATAACCAACCATGGGACCAGACAGCAGAAATAAAAGAGTAATCAAATAAAGTCAAAAGAGAAATTTATATTATCGGGTTTTAAGTTATGATACAAGCTACTCACCCTATTCCTCCTCTAATTTGAATAAATTGCCCACTATTCCAAAAACCCACAATCCAAACTTTTCCTCAGGGCCTTCTAGAAATTTATTCCATTAAAAATAACTTCCAAGCCCTATTCCATCTTTTTCCTCAAATTCCATCTACCTTCTTGCCTTAATTTAAACAGAAATTTCCCCTAAGGATCTTTTCTTCCCGGCATTACATTAAATTCCCAGGGCCAATTCCAGCCCTTTCTCCTTTTTCAATCATGGAAATACTTTCTGGTGTTTTTTAAGGTTTTGTCACAGCCAGCCATTTCTCTTTATTTATTTATTACTGAGTTATAGTCTGCCTCTTCACCTCAATACTTGCCATCACCTTAGATTACTTCAAGTCCAAGGAGACAGACAGTTCATCTAACATACCAGCATCTCAGCTCTATAAATGCCATATTTCCATCATTATGTATTCATCCACGCACTTATCCTATGAATATTTATTAAGCAACTTTGTGAGCCAACACAATGTTTAACACTGAGAAGGCCATAATGGCTAAAACATAGTCTATACTTATGAATCATACACTCTAGTAGGAGGAAAAGAAAAAAAAAACTTTTAGGGCTGAACCATATCTGCCTTGTTCACTGTGGTATCACTAATACCTATCACTGCATGTGGCAACTATGAGGATTTCAATACATATTTTTTGAACAAGTTAAACTCAGTTATAATACAATATATCGAGCAAGGGAGAATCCAAGATGGCGGCATAGGTAAACACCTATACTGCTGCCTCGCACAACAATTTCAAAACTACAACTAAAAGACAGAACGGACATCATCCAGAACCACAGGAAAGCTGGCTGAGTGGAAGTTCTACAACTAGAGGGAAAGAGAGGGGCTCACGGAGACCCAGAGGAGCTGCAAAAAGCTGAGGTACGGAGACGCGCGCTGAGAGAGCGGGTGCCGGAGTACCTGGCTGGCTTTCTCTGGCGGGAGGGAAACGGACACTCCCAACGGCATTGAACCCCTTATCTTACGACACTAAACCCCAGATCCAGCCGAAACTCATACGGGGGAGCTTGGACTGTGAAAAGGGAGAAGTGCACGGAAATTTAGGGGAGTTGCAAAGGATCGGAGGTCTGGTCGCGCACGGCACCACGCGGAGGACGGATTGCTGATTGTGCCGCTGGCTTTCGCGAGTGGGCGGGAGACAGACCCTCCCAACTGCGCCACTTCTGAGTCCACTGGGCCCCTGTTTTGGGCGAAACCCTGGGGACCTAGACTCGTGTGGTCCTGGTTCGCAGGGGAGCCGGAAAGGCAGCGGTTGGAGGCGCTGCGGGTGCGCGAGCGCACAAGGACCGCTCCAGCCATTACCCAGTCACGTGAGACTCAGGGGCCGTGGAGGGCGGGGCCGACTGGAAGGCAAGGCGGTCCCTTAAGCCCTGAGACTCCACCCCTCCCAAGCTCAGCAGAGGCTTCTGCGGCTGATTCCAGCACAGAAGTTTCCCCGGCACAGTGAAAATGCCGAGACAAGGGAAGGGATTACAAGCAAAAGAAATGGAGGGAAAAAAACGACTGGATATAGAGTTCAAAACCACGCTTATAAGGTTTTGCAAGAATATGCTAGAAAAGATGGATAAATTTAGTGAGACCCAAGAGAAGATGATAAAGACACTGACTGAAATGAAAACTATTATGCAGAGTACTAACAGCAGACTAGAGAAAGGCAAGGATCAAGTCAAAAATTTGAAATATAAAGAAGCAGAAAACATTCAACTGGAAAAGCAAGAAGAGAAAAGAATACAAAAATGTGAAGATAATGTAAGGAGCCTCTGGGACAACTTCAAGCGTACCAACATCAGAATTGTGGGGGTGCCAGAAGAAGAGAGAGAGCAAGATACTGAAAACCTGTTTAAAGAAATAATGACTGAAAACTTCCCACATCTGGTAAAAGAAATAGACTTACAAGTCGAGGAAGCACACAGAACCCCAAAGAAAAGGAACCCAAAGAGGACTACACCAAGACACATCATAATTAAAATGCCAAGAGCAAAAGAGAAAGAGAGAATATTAAAAGCAGCAAGAGAAAAACAGTTTATTACCTACAAGGGAGCACCCATACGACTGTCAGCTGATTTCTCAACAGAAACGATGCAGGCCAGATGGGAGTGGCAAGAAATATTCAACGTGATGAACAACAAGAACCTACAACCAAGAATAATCTATCCAGCAAAGCTATCATTCAGAATTGAAGGGCAGATAAAGACCTTCACAGAGAAGAAAAAGCTAAAGGAGTTCATCAACCCCAAACCAGTATTATATGAAATGCTGAAAGGTACCCTTTTAGAAGAGGAAGAAGAAAAAAGGTAAAAGACAAAAAATTATGAACAACAAATACACATCTGTCAACAAGTGAATCTAAAAATTAAGTGAATTAAAAATCTGATCAACAGAATAAACTGGTCAATATAATAGAATCAGGAGCACAGAAAGGGAGTAGACTGATAATTCTCAGGAAGACAAAAATCACAAAGCATCAAACAGACTGTGAAATTATAGCAGAAAGATTAAAGTTAGGTGAGGTAAATAAGTGATAAATCAAAGGACTTGTATGCATGCTTATAAACATAACCAATGATCACAGACACTGGGGGGTCGGGGTACGCCTGGGAGGGAGGGGGGGCAATGGGGAGATATGTATAAAAAATTAATAAAAATTAATAAAAAATAAATAAAATAAAAAATAAAAAATATATATGGAGCAAGCAGAGGATGCCATGAAAACTCAAAGGAGAGATAGATTATGGAAAGGGGAAGGTAATATTTCAAAGTGCAACTTTAAAAATATTAAAAACATAATTTTCATAAAAATACAGTGGTACCTCGAGATATGAGTGCCCTAACATACGAGATTTTTGAGATATGAGCTATTTTTGCTTTGAAATACGAGCAACATTTGAGATAGGAGTAATCACGCGGATCGGCCGGCTGCACGCGACCCACCAGTTTACCGTGACTCAAGCGTCTCATAGTTTCCCATGCCTCAAGGTTACGGAACCAATTAAACTTGTATCTCAAAGTACCACTGTACATAGAAATCAGGGGCCATAATTTTAATTAACTCATAAGTGAGAAAAAGAGCAGATAACATAACTGGTTCAACATTAGTTACAAAATTCAATCCTATAATAAGACCACTAAGTTCATGGTACTGCTATAGGTTAATGAAAGCAAGTCAGATGATCATTAGATAAATTTATTAGGTTATGTTTTAGCATATTATTAAAAAGACATGGAATTTGTTTTTGCTTTATTTCTGTATTGTAGGCACTTTTTCTCAACAAAAGCTTTTTAAAATATATTTTATTGTTTTTACAGAGAGGAAGGGAAAAGGATAGAGAGTTAGAAATATCGATGAGAGAGAAACATCCATCAGCTTGCCTCTTGAACGATCCTGACTGGGGATGTGCCCACAACCAAGGTACATGCCCTTGACTGGAATCAAACCTCGGACCCTTCAGTCCCCAGGCTGATGCTCTCTCCACTGAGCCAAATTGTCAGGGCAAACGTTTTTTTGAGGTAATTTTGTCCCTGATGACAAAATAGTGAATAGAAGTTGCCCAGTAGTGATGGTAAAGGGAAAGGTAACAAGTGTTCCAGGAATAGGGACAGTACAGAGACCCACTTCACTTCAATCTCCCACTGCCAGTGTCAGACGTGGGCTTAACCCAAAAGTGAACATGTTTCAGTTATAAAACATTAAATCCCCATGTCTCACTTTTTTAACACAACTTCTAATTTTTTAAACTTTATATTTTATCTCTTTTCACACAGTCTTTTCAGTCTCATAGAGACCGATAGTACCTTGATTCTTTCATACTATGCCAGGATACCAGCTTCAGCCTCATCTAAACCCTTTGGGTTATCTCCCTGATCTATGATTTTGTCAATTTTCTGTCGCATTGCTAGTCTCCCATAGGAGAAATGAGTTTATTTGCTTACATTTATTTTCTGAACAAGTAAGCTAAGTAAGATATCTTAATGGAGGCTTGTACTTACTAATTAACCATAATTTGAGAGGGAAATGGAAATAAAGGGAGGAATCACAATATATTGTGTTGGAGGGAACACAATTGGAGAATGACTAACAAGTGAATGTGAGAACAATTCTCTTGGGAAAGTAATTGTGAGACATCTGTATTTCAGTTGCTGAGCCCATCAGTACAACAGTCACTAGGAGAGCGGGTATAGTTTTGGCAGCACTTCTGATAATCCTGATTTGCATTGGACTTTATTTGAAAATACCGCTCAAAAACCGGACCAAAAACAGGTAAAGGTATTCTTTTTTTTTTTCTATATACAAATATCCCTTCTCATAGGTATCTGTCCTTCCCCTTTCTGCTTAGGAACAATATCAAAATCAGCAAAGTTCTACTCAGAGTAAGTCACACCAATGAGACTCTATTACTTCAACCATAAAATGTGGAAAATAAACTTTATTTCTAGAATTTCTATGTAGATTAAAAAAATGCTTTACATGAAGCATTTTTGCTTGCATTCAACAAAAGCCTATCATTATTATTGCTCTTAGTATTAATGTTATGAGAGAAGGATAAAGATAGAAAGGAATGAAAGGTGATGGACAAAATTTCATGATACATTCAATGTACATGAGGCATATGAAGCACTCATTTATGAGGTCTTAAATTGACCACCCATAGGTACTACTCATTTTGATATTATACATCTTTTGCCTAAGAAATATGGGTAAAATTTATAGTTACTCATTAGGCCAACAAAGAGCTACAACTATGCTGGGTATACTTGTCCTGTAGGTATGTGCATTGGCCCTAGATAACACAATATGGGACCCCTCTGTTCAAGATCCTTTAGTCTTTAAAACCACACAATCAGCAAAGAGGATTGATGAAACTGAGAAAAACAGGGCATATGAACACTGCTCAACACAGGATTTGCATGGTGTGCTTGCAAACTCTCCTAAGTGTATTTATCTAAATCATCTCTTTTTTTTGGCTTCTTGCTGTACTTTAAATTGATTCAATAGACTCCGTGTTTTGAACTTCTGAATTTAGCAGAGTTGTTTAAAACATTTTCCTATTACTCTTTTAATTTTGAAGGATCTATATTAATGTCCTCTTACTCCTAATATTAGGATTTTGTATGTTTTATCTTTCTTTCTTGTTCAATTCAACTAGAAATTTATCAATTGTATCAATCTTTTCAAAGAACTATCTTTTGATTTTATTGAAATAGTCCTTCATTGACTTTTGTTCTTAATTGAATTATATCCTTCTTCCTTTGTGCTTAAATTGCTCTTCTGTTGCTAGTTTCTTGAGATAGATGCTTCGTAAGTGATTGTTTTTAAACTTTTCTTTTTTTCCTAATATAAGCATTTAAACATTTAATACTATAAATTTCTTTCTAAAATGGTATTAAGCTAAATGTAACAAGTCAGGCATAAAAAGACAAATACCATATGATTTCACTTATATTTGGAATCTAAAGAATAGAAAATAAACAAACAAGCAAAATAGAAACAGACTCATAGATATAAAGAACAAACTGATGTTTGCCACATGGGAAAGTAGTTGAATAGATGGGTAAAAGAGGTGAAGGGACAAAGAAGTACAAATTGTTAGTTACAAAATAAGCACAGGGATGTGAAGTACAGCATAGGGAATATGGTCTATAATATTATAATAACTATATATGGTGTCAGATGGGTACTAGATTTATTGGGGTGATCCCTTTGTATATTATATAAATGTCTAATCATTATGCTATACACCTGAAACTAATATAAAATAATATTGAACTTCAAAAAAATTTAACATTGCAGCTATCAGAACCTTCCATTTTAGATGAGTTTCTAAACCAATTAGACTATTCCACAGTAGTTGACCAATTCTCTCCAATACCCATAACTATCATTTAAAAATCTATCGTTAAAAAATCTTTAAGCCCAAATCAAAATAAGGTGAATAAAATGTACAAATAAAATATCCTCTAGATATTGCTTTATCTGTATCTCATGAATTAAAATGCAACCCAGGTACATGCCCTTGACTGTAAATCAAACCCATGACCCTTTGGTCCATGGGCTAACATTCTAACCACTGAACAAAATGGCTAGGGCATATATTGTATTTTTTATTCAGTTCAAACATTTTCTAATTTCCCTTGTTATTTTTTGTTTGATCTATGGGTTCTTTATAAATGTGTTAATTTCCATCTAATATCATTATCCTTCTACCTAAAGAAATGTTAACATTTCTTATTGTGTGTGAATGCTGATAACAAATTTACATGGCTTTTATTTGCCACAGAAGTCTTTCCACTTTTTTTATTTTATTTTATTTTATTAAAGCTATTTTCACTGGATATAGAGTAAGTCTAGAGTAGCCTTTATTGTTAATGCTAGTTTAGTCCTATTCCTGTTAATCTTTCTGGGATCTCTACTAAAAAGCAAGGTATCTCTACTCTGACTAGTTGGAACTACTAGTATAATGTCTTTCAATTTTGTGTGAGCTCTGAAAATTGTCCAGTTAAAGTTTTCATTACTACTTTGCCTCGCCACATATATAGCACAGTATTCGGTAACCAATTCAGAAAATCCCTGTGTAGATTTCTGGACCCCTCCCTCCCTCTCTCTGCCTAGCTTCCTTTTCTCTAGTACTCTGCTCCAAAAATTCTATCCCTCAACCTCCCTGAATTTTGATCCTTGTCTCTTCATCTTCACAAGGCAGCTCTGTCCACAGGATTCTCTTCTCTGCTTTGCAGTCTAGAAATAGTCTCAACAAAGTAGGTTGGAAAATTATATTGTTGCTCTTTGCTGTAGGATCATAACCCTGTGAGGTTATTATTTAATGTTTGAAATAGTTTTAATACATATTTTATCTGATTTTATTAGTGTTTATGCCAAGAGGGCATGTCTAGTCCCAATTACTTCATTATAGCTGGAAGTATGTCTATTATTCTTTCTAATGATGGAAATATTTCTTTGACTTCTATGACCCTATTAAAGGTCATCCTGCCCTAAGAGCCTGCCCAAGAAGCTAAGGGAAATAGCTTAGGAAGACCAAACACAAAGTGAGAAGCAGGCTGTCATGGGCCCTGAGCATCCGGGCACTCCTCCCAGGACTAGGCTGAAGGGAGGTGCCCAAGACACAATATTTAGAGGAACACTAAGTCAGGTTTACATAAATGCTGCCCCTGTTCTTGCATGACACTAGAATAAATGCCTCCTTATACTTTATATCACTGGCCTACACTAGTCTCAGCTCTGTCCTGGGGATTCTTACTAATTGTGCACAGAATGCAATGCCCAGGGTTCTCTTTACTTCGTCATTTCTCAAGCCTGAGTTTTCAGTGAGCAACCTTGAGAAATAAAGTAAGATTTTCCTGAGCAAAAAGCAAACTTATTTCTTTGTGTTATAGAAGCGGTAAACACCAGCACGTCACCCACCATCGCATCTGCCAGGCCGACTCTCCCGTGACCAGGGATTATGCCACAGCCCCTGCCGACCGTGTGGAGTTTTATGCTGAGTCTGACCCCGAGGGCACTGTCACCCTCGGGGTCAGACTCAGCATAGAATTGGCCTGCACTTGTGTTGCTGCTATCAACCCTGACCAGGACGGTGCCAGGGCCCACGCCTCCCAGGAGGACCATAATACCAACCCTGACTAGGATGGTGCCAGCACGGATCCACCCAGGACCATCCTTGGCAAAGCTGCCATCGGAGCAGACACACCCAAGGCCACCGATGCAGACCTTGACCCAGAAGCCACCTGCACCTACCCACCTGGGACAGCTCCCGCCACCCAGGAGGACCACAATACCATCCTTGACCAGGACGGTGCCAGTGCCCAAGTGCCTGGGGCCGCCCTCCACAACGCCACCCCCAAGGCCACCAATGCCGACTTTGACCCAGAAGCCACCTGCACCTACCTGCCAGGGGTGGCCCCAGCTGAGGTCCATGACCCCCTCTACTCCAACACCTCCAAAACTCCTGCAAAGGTTTGGCTCTTGTCCAAATATGACCCTGAGAAGGAGGCAGAACTCCGAGGCAGTAAGGAGAGATTCACTGACCAGCCCATCGGTCCCTATTTGCATGAGGGTCTCAGGAAATTGTCCAGTGCAAACTCACGAATAAGCTGCAGCCAGGCTCTCTCCAGGATCAACCATCCATGCAAAACAGGCGCCCACTAGAAAACCTCTCCAACTTCACATAGTCACCTGTGAACCCCGGGGAGCAGTTCCAGGCCAATGACCTGTTTGAAAGCCGGAACATGAGGCAGGGGCAGGTATCTCCCCAGCTCAAGGTCTGGCCAAGACCAACAGGCTGTGTGTGGCATGGACAACAGCATCAACTACATGGAAAAGCAGGAGTGGAACACCCATGATGCCACCTTGAAGGTGGACAAGCACATCATGGGGCTCCAGGGAGGTACCAACAAGTGTGCCAGCCAGTCAGGCATGATGCCATGTGGCATGAGAAGGCACATATGTCTACCTCCCCAAGAATCATGTCCTTCCACCCATAGGCTATGCAACTATCTGCCTGCAAAGAGCCACCATTAACGTAAGGAACATTCAAACCTGTAAAGACTTTTTGTGAGTTTATTTGCACTAACCTGTCGACAATTGCCAGGAAGCAGAATCTCAATAGATTCAGATAATGCTCCGGATAACGGCAGTTCTTCCCTTGTTGTATACATTATAATGAAAGTGTTAGGGGCAGAAATAGAATATTGGGGACTAGTTACAATGATAGCAGTAATCATGCTCTGATAACCTTAATGGTTCTGTTCTGATTAGAGAAAGCACATTCTAACCTGGATGAGAGTTGTACTCCTAGGGACAGGGGAGCTAACATTGGAATGCAACCCATCCTCCTATACTGAGAACTGCCTTCCATTATGGAAAGATTACAACCGGTAGCTCAAACAATCTAGTCCCCGAGGCTCCCACTATTTACAACCCCAACCCCAGGTGCCTATAATCTGGTCCTGGAGCTCAGAGGCTTGTGACAACCCCCTGTGAGGTAATCTTTTCTGTCAAAGCAAGGAGTTTGGCAGCCTCCATTTTGGCTCTGTGACTTGCAGCTTCCCTGGGGGGAGCTATTTTGAAATGGCAAAGGTCAACCCCTCCATTTTTCCTTTAAATTAGCCAATCACACAAGACTGGGAGCCTAAGCTCTTCCAATCAAGAATGAGGGACAGGTACTAACCTGATGTGCTCCTGTCAAGGGGGTCCGAGGCATGGGAAAGGGCTGGCACTACCAGGGCATTTGGCCCCTGCAGCTCCCACCAAAGCACCAAAAGTGCCTCATTCCTGTGCCAAACTCCGCCTGGGTCCCCAGGTGACCTTCCTCCTCTCGTGCCTGTGTCCCCAAGAATTGCTGGCTCCCCTAGGCCTGAGGTCCTGGTACCTGGGAGCCCTCCACCTATCCCCGCAGGAATCAGGGAGCAGACAGGGGCTGGCCCCTTACCTTTCCGATGAAGATGGACAGGCCTGTATACAAGTCAGAGCCAAAGGGTGTGAGAGTCGTAGCCCACAGGAGTCATGGACCTGGGCCTCCCTGCAGTCCCCGTCCTGGACACCCAAGAAGCAGGGCACCTTTGCTCTCAAACCCATGGTCCAGCGGCAACATGCCCTCCCTGTGGTAGGACCCCAGGGAGCCAGCCCTGGTCTGATGAGTTGGTACAACAGGCCTCTTCACATGTTACATGTGCATTAAATGGGACAGATGCACCCATGACCTCAGCAACAGGCCATAGGTGAGCCCCACCACCCACCTAGCTCAGCCTGGAAGAAGCCTTGCCCCATGTCTGGTCCCTGGGAACCAGCGGGCATAGGGTACTGTCCTGGGCACTCCATTAAGTGTGCCTCTCAAGTGTCCCTGCCGGGGTCCCCTTAACCCTCATTAACCAGTCACTGCAGCCCTCAGTGTTAACCTGTAACTTTTCAAGCCCTAAGGGAGGGTCTGTGTCATTGGCATGAAGACCTCACGTGTCTCCTCTGCCTTAATGCCCCATGGGTGTTCATACCTTCCAGTATTGTAAAGTCTATCCAGTGTGTAAATGAACGTTCCATATACCCTGAGTACAGCAGAGTTTTCTGCTCCCTCAATATCTATCCAGGGTATAATAAACTATTAACCTTGATTTTTTATGTAAAAAAAAGTGAGGGGGTCCTAGGTGAGGGAGCAGTCCCTGGAACCCAGACGGAAAGGCTCATGGAGTGGACGAGCACTGGCAGCCAAGATAAAGATGAAGATGCTGAGCCTGAATCCAGACAATTATGTCCACAAAACCAAGTTGGACTTACAGAGAGTTCAAAGAAACTGATCCTACCTTACATCCTTTTGAGGTCCCACAAGAATATGTAAGAGCTTTAAATGCTACCAAACTGAAATGGGTATTTGTAAAACCATTCCTTGCTTCTCTGGATGGTCACCAAGATGGAGTCAATTGTTTGGCAAAGTATCCAAAGAGCCTGGTTACTGTCCTTTCTGCGGCATGTGATGGAGAGGTCAGAATTTGGAACTTGACCAAATGAAACTGTATCCCGTACAATTTCGGCATATGAAGGTTTTTGTAGGAGGAATACGTACTTGTTTTTGTGGGCATTCATGTTTTACTGTTGATGATGACAAAACTGTGAAGCACTGGCAAATAGATGGAGTAGGCTTTGGAAAAGAGCAAGAGCCATTGCTTACAATTATTAGGAAACAGTGTCTACAGGAACTGATCATCACTGGAAAGAAGGAATTTTTGCTACATGCGGACAGAAAGTAGACATTTGGGATGAACAGAAAACCAGTCCTATATGTTTAATGACCTGGGGATTTGACAGTTTAAGTAGTGTTAAATTTAATCCAATTGAGATATTTCTCTTGGGAAGTTGTGCTTCTGACAGGAATATCTATCTAATAGCTAGCGGTGCACAAAATTTGGGCAGGGGGATAGGGAGTGTCCCTCAGCCTAGCCTGCACCCTCTCCAACGTGGGACCCCTCAGGGGATAACCAGCAGTCGGACATCCCTCTCACAATCCAGAACTGCTGGCTCCTAACTGTTCATCTGCCTGCCTGTTTTGCCCCTAACTGCTTCTGTCTGCCAGTCTGATCATCCCTAACTGCTCCCCTGCTGGCTTGAGTGCCTTTAACCACTTCTGCTTTGGCCCCGCACCTGGGACCCAGGATTCCAGCCTACCACAGGCACCCGGGATCCGGGCTTCCCTCTCTCTGGTCATCCAGAGGAGCCCAGGCTGATTGCAGCCACAAGGGATGGTGGGCAGATGGCTTCACCCAGGCTGCAGCTGCAAGTGCTGGTGCCCGGAACCACAGGGTGGGCGGCTTCTCTCTACTAGTCCATAGCCAGCCGCAGGTGCTGGAGCCTGGACCAAAGGCAGGCAGCTTCTCCATCTTCCCCGGGATGCACTGTGGGCGACTTCTCTGGCTGGCTGAGGCCTGGGATCACAGGGCAGGCAGCTTCTTCATCTCCCAGGTCACACCCAGCCTCAAGCACTGGGGCCTGGTTCCTCCATCTCCCCCAGGATGTGGGGCAGGCAGACGTGAGGCTTCTGCAGCTGGCTGTGGCCTGGGATCACAGGGCAGGTGACTTCTTCATCTCCCTGGCTGCAGCCAACCTCAGGCACTGGGGCCCAGTTTCTCAGTCTCCCCAAGACATGGGGCAGGATGTGGGGCAGGCTGACATGAGGCTTCTGCAACTGGCTGCAGCCTAGGATCACGGGGCAGGCAGCTTCTTTTGTCTCCTAAGTTGTAGCCATCCTCAGGTGCTGGGCCCCAGTTTCTCTGTCTCCCCAGGATATGGAGCAGATGGCTTCTGTGGCTGGCTGTGGCCTGGGATATTGGAGCAGGCAGCTTCTTGGTCTCCCTGCCACACCAGCTTCAGGCACTGGGGCCCGACTTCTCTGACTCCCACAGGCCCAGAGCGGCTACAGGGCAGGGCTTCCATCATCTTTGTCAGGTTAATTTGCATACTCACTCCTGATTGGCTGGTGGGTGTTATGGAGGTATGGTCAATTTGCATCATTCTCTTTTATTAGTGTAGATAGGGTAATATGCAAATTGGCCAGGATGCCATCACATAACAACCAATCATCAGGCTGCATTTGAAGCAGGAGTAGATGGGCAGGGACTTACAGCATTGGTGGGCAGGGACTTGCACTGCCTAGAGATGAGAGGCTCATGTCCCCACCCCCTTCACCAGCCTGGAGACTTGAGGCTCCCATCCCCTCCACCAGAAACAGGCTTGGGATGGTAAGGCTCATGTCCCCCCCCCCTCCCCGGCAATGGGACCAGGATGTGAGGCCCACGTCCTGGCCTCCTGCGCCAGCCAGGGAATGTGAGGCTCGTGTTCCCACCCCCTGTGCTGGCCAGGGATGTGAGGCTCATGTCCCCACCCTGGCAAAGGGCAAATAGCAAGATTGAAATATTTCCTCTAATTAATTCCTTTTTAATGTGCACTAGGCCACTAGTAGTACTATGTGATATGAGGCAAGCTACTCCTCTAAAAAAGGTCATCTTAGATATAAGAACAAATACAATTTGTTAGAACCCTATGGAAGCCTTTGTTTTTACTATAGCAAATGAAGATTACAACTTATATATTTTTGATATGCATGCACTGGACAGTCCTGTGATGGTGCACATTGCTCATGTGTCTGCAATGCTAGACATGGATTATTCTCCCACTGGGAAAGAGTTTGTGTCCAATAATTTTGATAAATCTATTCTAGTCTTTTCTGTGGATAAAAGTAGAAACATGGAAGTATATCCTACAAAGAGAATGCAACATGTTATCTGTGTAAAATGGACTTCTGATAGCAAGTACATTATGTGTGGATCTGATGAAATAAACATTCCTCTGTGGAACGTTAATGCTTCTGAAAAATTGGATATGCTTACATCATCAGAAAAGGCAGCCAAAGATTATAACCAGAAGTTGAAGGAGAAATTTCAACATCATCCTCATATAAAACGTATCACTCATCACCACCATCTACCAAAACTGATCTACAGTAAGATTTAAGAACAGTGCATCAAGAACTGCAGATGGAAGGAAGTGAGTCATCTCAAGCATAGCAAGCCTGGATCTGTGCCAATTGTGTCAGAAAAGAAGAAACACATAGTGGCAGTTGTAAAATAATATTTGGTATTCCTGCCAATACTGGCTTATAATCACATTTTGATCTGTAAACTCTACAAAAAAAAAAAATACAGTTAATTCTTGAACAACATGGATAAGAACTGGCTAGATCAACTTACATGCAGATTTTTTTTCAATAAATATACAGTTGTTTCTTCATATCCCAGGTTGTGCATCCATGCATTCAACCAACCTTGGATCAAAACATTATTTTCTACTTGAGGTTGGGAATCTGTGAATGTGAAGAGCCCACCGAAGTTATATGTGAATTTTCGACTGCTCATGGAGTCAGCATCCCAAACTCCATATTGTTCAAGGGGTCAGCTGTACTAGCTCTAGTATAACAGGTGGTATAGTTATATATGTAGAGTTTTTACCATTGCTCATTTTAGCTACCTGAAAAATTATCTGTCAAAGGTGGCCTGGTTGATAAAACTATGCAACATTTGATTCTTGATCTGCTTTCTTGTTTCCTGGAAGAATACAGAGTGTTTGCAAACTAACTTATTTTTTCTGTTAGAAATTGCAAAAATAATTTTAACTCTGACCTATTATAGGCACTGTGCATTTAAATTTACATTTAATACCAAACATCTTTCATATTATCTTTAATATCACTTTGAATAATTATTGCAATGATTCTTGCTAGAATTTTGCATAGCATATAAAAGAATTAGGTCAGTACATCTTTTAATTGAATTTATGCTCTGTACTTTACATTTGGATTTTTTAAGCTTTCAAGATCAGCCTGCATTTATGTAATTTTCATAATTGATAAAAATTATAATTATGGTCAAGTCAAAATAATAAAACAGAGAAACCAAGATGCAGGCATAGGTGAACACCTAAACTACTGCCTCACACAACCATTTCAAAGCTACAACTAAAAGACAGAACGGACATCATCCAGAACCACAGGAAAGCTGGCTGAGTGGAAATTCTACAACTAGAAGGAAAGAGAGGGGCTCACAGAGACTTAGAGGAGCTGCAAAAATCTGAGGACATGTGCGTGGAGAGGACGGGCAGCGGAGTGCCTGGCAGGTTTCCTCTAGCAGGAGGAGACGGAAACTTCTGACTACACTGAACCCCACTTCTGACTGCACTGAAACCCAGTTCTGGATGAGACTCATACAGGGGAGTCTAGACTGTTGTGAAAAGGGAGGAATGTAGGGAAACTAAGGGGAGCCACGAAAGGCAGAGGTCTGGAGGTACGCGTGAAAGTGCACACACAGAAGGCTGACTGCTGATTGTGCCACTGGCTTTCTCTAGCAGGAGGAAAACAGAACCTCCCAACTGCACTGAAATCCAGGTCCGACTGCAGAGAACCCCAATTTCAAGCGAGACCCTAGGGTCCCAGACTCATACAGGTCCCCAGGGTGCACGGAAACTCAGGGGAGCCAGAAAGGCAAAGATCTGGAGGTGCACGAGCCTGCACAGAGAGTGCTGCAGCGATTCCCAAGGGTTACTGAAACCAGGGGCTGATGGGAAGACAAGGCTGTCTGCCCCGCCCTGAGACTCTGCCCCATTCAAGCCGAGCATAGAGGCTTTTGCAGTCTTGCAAGTCTTAAGGCGGAGTCCAGCACAGAAGTTCTCTTGGCATTGACACAGCTGATCCTCACAACCAATTGGCTTGGAGGTTAATACTCCCCAGTGATACCTACAACAATCAAGGCTTAACTACAACAAGGCTGTACACACAATCCACAAAGGGATGCACCAAGAGAGTCCACCTCAGGTAACTGGGGAGGTGGAGCTACAGGGCCATATAGGGCACCTAGCACAGAAAGCTACTCTACCAACTCAGGGAAGCAGCCAAAATGCAGAGAAAAAGGAACAGATCACAAACAAAAGAAATGGAGAAAAACAAACAACTGGATATAGAGTTCAAAACCATAATTATAAGGTTTTTCAAGAATTTCCTAGAAAAGGCTGATAAATTTAGTGAGACTCAAGAGGAGATGAAAAAGGACCAACTAGAAATTAAACATACACTGACTGAAATAAAAATATTATACAGAGACCTAACAGCAGACTAGAGGAACACAAGAATCAACTCAAAGATTTGAAATACAAAGAAGCAAAAAACACTCAACTGGAAATGCAAAAAGAAAAAAGAATCAAAAAATGTGAAGATAGTGTAAGGAGCCTTTGGGACAACTTCAAGCGTACCAACATCAGAATTATGGAAGTGCCAGAAGAGAGAGAGCAAGATACTGAAAACCTATTTAAAGAAATAATGACTGAAAACTTCCCACATATGGTGAAAGAAATAGACTTACAAGTCCAGGAAGTGCACAGAACCCCAAACAAAAGGAATCCAAAGAGGACCACACCAAGACATATCATAATTAAAATACCAAGAGCAGAAAAAGACTATAGGAGAATCCAAGATGGCGCATAGGTAAACACCTACATTGCTGCCTCGCACAACAATTTCAAAACTACAACTAAAAGACAGAACGGACATCATCCAGAACCACAGGAAAGCTGGCTAAGTGAAAATTCTACAACTAGAAGGAAAGAGAGGGGCTCACAGAGACCCAGAGGAGCTACAAAAAGCTGAGGTACGGAGACACATGCATGGAGAGAGCGGGTGCAGGAGTACCTGGCTGGCTTTCTCTGGTGGGAGGGAGACGGAGACTCTCAATGGCATTGAACCCCTTATCGTACGACATTAAACCCCAGATCCAGCTGAAACTCATATGGGGGGAGTTTGGACTGTGAAAAGGGAGAAGTGCACAGAAATTTAGGGGAGTCGCAAAAGATTAGAAGCCTGGTGGTGCGCAAGGCACTGTGCACAGAGGACCGACTGCTGATTGTTCCACTGGCTTTCATGAGTAGGAGGGAGACAGACCATCCCAACTGTGCCACTTATAACTCCACTAAACCCCAGTTTCGGGCGAAACCTTGAGGACACAGACTCATATGGTCCCAAAGCGCAGAGGAGCCGGAGGGGCAGCAGTCTAGAGGCACTGCGAAATAGTGTGCACTCACGCACGTACAGGGACTGCTCCAGCAATTACCCAGTCACGTGAGACTCAGGGGCCATGGAGGGCAAGGCAGTCTTTTAAGCCCTGAGACTCCACCCATCCCAAAGGCAACAGAGTGGCTTTTGTGGTTTTGCAACTCTTGTTTCATAGAGCTCAATCCAACACAGAAGTTCTCCGGGCATAGTGAAAATGCCAAGACAAGGGAAGAGATCACAAACAAAAGAAATGGAGGAAAACAAATGACTGGATATAGAGTTCAAAACCACGGTTATAAGATTTTTCAAGAATATCCTAGAAAAGTTGGATAAAGTTAGCGAGTCCCAAGAGGAGATGAAAAAGAACCAACTAGAGATGGAAAAGGACCAACTAGAAATTAAACATACACTGACTGAAATAAAAAATATTATACAGAGACCTAACAGCAGACTAGCGGAAGGAAAGAATCAAGTCAAAAATTTGAAATATAAAGAATCAGAAAACACTCAACTGGAAAAGCAAGAAGAGAAAAGAATCCAAAAATGTGAAGATAATGTAAGGAGCCTCTGGGACAGCTTCAAGCATACCAACATCAGAATGGGGAGGGTGCCAGAAGAAGAGAGAGAGCAAGTACTGAAAACCTACTTAAAGAAATAATGACTGAAAACTTCCCACATCTGACAAAAGAAATAGACTTACAAGTCCAGGAAGCACACAGAATCCCATATAAAAGGAATCCAAAGAGGACTACGCCAAGACACATCATAATTAAAATACCAAAAGCAAAAGACAAAGAGAGAATATTAAAAGCAGCAAGAGAAAACAGTTAACTTGCTACAAGGAAGCACCCATACGACTGTCAGCTGATTTCTCAACAGAAACGATGCAGGCCAGATGGGAGTGGCAAGAAATATTCAAAGTGTTGAATACCAAGAACCTACAATCAAGATCACTCTACCCAGCAAAGCTATCATTCAGAATTGAAGGACAGATAAAGAGCTTCACAGATAAGAAAAAGCTAAAGGAGTTCATCAACACCAAACTAGTATTATATGAAATACTGAAAGGTACTCTTTAGGCAGAGGAAGAAGAAACAGGTAAAAGACAAAATAATTATGAACAACAAAAACATATCTATCAACAAGTGAATCTAAAAATTAAGTGAATTAAATATTTGATCAACAGAATAAACTGGTGAATATAATAGAATCAGGAGCACAGAAAGGGAATGGACTGATAATTGTCAGGGGGAAAGGGGTGAGGAGTGTACAGGAAGAGACTGGACAAAAATCATACACCTATGGATGAGGTCAACGTGAGGGAGGTAAGGGTAGAGAAAGGGGTGGGAGCCAGTTGGAGGGGAGCTATGCAGGGGAAAAAAGAGAAACAAATGTAATAATCTGAATAATAAAGATTTAATTAATAAAATAAAATAAAATGAAAGGAAAAAATAAAATAAATAAAATAAAATAAAATACCAAGAGCAAAAGACAAAGAGAAAATATTAAAAGCAGCAAGACAAAAATAGTTAATTACCTACAAGGGAGCACCTATACGATTGTCGCTGATTTCTCAACAGAAACGATGCAGGCCAGATGGGAGTGGCAAGAAATATTCAAAGTGATGAATAGCAAGAAACTACAACCAAGAATAGTCTACCTAGCAAAGCTATCATTCAGAATTGAAGGGCAGAAAAAGAGCTTTACAGATAAGAATAAGCTAAAGGAGTTCATCAACACCAAACTAGTATTATATGAAATGCTGAAAAGTACTCTTTAAAAAGACGAAGAAGAAGAAAAAGGTAAAGATAAAAATTATGAACAAATACATATCTATCAACAAGTGAATCTAAAAATCAAGTGAATTAAAAATCTGATGAACAAGATAAGCTGGTGAATAAAATAGAATCAGAGGCATAGAAAGAGAGTGGACTGACAATTCTCAGGGGAAAGCGATGAGGGGGGTACAGAGAGAGACTGGACAAAAATCACACAGCTATGTATGAGGACAATGCGGGAAGGTAAGGATAGAGAGTGGAGTGGGAGCCGGGTGGAGGGGAGCTATGGGAAAAAAAAGGAGGAATGATTGTAATAATCTGAACTATAAAATAAATAAATAAATAAATAAATAAATAAATAAATAAATAATAAATAAATAAATAAATATTAAGGGCTGCATACCCCTGAGACAATGCAGTCATGAGTGTGTGGACTCCATCTGTGTGTGGTGCCCTCGTGACCATCACTGGCCAGCTCAATAAATCCTTGCTTGCTTATTAAAAATAATAATAATAATAAAATATCCTTTTTTTCAGACAAAAAAAAAAGGGAGGGACAGGTGATGTTGGTCAAGCATAAAAGCCTGAGTAGACCACCCACTCACTGTGCATTTTCTCCCAGACCCTGTGCCTGTGCACCCTCCTGCAGGAATAGATATTTGCTTTGTCTGGCTCCTGAGTATCCTTTGTATTCTGCCAGGATCCCTGGTTTTGGGGGGCTTGCTTATTTCTAACACCCCCCAGCCTGGATAACTTGTAACCTGTAATAGTTATATCATGCCTGTTTCCCATACCTGTAATTCCTACTTTCTCATATAATCTTTGTCCTTCTACCCAATGTAAGCAGCTGTCTCATGGAGAAAGGCAGAGCAGAGTTTTGTGGATGACCTATTGCTCTCCCATACTACCAGCATTATTGGAATAAAAGTTAATATGATTCAACACTGTCTCTGCTTAATTGGCTGTAGTAGCAGGCAGCCTGGACCCCTTGGTAGTTTGATTACAAAAGGAGGAGATGTAAGTGGATTACATGAAATCCATTGTTGATAGATTAGGGAGGTGTGAGAAAGAAAATCAGGGAAAACCTCTGGGATTAAAAAAGTAAAATGATAGACACATGCTTCTTTTACATAGGTGGGTACAGGATACCTAACAGTCAATTAACAAGATAACAATGAGGGATTCTGTGGTCTCCATCCTGGTACTCTGGCACATTGGTTGTGCCCTGAGAGGTCCAGAAAAAGGAAAATTACAAATTACCCTGACATTCCTATCATATATGTCTCATTTCACTTTGGTCATACACTCTTGCTTCTCTATTTCTGTGGAACTGAAGAAACTGTTGCAAGATCATAGTAAGAGTCTCTTCCTTCATCCTTCTCAAACACTCGTTCTCCCTATCTCTGATATTGCATTTTCTGTTTTGCTATTCACTCTCCTCATCTGTCCCATTCCCAATGTCTGTCTCCTCCCTAACTTGTGTCTGTGTGTGTCTGTATGTGTGTGTGTGTGTGTGTGTGTGTGTGACTGTGTGTGTGTGTGTGTGTGTGTGTGTGTGTGTGTGTGTAAAAGAGAGACTTTGGAGCCTATCTTTCTCTTCTTCCCCTAAAACTTTTTAAGATCTCATCTCCTGACAGAGGGTCTGGGACAGCAGAGCTCAGGAGATGGATGTTTATAGGGAGAGGGGAACATTTTCGGAGAGTGTGAGGTGTTCATAATCAGTCACCCAGTACCAGTGACTACAGTATCCAGTTGCTGAGATAAACACCATTCTAGATGTTTCTGTGAAGGAACTTTTTAGATATATTAATACTTAAATCAACAGTCTCTGAGTGAAGCTGACTGCTATCTATAATGTGGTGAGGCTCATCAATCAAAGGTCTTAATTAAAAGATCGAGATCTCTCAAAGAGGAGAGAATTCTACATCCAGACTGCTTTCAAACTTAATTCTGTAATATCCATTCTGGATTTTACCTTCTAGAATTTCAGCCTATAGCTACATCTGAAAATTTCAGAATTGGCAATCCTCACAACAGCCACAAAAGGTAATTCTCTGGAAAAACCTGACTAATATATGGGGTGATGGCTAAGTTGTATTTTTGAAGTAATGAAGAAGTTCTAAAATTTACTGTAGGGATAAATACACAATTCTATGCATAGAATATAAAGCATTGAATTATACACTTTTAAAGGGTGAATTGTATGGTATGTGAATTATATCTCAAACTGGTTAAAAATATCTATAACTGCAAAATATTTTAAACATATTAATTAAACTTATGAAGGTAACATCCAAGAAAAATGACTATAAAAGATGAAGTTTGTTTACCTGAACAGAAATTGCAAATAAAACCTCAGCCATTATCTCTTCAAATATTTTCTGCCTAATATCTCTCTCTCCTCTCTCTCTCTCTCTCTCTCTCTCTCTCTCTCTCTCTCTCTCTCTCCCTCTTTCTCCTTCCCTTCTGGAATTCTAATTACATATGAGTATTAGAATATTTTTAAAAAATCGTTCCACATCTCTGGATGTTCTGTTTTATTTAGGGTTTGTTTTTTGTTTGTTTTTTTCACTCCTTCTGCTATTTGCATTTCAATTTAGATCATTTATCTTGACTGTGTCCAGTCTACTATAAGCATGTAAAAGTAATTCTTTACCTTTGATGTACACTTTATTTCTAGCCTTGATGTCATTTATCATAATTTCTATTTTCATGCTGAAATACCCCATCTGTTTTTGCATGTTGTCTACCTTTTCCACTAGAGCTTTTAGCATATTAATGATAGCTATCTATTTGTATTCTTTCTCATTCTTTTTTATTTTCATTTGAATTTTTTTAAATGTTGACATTTAAATGTTTATTATCACTAAAGAAGTTTTGACTATAATTTTTAAATTTTTTTAAATTCTCAAGATTTTTAAATTTTATTTTTCAATTACAATTTACATACAATACTATTTTGTATTAGTTTGAGGTGTACAACATAGTGGTTAGACAATCATATCCTTTACAATGTGGCCCCTTCTCCCCCTATAAATCAAATACCTACCTGGCACCATACATCGTTACTACAATATTATTGACTATATCCCCTACACTATATTTTTATATCATTGTGACTATTTTTTTAGTACTTTTTTAATCCCTTCATCTTTTTCACCCAGGCCCCTAACACCCCCTCTGGCAATCATTAGCCTGATCTCTGTACTATGAGTCTTTTTCTCTTTTATTTATTTCGCTCTTTAGAATTCACATGTAAGTAAAATGATGGTATTTGCCTTTCTCTGTCTGACTTATTTCACTTAGCATAATATCCTCTAGATCCATTTATGCTATTGCAAATGGTAAGATTTCATTCCTTTTTATGGCTAATATTCCACTGTATTTATGTACCATCACTTTTTTATCTAGTAATCTCTTGATAGGTCATTGGATTATTTTCATACCTTGTCTATTATAATAACACTGCAATGAAAATCGGGTGCATATAACCTTTGGAATTATTGGTTCAGGTTTCTTCAGATATATACCCAGAAGTGGAATCACTGGGTCATAAGACAGTTCTATTTTTTATTTTTTAATATGTTTTCACTGATTTCAGGGAGAGGGAGAGGGAGATAGAAACATCGGTGAGAGAGAAACATCAATTGGCTACCTCCTAAACACCCCCTATTGGGGATCAAGCCAGCAACCCATGCATGTACCCTGAGTGAGAATAGAACCATGCTCTCTTGGTGCCTGGGGTGACACTCAGCCAACTGGCCAGGCCATTTTTAATTTTTTGAGGAACCTCCATACTTTTTTCCATAGTACCTGCCCCAATCTGTGTTTCCACCAACAGTGCACTAAGGTTCCCTTGTCACCATATTCATGCCAGCACTTGTTGTTTGTTCATTTATTAGCCATTCTGACATGTATGAGGTGATAACTCATTGTGATTTTAATTTGCATCCCTCTGCTAATTGGTGATGTTGATCATCTTTTCATATGTCTATTGGCCATTTGTATGTCCTTTTTGCATAAGTGTCCATTCAGGTCCTCGGCCTATATTTTAATTGGATTGTTTGTAAGGACTTGGGGGTACTGAGTTGTATGAGTTCTTTATAAATTTGGATATTAACCTCTTATCAGACAGATCATTGGCAAATATCTTCCCCCCACTTAGCAGGTTCTCTTTTCATTTTGTTGGTTTCTTTGTTGTGCAAAAACTTTTTTAAAAAATTTAATAAATCTTTATTGTTCAGATTATTACATTTGTTTCTCTTTTTCCCCCCATAGCTCCCCTCCACCCATTCCCACCCCTCCCTCTACCTTACCTCCCCCCACATTGTCTTTATCCATAGGTGTATGATTATTGTCCAGTCTCTCCCTACACCTCCCTTGCCCTTTCCTGATTCTATTATATCCACCAGTTTATTCTGTTCATCAGATTTTTAATTCACTTTTCAAATTCACTTGTTGATAAATATGTATTTGTTGTTCATAATTTTTATTTTTACCTGTTTCTTCTTCCTCTTCCTAAAGAGTACCTTTCAGCATTTCGTATAATACTGGTTTGGTATTGATGAACTCCTTTAGCTTTTTCTTATCTGTAAAGCTCTTTATCTGTCCTTCAATTCTGAATGATAGCTTTGCTGGGTAGAGTGATCTTGATTGTAGGTTCTTGGTATTCAACACTTTGGATATTTCTTGCCACTCCCATCTGGCCTGCATCGTTTCTGTTGAGAAATCAGCTGACAATCATATGGGTGCTCCCTTGTAGCAAATTAACTGCTTTTCTCTTGCTGCTTTTAATATTCTCTCTTTGTCTTTTGCTTTTGGTATTTTAATTATGATGTGTCTTGGTGTGGTCCTCTTTGGATTCCTTTTGTTTGGGGTTCTGTGCACTTCCTGGACTTGTAAGTCTATTTCTTTCACCATGTGGGGGAAGTTTTCAATCATTATTTCTTCAAATAGGTTTTCAGTATCTTGCTCTCTCTCTTCTTCTGGTACCTCCACAATTCTGATGTTGGTACGCTTGAAGTTGTCCCAGAGGCTCCTTACGCTATCTTTACATTTTTGGATTCTTTTTTCTGTTTGCTTTTCCAGTGGAGTGTTTTCTGCTTCTTTGTATTTCAGATTTTTGACTTGATTCTTTCGTTCCTCTAGTCTGCTGTTAGGTCTCTGTATATTTTCTTATTTCAGTCAGTGTATGTTTAATTTCTAGTTGGTCCTTTTTCATCTCCTTTGGGTCTTGCTAAATTTATCCATCTTTTCTAGGAAATTCTTGAAAAACCTTATAAGCGTGGTTTTGAACTCTATATCCAGTTGTTTCTTTTCCTCCATTTCTTTTGTTTGTGGTCTTTTCCTTTGTCTCCGCATTTTCACTATGCAGGAAGAACTTCTGTGCAGCTATACTCCAGAAAACTGTGGGGGAGTGTCAGATGGGGCTCCCCTGACTGGGCAGCCCTCACTGCTGCTGGGTTCCCTCCCGGAGTGACGAGCTCAGATGCAGAGACTGCATCATCTTGAAGGGGAAGTGGATGTTATTGGAAACCTGAAATTTTACAACTATGGCACCCACCGAACAGCTGCAAACCCCAGAACACCAGTCCCCAATTGGTGCAAACACAAGGATTCAGAGGAGCTCTACACTCCACCACAGATTTCACCTGGGATAAGAGGTCTCTGGTCCCAGCAGGAGAAAGAAACTTGTGCACTGTGGGAACTGGAGAACTGGGGAAAGTATGAGTCTAGAAAAATCCGTGGCTGTTGGGGCTAGTGTTATCTATGAATGTGGAAGGGGATCCTCAGAGCTGCTAATAGAAAGTAACTCTAAAAAGCAACCCATTTTGATCTGATGCAAAAGGACAGTCTAAAAATTTAAAAAGTGTGCTGGCTGCTTAGACCCAAAGGAGAAAGAAAGACTGCACAGACTTGCGCACAGCTCCGGAGTTCACACACTTATGCTGACCCTTTTTGTTTGTTTGTTTGTTTGTTTGTTTGTTTGTTTTTGTTTTTTCTTTTTCCTCTTTAAATCCTTGCTTCTGATTACTAAGCCCAATACATAGGATGACCCAATTGGGGACACCCTAAGAGAATGCAGGGGAAAGTTGTTTTTTCTGGAATCTGGGGATCAAAGCATGGAATAACAATCAGAGAACCAACTCTGGGAAAACCCACACCCACAAATCGGTATTGAATGCCACAGGATCTAAGCACTGGCTAGAGAGGACATATAGACCAGGAAGTCAATCCAGAAAAACTTTCCCCTGCTAGGGGTTGAATTACACATTCACTCTTGTGTAAACACAAATAAAGGAATACAAGAAATTAAGACACACAGCCTGCTTAAAAATCAGGACTGGCTTACAACACTGAGGAGCACTGGAATGCAGGGAATGCAATACTGTCCTGACTAGGAAAAAGGCGTGCCATACTGAACAGTAGAAGAAGTGAATAACCTGTACTACTGCAGATTTTATTTTTATTTTTTTCATCTTTTATTTAAGAAACTATTTTTTTTCTTTTTTCCTTACTTGATTTTACATTTTAATTATTACATTTTTATTTTCAGTTGTTATTATTACTACTACTATTTTATCTTTTTTTTAAAAAAGTATCATTTTATTTTCCCTTTATTTTACTTTGGGTTTAGTGTCCTACATTCTATTTTCATCTTTCTTTTAGCATCACTTTACTCTTTCTCAACTTTATCTTTATGCCATCACCCTCTTCCTAACTTTTCCCCTTTTGTTGCCCTGTTTTTCTTGCCTTTTTTGTGCTTTAGATTTTCTTCTATTTTTTATTTTTACTCCTGTTAAAATTTCACCCTACTTATACATCTAATTTCCAAACCCTTGCTCCAAGTCCATAAACATTTCTCTCTTCTCTGTCTATCCAAAAAAAATTGTTTTTCTCTCTGTCCTTTGTTGTTGTTGGTTATTGATTATATCTATGTTTATGCTTGTTTGTGAGATTATTTTGATTATTCTTTTTTGTTTGTTTTGTTTTTGTTTGTTTTTTGCTTCTGTTTTCCCTCGCCTCACTTGATATTAGTTGTTGTTTGTAGTTTGTATTCATCTCCAGGTACTTGCTGCTGGCATTTGTTCGGATTAGTGGCTGTTCTATTGGAGATTTCTCCCCATGTATATAGTTTGTTCCCATCTTCTTTTGTGTTCTCTTTGTTTTCTCTATTACTTTTTTTTCCTTTTTCCAATTTCATTTTTGTCCTGCTTTCTTTGTTTTTCTTTTCTATTCTTCATTCTCTCCTATCCTATATTTGCCTTTCTCTGGTGGTCACCTTTATTTGGGGTTATTAATATCATGAATACATTTCTGTTCAGTGCCTTTTATGTTGTACATGGTTATGTTGTATTTTGTGCCTTTAAATCAATGCAGAAGAGAGAGAGCTACATAACCAGACACGAAGAGAAGAGAGACCATGGGGAGACAAAGAAACAGTCTGAATATGAAAGAAAAGCAGGCATCACCAGAAAAGGAAGTAAACGAAATATAGACAAAGAACCTGTCAGAGAAAGAATTCAAAGAAATGGTCACAAGGTGGCTGAAAAGAATGGAATATAAATTCAAAAATATATGTAAAAATCAAGAGGAAATGAAGAAAGAACCAAGAAGAAATGAAAGATGACATTGCTATTATAAAGAACCTAATAGAAAACATCAAGAGTAGACTAGAATAAGTAGAGGATAATATCAGTGACTTAGAAGACAAGGTTGGAAAAAAAAACCAAGTAGAGCAGCATCTAGAAAAAAAAATTGAATTAGGTTTTCAGAGAGAAATCAATATGATGGCATAGATGAATATCTAAACTGCTGAGTTGCACAACAATTTCAAAACTACAGCTAAAGTACAGAACGAACATCATTCAGAACCACAGGAAAGCAGGCAGAGTGGAAATGCTACAACCAGAAGGAAAGAGAGGGGCTCATGGAGACTCAGAGGAGCTGCAAAAAGTTGAGGTACAGAGACACACATGTGGAGAGGATGGGCAGCGGAGTTCCTGGTTGGCTTTCTCTTGTGAGAGGGAGACTGAACTCCCAACTGCACTGAGCCCCAGTTCTGACTGCACTGAACCCCAGTTCCAGGCAAGACTCACACGGGGGAGTCTGGACTGTCAGAAAAGGGAGAAGTGCACAGAACTTAGGGGAGTGGCAAAAGGCAGATGTCTGGAGGCATATGCATGCAGACAAGACTGACTGCTGATTGTGCCGCTGGCTTTCTTTAGTAGAAGGCAGAGAGAAACTCCCAACTGCACTGAAATCCAGTTCCAGCTACACTAAACCCCAGTTTTGGTTGAGACCCTGGGGACCCATCTCATATGGGTCCCTGGAGCATAAGGAAACTCAGGGGAGCCGGAAAGGCAGAGGTTTGGAGGCGCTCAAACGCGAGTGTATGCAGAGAGGAATGCAATGATTACCAAGGGACACTGAGACCCAGGGTCCAGGTATGGCTGGCCTGACTGGAAACCAAGGCTGTCAGTTTAGCCCTTAGACTCTGCCCGATCCAAGTTGAACACAGAGACTTTGCAATTTTTCAAGTCTTATATCATAAGGCTGACTATAGCAAAGAAGTCCTCCCGGCGTAGACATAGCTGATCCTCACAACAATTTGCTTGGAGGTAAATTCCACCCTGTGATATCAATAACAATAAAGACATAACTACAACAAGACTGTACACACAGTCCACAAAGCGGTGCACCAAGAGAGTACACATCAGGTAACTGGGGAGGTGGAACTACTGGGCCATATAAAACACCCGGCACACAAAGCCACTCTACCAACTCAGGGAAGCAGCAAAAAGGTGGAGAAAAGGACAGGTCACAATAAAAAAAAATGGAGGAAAACAAATGACTGGATATAGAGTTCAAAACCATGGTTATAAGTTTTTTCAAGAATGTCCTAGAAAAGATGGATATATTTAGTGAGACCCAAGAGGAGATGAAAAAGGACCAACTAGAGATAAAAAAAAAGACCAACTAGAAATTAAACATACACTGACTAAAATAAAAAAATATTACACAGAGATCTAACAGAGACTAGAGAATCTCAAGAATCAAGTCAAAGATTTGAAATACAAAGAAGCAGAAAACACTCCACTGGAAATAAAAAAAAAAAAGAATCCAAAAAATGTTAAGATAGTATAAGAAGCCTCTTGGACAACTTCAAGCATACCAACATCAGAATTATGGGGGTACCAGAAGAAGAGAAGGAGCAGATAGTAAAAACCTATTTGAAGAAATAATGACTGAAAACTTCCCACACCTAGTGAAAGAAATAAACTTACAAATCCAGGGAGCCCACAGAACCCCAAACAAAAGGAATCCAAAGAGGACCACACCAAGACACATCATAATTAAAAAGCCAAGAGCAAAAGACAAAGAGAAAATATTAAAGGCAGCAAGAGAAAATAGTTAATTATCTACAAGGGAGCACCCATATGATTATCAACTGATTTATAAACAGAAACTATGAAGGCCAGATGGGAGTGCCAAGAAATATTCAAAGTGATGAATAGCAAGAACCTACAACCAAGATTACTCTACCCAGTAAAGCTATCATTCAGAATGAAGGTCAAATAAAGAGCTCCACAGATAAGACAAAACTAAAGGTGTTCATCACCACCAAACCAGTATTATATGAAATGCTGAAAGGTACTCTTTAAGAAGAGGAAGAAGAAGAAAAAGGTAAAGATAAAAATTATGAACAACAAATACATTGTCTATGAACAAATTAATCTAAAAATCAAGTGAATTAAAAATCTGATGAACAGAATAAACTGATGAATATAATAGAATTAGGGGCATAGAAAGGGAGTGGACTGACAATTCTCAGGGGCAAAAAGCTGAGAAGGGTGCAGAGAGACACTGGACAAAAATCAAACACCTTTGGATGAGGACAATTTGGGGAACAGGGAGTAAGAGCAGAGGGAGGTTTGGAAGCCGGGTGGAGGGAAGCTATGGGAAGAAAAAGGAAGAACAATTGTAGTAATCTGAAAATAAATAAATAAATAAATAAATAAATAAATAAATAAATAAATAAATAAATAAAATTTAAAGAAAAAAAATTAAAAAGCAGGAGGAGAGGCTAAGGGAACTTTAGGACAACAGGAAACAAAGCACCATCACATAATAGGGGTTCCAGAGAGATAGGAAACTGAGCAAGGAATAGAAAACCTGCTTAAAGAAATAATGACAGAAAACTTCCCTGATATAGGGAAGAAAAAACCCACACAAATCCAAGAAGCTCACAGAGTCCTAAGCAAAATGAACCCCAAAAGACTAATGCAAACTAAAATTTAATGACAAATTAAATTGGCAAACACCAATGACAAAGTAAGAATCTTAAAAGTGGCCAGAGAGAGACAGAAAGATACCTACAAAGGAACCGCGATCAGACTAGCGACTCATCAGGCCAGAAGGGAATTGAATGAAATATACAAAGTCATGCAAAATAAGGGTCTGAATCCAAGAATACTGTACCCAGCAAGGCTATCAATCAAAATTGAAAGTGAAATCAGGAGCTTCACAGACAAAAAAAAAACTAAGGCAATTCATTACCACCAAACCAGCAATGCAAGAAATGCTAAAGGGTCTGCTGTTAAAAAAAAAAAGAAAAGAAAGAAAGGAAGGAAGAAATAGGAAATGAAGGAGAAACAGACAAGTAAAGAATAAAATTGTTGGTGACAAATAACCACCTGTCAATAACTTTAACTTTAAATGGGTTAAATGTCCCAATCAAAAGACATAGGAAAATGGATTGGATAAGAAAACATGACCTGTATATCTGCTGTCTGCAAGAAACCCACCTCAGAAAAAAAGACGCACACAGGCTGAAGGTGAAGGGATGGAAAAGGTTTTTCAGGTGAATGAAAATGAAAAGAAATCTGGGGTTGCAATACTTATATCTGACAAATCAGACCTCAAAGTGAAGGACATAAGAGATAAGGAAAGCCACATCATAATATTAAAGGGAGCAATCCAATAAGAAGAAATGACTCTGGTAAACATATACGCACCCAATATAGGAGCACCCAAATACATAAAAATACTCCTGGAGGATATCAAGGGAGAGATTGACAGCAATACAATCATAGTAGGAGACTTTAATACTCCCCTATCACACCATTAGACAAATCCTCTAAACAAAAAATCAGCAAAGAAACACCAATCCTAAATGACTCACTAGACCAGTTGGAATTAATTGACATCTTCAGAATATTTCACCCCAAAGCCACAGAATATACATTCTTCTCAAGTGCACATGGGTCATTTTCAAAGATAGACCATATGTTGGGTCATAGGCAAAGCCTCTTCAAATTCAAGAAGATAGAAATCATATCAAGCATCTTCTTAGATCACAGTGCATAAACTGGAAATAAACTACAATAAAAACAATACAAAGAAATCATACACATGGAGACTAAACAGCATGCTATTAAACAACAACTGGGTAACCAGAGAGATCAAGGAAGAAATAAAAAACATCATGGCAACAAATGACAATGACAACACAACAATACAAAATTTATGGGACATAGTGAAAGCAGTCCTGAGAGGGAAGTTCATAGCTCTACAAGCCTACTGCAAAAAACAAGAAACAATGGTAATAAATTACCTGACTCTACAACTCAAAGAGCTAGAAGGAGAGCAACAAGAAAAGCCCAGTGTAAGCAGAAGGAGGGAAATAGTAAAGATCAGAGCAGAGATAAACAACATAGAGACCAAAGAAACACCACAAAAGATCAACAAAACCAAGAGCTTGATCTTTGAAAGGATAAACAAGATTGATGGACCTCTAGCCAGGCTCACCAAGAAGCAAAGAGAGAGGATCCAAATAAACAAGATCAGAAATGAAAGAGGTGAAATAACAACAGACCCCACCGAGATATGAAGAATTGTTAAAAAATACTATGAACAACTCTATTCCAAAAAACTGGACAACCTGCAGGAAATGGACATATTCCTAGAAAAATATAACCTTCCAAAACTCAATCAGGAATAATCTAAACATCTCAATAAGCTAATAACTATGAAAGAAATTGAAGCAATCATCAAAAAGCTTCCAGCAAACAAAAGCCCAGTGCCAGGGGCCTACACAGGGGAGTTTTACCAAATATTCAAGGGAAAACTAAAATCTATCCTCCTCAGATTATTCCAAAAAATTCAAGAGGAAGGAATACTTCCAAACACCTTCTATGAAGCCAGCATCATGCTAATACTAAAACTAGATAAAGACAACACAATGAAAGAGAATTACAGGGCAATATCTCTCATGAACATAGATGTCAAAATCCTCAACAAAATTCTAGCAAATCCAATCCAGCAGCACAGCAGAAGGATCATATACCATGACCAAGTAGGATTTATCCCAGGAATTCAAGGATGGTACAATATCCACAAATTAATAAACATGATACATCACATAAACAAATTGAGAGATAAAAATCACACAGTCATATCAATTGATGCAGAAAAAGCATTTGACAAAATCCAACACCCTTTCTTGATCAAAAAAAAAAAAAAACCTCTCAGCAAGGTGGGAATGTAAGGATCATACCTCAACATAATAAAAGCTTTATATGATAAACCCACAGCTAACATCATACACAATGGGCAAAAACTAAAACCATTTTCCCTAAGAACAGGAACAAGAAAGGGATGCCCACTCTCACCACTCCTGTTCAACATAGTACTGGAAGTATTAGCCATTGCAATTAGACAAGAAGAAGAAGAAATAAAAGGCATTCAAATAGTATAAGAAAGAGTAAAGCTGTCCTTATTTGCAGATGACATGATATTATATATAAAAAAAAAACACCAAAAGACTCCATCAAAAAAAAGCAATCTTATTCACCATTGCACCAAAAAAAAATTAAGATGCCTAGGAATAAACTTAACTAAGACCTATATGTGGAAAACTACAGGACATTGAAAAAAGAGATAGAGGAAGACGTAAACAGATGGAAGAACATACCATGTTTATGGATTGAGAGAATCAACATCATTAAAATGTCCATACTACCCAAAGCAATCTATAGATTCAATGCACTACCCATTAAAATACCAACGACATATTTCACAGACCTAGAAAGAATTCTCCAAAGATTCTTCTGGAACAAAAAAAAGACCTCAAATAGCCACAGCAATCCTGAGAAAGAAGAATAAAGTAAGTGGGATCTCAATACCAGATTTCAAGCTGAATTATAAAGCCACTGTTCTCAAAACAGACTGGTACTGGCACAAGAACAGACATATAGACCTATGGGATAGAATAGAGAACCCTAAACCACTATACTCAATATTGGACAACGGAGGCATGAACATACAATGGAATTAAGACAGTCTCTTCAATAAATGGTGTTGAGAAAATTGGACAGATACATGCAAAAAAAAAATGAAACTTGACCACCAGCTTACACCATTCACAAAAATAAACTCAAAATGGATACAGGACTTAAACATAAGATAGGAAACCATAAAAATACTAGAGGAATTCGTAGGCAGCAAAATCTCAGACATATGCCAAAGGAACTTCTTCACTGATACTGCTCCGAAGGCAATAGAAGATAAAAAGAAAATAAATAAATGGGACTGCATAAAATAAAAAGCTTTTGCATAGCAAAAGAAACCATCAACAAAACAACAAGAAAGCCCACTGTATGAGGGAACATATTTGTAAATGTTATCATTGATAAAGGTTTAATTTCCGACATCTACAGGCAACTTATACAACTTAATAAAAGGAAGATGAATGATCTAAAAAAAAAAAATGAGCAATGAACCTCAATGGAATCTTTTCAAAAGAAGAAAGAAGGAAGGCCAAGAGACACATGAAAACATGCTCAAAGTCACTAAAATATCCGAGAGATGCAAATCAAAATGACAAGGGGGTACCATCTCACCCGTCAGAATGGCTATCATCAACAAATCAACAAACATCAAGTGTTGGCGAGGATGTGGAGAAAAAGGAACCTTCGTGTACTGCTGGTAGGAATGCAGACTGGTGCAGCCACTGTGAAAAACAGCATGGAGTTTCCTCAAAAAAACTAAAAATGAAACTCCCAATTGACCCAGCCATCCCACTCTTAGGAATATATCCTAAAAAGCTAGAAACACCAAATCAGAAAGGATTTATGCACCCCTATGTTCATAGCAACACAATTTACAATAGCTACAATTTGGAAACAGCCTAGGTGCCCATCAGCAGATGAGTGGGTCAGAAAACTATGGTACATCTACACAATGGAATTCTATGTTGCCATAAAAAAGAAAAAATTCTGACCATTTGCAGCAACCTGGATGGAACTGGAGAGCATTATACTAAATGAAATAAGCCAGTCAATGAAAGAAAAATACCACATGATCTCATTCATTTATGGGTAATAAAGAACATTACAAACTGATGAACAAAAAGATAGATACAGAGGCAGTAAAGCATCAAACAGACTTTTAAAATACAGTGGGAAAGTTAGAGAGAGGTGGGATAGATAAGAGATCAATCAAAGAACTTGTATGCATGCATATAAGCATAACCAATGGACGCAAGACATCCTGTTGTTATCTTGACACAGTATCATCACTGCCTGGGACCATGTCATGCCCTGCCCTGTTTTCCAGATACAGATCTTTACCCCCTAATGCCAGCTTGGATCAAATCACACTCATCACAAATTCTTAGGTTCTTAGCCATGTCCATCAGGGATCAAACTGACAGCTTAACTTCCCCCAGTTCCACCCCTAAGTCCAACTCCATCCACTCTCCAGGGCCTGACATTAAGGTTCCATACCTTCTAGCAGAGAAAGTGTAGGGTAGGCAATGATTGTGGGCTTTGGAGTCAGGCAGACAGACCTGGGTTTGAATCCCATTATATAAACCAGGCAACTTATTTCAGCTCTATAAACTTCTATTTTCTGTTCTGCCCATGCAGAATGATACAGAGTTCATCCAAGGTCAAAACTCTCATTTATATTTAATCAAAAATTTTCCTAATGTTATTTAAGGATAGCTTTACATGTAAATTCAATGGGAAGAAATTGTCTCACTACCAAAAAAAAAAATAGCTAACATTTTTAAGGCATGAATAAAGGCCTAAATGAATGATTAATTGAATGAATGAATCAAACCATTGTATATACTTGATATATATTAATTCATTCAATTAAGCAAATATACACTAATTACTATTATGACCTAGGCACTGTGAACAAGATAGACAGGACCCTTGCACTCAAGGAACTTTTAGTGCAATAATTACTCTCTCTTTCCTTTGGTTTTTAACATGAAATCTATTATGACATTGAACTAATGACACTGAACTATTTGTTTTGAAAACTGCCTCCTCTACTGACCTTTGAGGACCATGAAGGTACCTACCTCAGAACCTGATAAGGATTAATGACTTCATGACCTATTTCTGATGGATATTTTGCTTTCTCCTCTGAACTTTCCTTAAGTTTGCACAATCCTGTTTCTTGCCCCCTGACAAAAATTCTGGCAGGAGAAGGCTCTAGAATTTATCCCTCTGGATCAGGTGGGAATAAAGGTTTACACAGGGAAACACTTTTGTATCCAGTATAATTTATGGATCCAGAGAGAAAATTTTTGTATTTTAAAAGGAAAATGTTGATATGCGACAGAAAGGTAAGTCCAAAATAGTATGCCAAGTGAAGAGAGACAAGTGATTGATAAGAACCAAAGAGGACACTGGGGAGCCAGGAGTGGTGGGATTGGAGGAAGCCCATGATGATGCCCAAATTAACTGTGGAGACTCAGAGTCAATCCTTTTGGATCTTTCTACATGTATTTGAGTAAATAGGCCCAGAGTAGTTAAAGGTACAGAACAATGTGGACACTGTTACCTCCCCCAGTGACCAAACCAAATTTGGACCAAGACTGAGTAAACTCCGGAGTGGCCACCCTTTCCCAGACAGGAATATTAGCTCTAGGCAGACTTAGCTTGACAAATAGAATAAATTCAATCAGTTGTCGGACATTTGAACAAAGAGAATGTGCCAAGGTGTCTTTACCATCTTTCTCTGATGTCACAGTTCGGGAAAGGACAGGTAATAAGGACTAACAGTTATTTGCACTTACTAGTACAATGGATGGAGAACAGAAAGCTTGGATGCAACTGCCTCAACCCTGCCAGAACTTGTAACTGCGGAACATGGACATCTGAGAACATGTGATTTCAACTGTTTCACAGAGGAACCTTTCAGAGTAATGGTGCCCAATAGGCCATTTCATAAAGCAGACAGAAGCAGAGCTCTTGTGACTGGAGTGAGGCTATAATGTCTGCAAGGCCAACTGCTCAGCCCCCTTTTTGTCCCTTGCGGTTAGTAGGGATGGGGAGAAGGGAGCAGGCATGGAGAGAGAGCTGGGAAAAGGATGAGGAGGTTGTGGTTCATAAAGAGAAACCACAATGCTGCAGAGCATTAAGGGATTGGATAGTCTTTCCAGGTTTTATATGTCAAAACAGTGGTGAATAGGAATGATCAGAAATGAATAATAAATAGCTGGCTGCCAAGATCCTTCTTAACCATAGTGATTATCTCCCAGCCAAAGTCAACAGGCAGCAGACAGATAAGAGACACATCAGTTCTTCTGCTCACAATTCATTTAGAGCTTTTTAAATGTGGAAGCCAATTTATTCAGACTTTCAGGTTTCTAGTCAGCATTTGCCCCTTATCTCTCATCCCCTCTGACTTCTCAGAAACAGAGGAAAAAGTGCCAAACCAGCTGGTCAGAAAGGTCTGAGCCTTCTTTCAAAAGCTTTGGAAACAGAAGCCTGTGTAACTGCATTCACCTGTGGCCAAGCACCTTCAGAATCCCCATCTGCCACCACACCCCTGCTATGGGCAACTGCTTCCCAGGTACAGGGAATGCCAAACTTCAAAGGGAAGTAACTTGTTACTATTTATCACCTGTCAGAAATTCAGACTCTACTTGTTCTGAACAGCACAGCCAGACACACAAAAGTCAACCACCTGTCAGAGGACAGGAGGACATGAAGGAGAGTCAAGATGCCTGTAACCCACTTAAAAGAGAAGAAGACAGGAACATAACAGAATGTTTTGAGACTCTCTTCCTGTCCTTGAACTAAACAGGAAGGCAAAGTCTTCCATGTGTGTCACTCATTAAGAATAAAAAGATCTGGCCCTGACTGGTTTGGCTCAGTGGATAGAGCGTCAGCCTGTGAACTGAGGGGTCCCAGGTTCGATTCTGGTCAGGGGTATGTACCTTGGTTGTGGGCACATCCCCAGTGGGGGTGTGCAAGAGGCAGCTGATCAATGTTTTTCTCTCATCGATGTTTCTGGCTCTCTATCCCTCTCCCTTCCTCTCTGTAAAAAAATCAATAAAATATATTTTAAAAAATAAAAAAATAAAAAGATCTGGCTGAAGGACTCCATTTTACCCCGTAATGGTGTGCCTTCCAGAAACTTACTCGATTCTTCTAAAACCTGGTTCCTTCACCTATACTAGGAGGATAATATGAACACCTGCTTCTTGGTTTTTGTGAAGGTCAACTAAGAAATGTGGTGAGCTTTATGATCTATAAAGCACTGTGTATGTGATTACTAAGAATGTCTAAAGACTTCCTGGAGATGATCTGAGTATGTTTATCACGTTAGGATCCCCAGTCTCTGCTCCTTCCTATGTATGACCATGTTTGCCCAGTGTGACTGAAGGAGTCAGTGACTTCAGCTCTGCTGAGGAATGACAGCTCAATTAAATGACCAAAGGAGAGTGAAAAGCACAGTACAAGTCTTTACAGGTCCATAGGCTGGGGTCCCAGTACTGCCTGCCGCTTATCAGCTGGGTAATTTCTGATACAATATCAATCTCCAAGTTTCTGTATAAGACAGGGCTAATGGTACACTCCTTCAAAATAATTTAAGTGACTCACTGTCTAAACTGCCTCACTTATCATAGTGTTAGATAAAGATAAGTAAATCTGGACGGTCCCAGATCTGTCTCTTGCTTCAACAGTGTTTGGACCAAACAGACCCAGGGACGGTCCTTCTTCTAGCCTCCTACCACTTTCCAGCATCTTCTCAACCTTTGGAACCACCTCCAAGATAGGCCAACACACCAGGGGTTTTTTCCTATCTTAACTCCTTATTGCCAAACAATCATGAGCTTCCAAATTCGTCAGAATTATTCCACTGAGGTGGAGGCTGCCATCAATGACCTGGCCATCTACTTCTCTCTGGGCTTATTTTTCAACCATGATGATGTGGCTCTGGAGAGCGTGGGCCACTTCCTCTACAAGTTGAAGGAGAAGTACAAAGGCTCCAAACAGCTCTTGCAAAACGAGCGCAGTGCCTGCATTCACTCCCAGGACATGCTGAAGCCTTCCCAAGATGAGTGGCCAAAATTCAGGGTGCCATGGAAGCCACCCTGGCTTTGGAGAGGGACCTGAACCAGGCCCTTTAGGAGCAGTCCCTGAGTTCCACCCATGCAGACCTTCATCGCAATGACTTCCTGGAGAACCACTTCCTGGGTGAGCAGGTGAAACTCATCAAGAAGATGGTGACCATCTGACTCACCTCCGCAGGCTGTCAGGCCCCCGAACTGGGCTGGGAAAGTATATCTTCGAAAAGCTCACCCGAAGCACAGCCAGGAGCCTTTGGAGCTCAGAGGCCTTTAGGGGGCCCCTCTGCATTCCCCTGGCTTTTGCCTGAGCCTCTCTCCAAAATCCCTAGACATTATTTTAACTACCATGAAGCTCACTCTTATACATTGGAGACATTGGCAACCAAGTGAAGACATTAAAGTTTTTTGCAGGAAAAAACAAAAATAAAAAAAAACACTAAACAATAAGTATATTCTTGTTTGCCAAGTTCACCAAAACAAAACATCTAGAAATTCATATACCTATAATAGAAAGACAGATTTAACAAAATACCATTTCATATTTTTTAATTGCTCCAATATTCCCCAAAATATGCCTAGTACATAGAAGGGAACCAATAAATAGTCACTTCATTTTAAGTGCACATGACCACTGTGGGTCCTCCTAAAGACCCAGTTTTTCTTGATGAAAAGTCCCAGGTACATTCCCATATAGACTACAAGCTCCAAGAGAGTAGAAACTGCACCTGCTTCATTCATAGTTCTGTCCTCAGTATCCAGCATGATGCCTACTACATAGTGGTTGTCCAATAAATGGCTGTTGAATGAATAAATTAGTAGTGAATGATGAAATGAAGGTCCTACAGCTCAGACCCAAAATGCCATGGTCATCTCCAGAACATCTATCTCCCTGTACTTTTCTGGGAGAAGGCTTAGAGCTGTTCATTTCCTTTAGCAGTGCCTAGTTGGCAGACAGAAACTGCTAGCTTCATTGCCCTGGCCCAACCAACTGGGCTCCACCCTCCATGGCTCACCTTGGGTTGGGAGAGAATGAGAAGGACAACTATAGATCACTGTTTCAGTGAAAGGGGCAACACTTGCTTCCGCAAAAATATCTTCTTTAGTCACTTTCACCTCAGCTCAGAAGAGTTCCCCACCAGCCAGCTTTGTCCCCAGCCTCTTTCTCCTCGGTCTCAGGAAGCTAGGACCAGGGCCCACTCCCTCTTTTCTGGTGTGTGGTCTGAGTTTCAATTCTGTCTGGCAGACAGTATGGAGGACTCCAGGTCAGCAGGGTCATCAGAATGCTAAGCGCAAATCTGATTGATGAGCAAGTGTCAGAGGGAATGAATGGGAGCCTTAATTAATGACTTCTGCCCTGTTTCAAAGAAAGGTTCCCTTACACCCAGTCCTTGCTTTTCTCTGAAGAAAAAAAAAAATGGGGTGGGATGAGGAACTGAGGAAGAAAAGGAGGGAAAAACACCCCTATAATCCAAAGTTTTCTAAACAACATAAAGGAGACTTCAAAGACAGACATGGTCGGTTTTTTATGTGCGAGACCGGTTCAGTGATTCTCCCCTCTCTTTGTTTCCATGGACAGCTAGGCTCCATTCCAAAGCTAAAAAATAAAAGGCCACATTGTTCTGAGGGGAGCTAGCCTTTACAAGAAATTTCCTCCTCGCCACTAGGATAAATTAACTGCCTCAGCCCTGGGTGCCCTGGGAGCATTTCGCCCAGGATGGCTCAGCAGGCCAGCCTCCCACTCCTGCTCTGCTCACTCTAACCAGAAAACAAGCATAATCCACCTAGTCCAGTGGTCGGCAAACCACGGCTTGCGAGCCACATGTGGCTCTTTGGCCCCTTGAGTGTGGCTCTTCCATAAAATACCACTTTTGGGCAAGTCTACTTTGAAGAAGTTTAAATTTAAAAATTTTGGCTCTCAAAAGAAATTTCAATCATTTTACTGTTGATATTTGGCTCTGTTGACTAATGAGTTTGCTGACCACTGAGTCCTATGCCACCCAAAGGGCATGGAAAACAACAGGTGTGTTGAAAGATCACAAGTCAGCATGATAATGTGTAAACAGGTCTGATCAAGGTTCATGTGCAGCAAAGAGGCAGCATTAGGTTACAGAAGAATTCCTAGAAGAGGAGGTACCTAAACTGAAATCATGTTTGGTAATATTGGTTTCAATTCAGCATTCAATATCTGTCATGTGCCTGGTTATGGAGCTGGCTGCTGCAATAGACTATAAAGACAGTCCAGCAAGTCACTTAAACTCTGCTCTTAGAATCATCTCCTACAAAGTGGATTTCCTAATATCTACTTCCAGGGATTGCTGAGAAAGCATAAATAAATAAATAAATAAATAAATAAACAAACAAACATAGGTACCATTCTTATACAGTACTTGGCATTCAGAAGTTAATCAATGATAGTTTAGAAAAGGGGTGGGGATTTAGTCTCTTCCTGGAGACTCTACCAGCCTAGTGAGAACAACATGAAAAAAAAAGTAAGTACATTGTCTTAGTCAATTCTAGCTGCTATACCAAATTAGCATAGACTGTGTGTCTTATAAACAACAGTTCTGGAGGCTGAAGGCCCAAGATCAGCATGCCAACACAGTCAGAACTTGGGTGGCCTTCTTTCGGATTACAGACTGCTGCCTTCTCACTGTGTCTTCATTCGTTGAGGGCCTCACACTAATGCTATAATCACCTCCCATAAGCCCCAACTTGGCAATAGATTGGATGGACATGGGGTTGAGGGCAGAGGAAGAAGTCAAAGATGATAGAGGGTGAGCATGGTGGCAGGAAGATGGCAATGCTCCAAATCAATCTCATGTGGAAAAGGCAGGGCCGTTCATTCAAAGCACAGGTGAAAAAACAGACTGAGTGGATGCATAAAGCCAATCCAATAGTGCATTTACATGCTTGCATGCTTCTGGAAGTGATGAGCTGCAGGGAGGACATGTGGCTGGCTTTGGCCTACCAGCCTCAAATTATAGCAGACTCCATCTCTGTGGTTCCATCACTTTTATGAATTACTGTTGAAACCCTCATTAGATATTCCTCTAGCAACCTTGACACACTTGCTGTCAGTTTAAAGATCAGAAAGCTGGAACAATGAATAGCCATTTACTGAAAAATTATATATTTGTTTTAATTAAGTTAATTGACTTAACTTGTTGTGTTTGAGTTAACTTCCAGGGATTCGAGCTGCTGAATTTCATGAAAACACCTGAAACTAGTGAGTCAAATTGTTTTCCACCCTGGCTGGGTAGTTTAGTTGGTTAGAGCTTTATCCCAATACTCCAAGGATTCGGGTTTGACCAATCAATGCACATAATAGAGGCAATCAATGAATACATCAATAGGTAGAACGACAAGTTGATGTTTCTCTCTCTCTCTCTCTCTCTCTCTCTCTCTCTCTCTCTCTCTCTCTGTGTGTGTGTGTGTGTCAAATAAATAAAATTTTAAAAAATAAATATATAGTTAAATTCAAAATATCCATGTTGTAAAGGTGATAGGTAAATCACAACTCTAATGTGCACATTAAAACACAATAATTTTAAGTACAATAAGTACAGTAGTTTGTTAATGGATACACAATAATTATATGAGGCCAGCATTATGCTGATACCACAACCAAACAAGGACAATACAAGAAAAGGAAATCACACCTCTGGCTGGTTGCTCAATGGTTCGATCATCGGCTTTCAGATATAAAAGTCCTGGGTTTGATTCCTGGCCAAAGGCACATACCTCAGTTGCAGGCTTGATCCTCGGCCCCAGGTGGGGAGCCTGTGGGAGGCAGACAATCGATGTGTCTCTCTCATATCGATATTTCTCTGTCTTTCTCTTTTCCACTCTCTTTGAAAACCAAAGGAAAAATATCCTCAGGTGAACATTAAAAACACAAATTGGAAAGGAAAAAGTAAAACTTCCTCTATTTGCAGATGATATGGTAATATACATAGTAAAATCCTAAAAACTTCACCATAAAACTGTAAGAAGTAATCATCAATTTCAGTAAATTTGAAGGATATAAACTCAACCTAAAAAAGTCAGTTTATTTCTATACACTAACAAGGGACTATCAGAAAAAGAAATTAAGAAAATAAGTCTATTTACTAGTATATTAGCATCAAAAACAATAAAATATTTAGGAATAAACTTAGCCACAAAATTTAAATATCTATACACTATTAGAGCCTTATAAATAAAACTAAAAAAGATATATCATATTTTACATATATCCTGTATCTCAGTGCTCATATTAATATTGATAAAATTTTTGTATTATTTAAAGCAATCTACAGGATGTAATCCCTATCAAAATTCCAATGGCATTTTTCACAGAAATAGAACAAATAATCCTAAAATGTGCATGGAACCACAGAAGACTTTAAATAACCAAAGCATTTTTAAAAAGAACAATGTGAAGGCATCACACTTTCTAATTTTAAAGTATATAACAAAGTTATAGTAATCAAAACGGTATGGAACTGGTATAAAAACAAATATATTAACCAGTGAAACAGAATAAAGAGCTCAGAAATAAACCCACACATTATGGTAAACTGATCTTCAATAAGGGTACCATGAATACACAATAGGAAAAGGGTAGTCTTTTCAATAAATGGTGCTGGTAAACTGGATAGCCACATGCAAGAGAATAAGACTGGACCTCTATTTTATACCATACACTAATTTAAATTCAAAATAGATTAAAAACTGCCCTAACCAGTTTGGCTCAGTGGATAGATTGTCAGCCTGTGGACTGAAGGGTCTTTGGTTTGATTCCGGTCATGGGCATGTACCTTGGTTGTGGGCACATTGCCAGTAGGGGGTATACAGGAGGGAGTTGATTGATGTTTCTTTCTCATTGATGTTTCTAACTCTATCTCTCTCCCTTCCTCTCTGTAAAAAATCAATAAAATATATTTTTAAAAAATAGATTAGAAACTTAAAATCAAGGCCTGAAATGATAGAACCCCTAGAAGAAAACCTAGGGAAAATGTTTCTTGGCACTGGCCTTGGCAATGATTTCTTTGATGTGACACTAAAAGCAAAGATGACAAAAACAAACATAAACAAGTGGAACTACATCAAACTAAAAAGCTTCTGCACAGCAAAGGAAACCATCAACAAACTGAAAAGGCAGCCTATGGAATGAGAGATATACATTGAGTGGCCAGATTATTATGATCTCTGAATGTATAATTATCTGGCCACTCAGTGTATATCCTATATAATCCTATATAATAAAAGGCTAATATGCAAATTGTCCCATCGACCAGAAGTTCCACCAACAGGCAGGCGGACCAATCGCCCATGTCCCCTCCCCCTGGCCAGGCTGGCTGGACCCCACCCATGCACG
>JAAGEH010000005.1:8735750-8830517 GCA_011751065.1 Lasiurus cinereus
ATACACACACTGAGTGGCCAGATTATTATGCGTTCAGAGATCATAATAATCTGGCCACTCAGTGTATATGCAAATCATATGGCTAATAAAGGGTTAATGTTGAAAATATTTAAGAAACTCCTACAAACAGCAAAAAACAACCCAAATAACAAACGGGCAAAGGCCTGAATAGATATTTCTATAAAGGAGCAAATATTTAAAGATCATAACATTAGGAGTTCAATTAAAACACAAGCCATGGAGATAGGTGCTTGCATTTTTTCTCCACAAGAGTTCCTTGAAAAGGATAAATTATTACAGAAAATACTTTGAATGATTTTTTTAAATATTTTTCAAAATGAGAGTGCATAGCTAGAATCATTTCTGGATGCAATGGAGAAAAACTAATTCATTACAAACAATAGGTACTTTAAGCACTGGATCATGATGCTTTCCTGAAATACATGAGAAAGACTTGAATAGAGAGTCTGAGGAAGAGAGAAATAAAAAAATAAAGGAAGTCTGAGTTTCAGGCTGGGGACAAGAGGAGCTGGAAGTTCTATTTACTGAAATAAGAAACACAATAGTCACACACCCCTGTGTGTGGAAAGTTCTGCCACACCTAGACTGCTACTTCTTGTCCTTCCTCCTTAATCTGCTTGGATGTCCCACAGCACTGCCATTCCTCAAGTCCCCAAACCAAGTTCACATTTTCTATTCCCTTACATCCTCTTTCTACCTTCAGTTGACTGAACTTGACCCTGGAAATGACAGTAGTCAGTGTTTTGTAACCACCAATTCAAGGGCAGGGTCTATGCATGTGTACCTATAATCTTACAATGTCTACCGCAGGCAGGTGCTCCTTACATACATATTGAGTGATAATTAGGAGTGCACTTATGATGATGACAACTAAACCATTTAAGATTTTTTTTTTGAGCAATAAAATAACTTAAAGATTTGTATTTAAAAGGATTACTGTGTTGCCAAGACCGGTTTGGCTCAGCGGATAGAGCGTCGGCCTGCGGACTGAAAAAGGTCCCAGGTTCGATTCTGGTCGGGGGCATGTACCTTGCTTGCAGGCACATCTCCAGTAGGGGGCGTGCAGGAGGCAGCTGATCGATGTCTCCCTCTCATCGATGTTTCTGACTTTCTATCCCTCTCCCTTCCTCTCTGTGAAAAATCAATAAAATATATTTAAAAAAAAAAAGGATTACTGTGGCCACAGAGTGCAAAATCTCCTGTAGCAGGTTTTCTCAACTACAGCACTCCTGATATTGGAACCAGTTAATTTTTTGGTCTGGGGGCTGTCCTGTGCTTTGCAGGGTGTTTAGCAGCATCCTTGGCCCCTCCCCACTAAGTTCCAGTAGCACCTTTCTCCCCAATTATCACATCCAAAAATGCCACTCAAGATTTTGGCAATATTCTCTGGGAACCAAAATTGTCCTTGGACGAGAACCACTGTGCTAGAGGAAAAAGAAGATAAAGGTCAGTCAGCCCATTCACTGGATAATGTTATAGAAGGAAGAAAAGTACACTTACATTGATGAAAATGTCTATGTGTTGGGATTTCACATATGGTTTCATATTTTTAAAAAGGATATAAGGTAAGAGAACCCCACTCTCATACCACTTGCCCTCTGAAATCTCTTCAGGGTTACCTGAGGTCAAGCTCCCAAATGATTAAACCCTAGATCAGACAACATCCCTTTCCCTGGCCCCACTTGAGTGCAGTGAAGTCTAATTCCCACACCATGTCAGAAGAGTGTTTGATACTGCTTCCTGGATATTAATTTGTTATTCTAGAGAGGCCTCCAAATCAATTTCCAGTCAGTTCCAAGAATGAATACGCAGAGGTTCTTTGACATAAGCTGGTCAAACTCCAGGACGTGGGTGTCATCTTCCTTTGTTCAAGCCCTCAGCCACCTGTGGAGAGCCTCTCCCTGAGTACTATACAAGAGCTGGGCTAAAACCTGAATGCTGAATGCTGGAGCTAGTCTGTTTTTCTGGTGAGGTGCAGCTCAGAGGGTCCTGGCAGGTGCCTCCACAGTCACTCAGCAGCCTGGGGACTTGGTTTGTTCTTCTCTGCTCCCACCAACACCCGCTGGTTACTGCTGGTATTAATAACATAAACAGCAGGAGGCTTCGCACCAGAATCAGGGCTGTCTGGATAATTATCTAATGGCCAAGGACTAGTCAGTAAATTACTCTGTGACCTGGGAATTCAGCAGGTTATACCATCACTCAGACCTGCTCACTTTATTACTCTCCCCTCCTGCTGCACAGACATTTATTTGTCTTGCTTATATTCAGAGCATTGATTTCATGCCTTTTTGTTTTTCGTCTTGGAGGTGAGAAATAGCCCCTTTGGGGAGACGGATTCTCAGGTCAGTAGGATGGCGGCAATGGCGTGTGGAGGGGTATATTGGAGATTTTGTTTTCTGCTATTGTTTAGTGTATGACCAGCATATCAGCACCTGCTCCCTGTGGCACTCCCAAACATATTTCAATTTTTCTGAGTTGTGACACTTCCTAATGTTAGGATATACTACCCCTGGCCTCTCCTGTTCGGACATATTTTCTGAAATATATTGTCACAAGTTTTTGTTTTGTTTTTTTTCATAGCTTGAAGCAAACAGCCTGCACCTGCAGAAGACAAGATGATAAGAAACACTCCCCAACTGATTCAGGTGCTCCCCTCTGCCTGACTGAGTTGTGCACCTACCAGATATCCTGCTATCTTCTAAGGACATCCCGTTGTTCTGGCAGCTCCCCCAGCTGACTGATGCAACCCTGACCCAGCCCCTATGTAGGGGGACTTAAACACTTCCTCAGGGCTGACATTGACACACTGATCACAGCCCGCTGTGAAAGAACACAATAAAGTTTCTTAAACACAATGTCTTGGCCTGGCTCCTAAATCTAGTAAACTGCCTTTACAAGTAACCTTGCATATTGGAGAAAATTTTTTAAAAAATCTTGATAAACCAAGATGGCGGTATAGGTGAACACCTGAACTTGCTGCCTTGCACAACCATTTCAAAACTATAACTAGAAGACAAAACGGACATCATCCAGAACCACAGAAAGGCTGGCTGAGTGGAAATTCTACAATTAGAAAGAAAGAGAAAAGCACACTGAGACTCAAAGGAGGTGCAGAAGTAAAGGGCAAAGGAACAGAGTGAGCATGCTCAGAAAGGGATTGACAACTGAGTATGTGGCTGTCTTTCTCAATCTGGAGGGAGACACAAGCTCCCAATTGCTCTGAACTCTAGTTCCAGGAAAGACTCTGGGGACCCAGACTCATATGGGGAGAAACTGGACTGTCTGACATTAGGCAAAACGTGAGGATGGCTTTCTCTCAGATGTGCTTGCAGTGATTACCGAGGAACACTGAGATGGGGTAGGAGGGGGCCTCTTAGTGCAGAGATGAAGGGAAGCCATTGCTGTTTGTTCTTTGCTGATACCTCGCCCTACCCAAGCTGTGTGCAGAGGCTTTTGCTTATGAATGGCCTGGTCCTTTGAAATCTAAACTTATCTAACAAGCTGCAGCTGAGTCAGAGAGACCCAGAACATCCAAAAGAAGGTCCAAGGCCCCACAGCAACTTGCACTGCTTCACAGCTGGGCCTCATCTGGGCACCTCCAAAATGCAAACAAAGAGGAATCTGCAGATATCTCCATAGCTCCTGCTAGGTGGCCTCAGGCAGAGGCTAAAATAACACCACCTTGGGAGATCCAAGATCCAGCATACCCCAGGATCAGAGTAGGACCATCCAGATTACAACTACTCAGAACCACCAGACACACTCAGGGGGCAGACTCAATGACCACCAAAGTTCCATTAAAGCAAGTCTTGCCTCATAAGGGTATCTCTATCACAGAACTTCCCCCATGATAGACACAGCTGATCTTCACAGCCAATTGGCCTGGAGGTCATTTCATCCCAGTGATACCAACAACAATCAAGGCTTAACTACAACAAGAATGTGCACACAGCCAACAAAGGGGTACACCAAGAGTGTCCACCTCAGGTAACTGAAGAGGCTGAGCCACTGGGTCCTATAGGACACATAGCACACAAAGCCACTCTATCAAAACAGGGAAACAGCCAAAATGCAGAGACAAAGAAACAGGTCAGAAATGAAAGAAATAGAAGATATAGAGTTCAAAACCATGGTTATAAGGTTTTTCAAGACTTTTCTAGAAACCACTGATACGTTTAGTGAGACCCTCGAGGATATGAAAAAGAACCAACTAGAAATTAAGCATATACTGACTGAAATAAAAAATAATATACAGACATCCAAGAGCAGACTAGAGGATCCCAAGAATCAAGTTAAAGATTTGAAATACAAAGAAGCAAAAAAACATCCAACCAGAAAAGAAAAAAGAATCCAAAAACATGAAGATAGTGTGAGGAGCCTCTGGGACAACTTGAAGCATACCAACATCCGAATTATGAGGGTGCCAGAAGAATAGAGAGAGCAAGATTCTGAAAACCTATCTAAAGAAATAATGACAGAAAACTTCCCCCACCTGGTGAAAGAAATAAACTTACAAGTACAGACAGCACAGAGAACCCCAAATAAAAAGAATCCAAAGAGGACCAGCCCCAGACACATCATAATTAAAATGCCAAGAGCAAAAGACAAAGAAAGAATATTAAAAGCAGCAAGAGAAAAAGTTAGTTACCTACATTGGAGCACCCATATGATTGTCACTGATTTCCCAACAGAAACTATGCAGGCCAGATGGGAATGGCAAGAAATATTCTAAGTGATGAATAGTAAGAACCTACAACCAAGATTACTCTACCCAGCAAAGCTATCATTCAGAATTGAAGGTTAGATAAAGAGTTTCACAGATAAGAAAAACTAAAGTTCATTAGCACCAAACCAGTATTATATGAAAGCTGAAAGGTATTCTTTAAGAAGAGGAAGAAGAAGAAAAAGGTAAAAATAAAAATTATGAACAACAAATACAGATCTATTAACAAGTGAATATAAAAATCAAGTGAATAAAAAATCTGATGAACAGAATAAACTGGTGAATATAATAGAACCAGGGTCATAGAAAGGGATTCGACTGACAATCCTCAGGGGGAAAGGGATGTGGGTGGTGCAGGAAGAGACTGGACAAAAATCATACACCTATGGATGAGGACAGTGGGGGGAGAGGGGGACGAGCATAGGTGGGGTGGGAACTAGGTAGAGGGGAGCTATGGGGGGTGGGGGAGGAACAACTGTAATAATCTGAACAATAAAGATTTATTAAAAGCAAAAATAAATAAATCTAACCACTCCCACCTCACACACTACACTTGCGCTTCATCAAATGGAAATGGCACGTTCAATGGAATTTTCCCAAATGCAGTATCTGTCCTTTGGGCATTTGCAGTAACTATTCCCTTTCTAGAGCACTCTTTGTCCTTCCCTTCACCACACTTGTAGTCTTCTTTCAGATCTTATCACAGATGTCACTTTCCTCCCAGAAAGCTTTTCCTCACTCATCCAGAACATAGTTGGCTTACACATGCCCCTTCTGAGCTGCCATAGCATCCTATTCCTTGTTATAAGACTAAGTCCATTTGTTGCAATTACCTGTGTCTTTTCCTTGTCCTGTCTTTCAGATTGTGAACTCCAGGAGAACAAGAACATGCAGACATCTATACCAGGCCACCATTTAAAGTAGCCAATGAGAATTAATGAATAGACATAGTAAGGTATCCCCTAACTCTACCTTCCAGGCAAACCTGATTCCCAGCTTCAATTCAGCTAACTCATTTATCCAACCCCACTCTCAGAAGAGAGTGGTCACAAAGGTTCCCAGAGGGAAATTTATAGCTTCAGCTGAGGACTGTGCTTTAATTCCCTGGATTATTCACTATATCTCTTTCTCCAATTCACCAATTTCCATAAATGCACCTGATGATAATCCTGTAACTCTCATTTAATGTTCACTTTAACTCCATAATTCATCTAAAAAGCAAATATTCCTGGCTTAGCTGATGAAAGTACTTTGTAACATTGATTAAGACATTTATATGCACTCAGCCTTGATTTGCTCTTGAAAGAAAGTAATCTCTTTGCTTTCCATCCTGAAAGTTTTCTGATTCTAAATTTTAAAGTATTTTGTGTGATTCTGCACAATAAAGTTGGCAATAATTCCCACTTTGCTGAAAAAATCCTTTTGAACAAATAGGACCTAAACCAAGTAATTCATTAAAATAAATAATTTAACTACTTTTTCCACAAAGGTGCAGTGTGAGATCATAATCTGGCCCTTACTTATTCCTCCCACTGCCCCCTTCCACCACTGATCACAACAAATTGCTCTAGTTCCTCTATGCACATTTTCTAGCCAACATGCTTTCACCTTTGCTGCTCCATCTCCTGGAATACCCTTTTTCTTCTGTACACCTGGCAAACTTCAAATTCTGTCTTCAAACCTAGCTTTGGTCAATTCCTCTGGAAGGTCTTCCTCGACTTGAGATGCAGCACAACACAATGACCAAGAGTTCAGACTGTAACAGCAGACAGATCAGAACTTTCATTTGGCCCATCACTTGCCAGATGTGGTTCTGTGAAAACCTGATGGAATTGATCAGATTGAACCTCAGCCTCCTCACCTGTTATATGGGCACATTAGCTCCTACCTCATAGGACTATAGGAATTGAATGAGGTAACCCAAGTAAAGAATTTGGCCCAGCTCTGGCAAATAAGTACTGTGTGAGATTTAGCCATTGTTATTAGTGACCCCACGTTAGGATTTATCACTTATGATACACATTTATCAAGCTGAATTTTACATACCTGTCTCTCTTACAAGGCTATGACTGCCTTAAAGTTCAGACTTGTTCATACCTGTATTACCAGAACTGTGTATGATGCTCTGCACATAGTAAACAGCTAACAAGTGTTTTGTTGAGTGAAGTTGAATTATACATTTAGAAAACTAGAGTGCTTTTAAAAGAACAAAAATTTAAAATACTTTGAATAAAGTAAGTTAAAATAAAAAGTGTATAGCATGGTATTAGATGTCCTAGGTTGGCTGTGACAGTTTCACATTCATGCTCACATTTTCACTTTGGTTCTCATAGTGAATCCTTGTGGCAGATATTATTATGACAAGTTCACAAATGAGAGAATAGACTCAGAGGGATGTCATTTTGGCCCAAAGTCACAGAGAAAGTTGCAGAACCCTAGTAAGTATCACTTTTCTCCCCTCTTATATGTACTTCCCTTGCTCACCCTCACCCCAAACTCCCCAAAAGAAATACCTAAACCACTCTTGAAAAACCTCAAGGATAGCCCTGGCCAGTGTGTTCAGTGGTTAGGCATTGACCCATGAACCAGGAGGTCATGGTTTCATTCTTGATCAGGGCACATTCCAGGGTTGCAGGCTCTATCCCCAGTAGGGGGCGTGCAGGAGATAGCTAATAGATGATACTTTCTCATCATTAATGTTTTTATCTCTCTCTCCCTCTCTCTTCCTCTCTCTAAAACCAATAAAAAATTATTTTTTAAAAAATTAATAAAATAGCCGAGACTGGTTTGGCTCAGTGGATAGAGCGTCAGCCTGCGGACTGAAAGGTCCCAGGTTCGATTCCAGTCAGGGGCATGTACCTTGCTTGCAGGCACAACTCCAGTAGGGGGCGTGCAGGAGACGGTTGATTGATCTCTCTCATCGATGTTTCTGACTTTTTTGTATCTCTCTCCCTTCCTCTCTGTAAAAAATCAATAAAATATATTTTAAAAATTAATAATAAAATAAAAAGCCTTTTAAAAAACCTCATGTGTAAGATTTTAAGCTTCCACAAATGATCCCTCAAGCAGCACCCAAAGAAATCCATCACTGGGCACAGGGCCCTTCTCAGAGATGCCTTACCACTAGTGACCACAGCTCTGGCTTCTCCACGTGCTGTGGAGAAAGCATGCATGTGCCCTGTGTTTTGCCCTCAGCTTTCAGATGAGGCATTGGTTTCTGCAAGTGCTTTGGGCTCTTCCAGGCTTTTCCTGTGCTTTTGTGCAGCTGAGAAGATGAAGCAAGGGTATCAAAAGCTGCAAACAGTCCCTACCTCTGGAGACAGGCATTTACTGGAAGAAAGACTGAACCAATGGCTTCCCAGAGCATTGTTCAGCCACATTAGAGAAAGGATTAAGCAGATACATTCAGCTATTCTAACAGATTTTCTTTAAGCCTTGAATACGCCTCTCACACTCGCTCAGATAATCACATTAGTTTTGTCATTAAAAGATCCCTTTTATAGAAAGTACCTAAACCGCTTAAACCACCCAGAGAGGTTGCATACATTATCAAACACCAAGACAAACAAAAGGGATTTTCTGTCCCATATCTCAGTTTTCCTTACTCCTCAAAAATTGGGGAATCAAAGTAAAAATGAGTTTGCAAATGGACAGTGGCAGGACAGCCATTCTCATTCCTTTCCCTGGGCTGTTCCTTAGCAGTCTGAACTGGGAAGACTGAAACTCTCCTTCAGCATGGAGTCAGCAGAAAACAAAAGACAGAGATGAAGACAGCAGGGCAAGGAGTGGTTAGAAAGAAGTGGGTTTGCCTCTTTGCACAAAAAATTGTGTTTGGAACCAAGGAAGAGAGAAAAACCACAAGATTTGGCATCAGACAACTGCCAGTAACTAGGTCTGTGGCCATGGCTGGGGGTGAGAATTCCTTCATTTCTGTTGGCCTCATGGTCCTATTCTCTAAAATGGAGATATTACCTGCCATCCCTCTCACCCTGGGTTATTGAAGGGCTCAAATAAGAAAGGCAGGCAGCAGAGTTCTGAGGCCTATAAAGTATTATATAAGCTCTAGAGGCCCAGTGCATGAAATTTGTGCACTGGAGGGTTCAGCCCTGCCTGTGCCCTCTCACCAGGAGCCCTTGGTGAATGTCCAACTGATGGCTTAGGCCCACTCCCCATGGGAGAGGCTCCTGCCCCCATTGCTGCATTTGCCAGCAGTGAGGCCAGCTCAGGACTTATGGCTGAGCAATGTTCGCCCTGTGGGAGCCCACTGACCACCAGAGGCAGCTCCTATGTTGTGCGTCTGCCCCCTGGTGGTCAGTGCATGCGATAGTGACAGGTCATTCTGATGCTTGGTCGATTCACATATTGCCTTTATTACATAGAACTAGTGATCCAGTGCACGAAATTTGTGCATATTAAAAGGGAATTATGCCGAAACCGGTTTTGCTCAGTGGATAGAGCATTGGCCTGCGGACTGAGGGGTCCCGGGTTTGATTCCAGTCAAGGGCATGTATTCTGATTGCGGGCACATCCCCAGTGTGGGGCATGCAGGAGGTGGCTGATCGATGTCTCTCTCTCATCGATGTTTCTAACTCTCTATCCCTCTCCCTTCCTCTCTGTGAAAAATCAATAAAATATATTTTAAAAAATAAAAATAAAAGGGGATTAATTAGAGGAAATAATTTAATATTGCTATTTGCCCTTTCTTTATAATATAAGTGTCAGAAATTAAAGAAAATTAGAAAAATGTATATGAAAACCTTCCTCCTGTCAGAGTCTGGGGCACCCCACGGGACCCAGAGTCAAGTCTCCGCCCACCCACATGCACCTCAAAATCATGTGAGACTCAGACCCAGCTGCCCTCCCCCACATTGAGCTATATCCAGACCCAGCCAGTCCCACCCTTGTCAAGCCCTGCCAGGCAGGGGGCATAGCCTCAGGTCCCCTGGCCTGGTGCAAGGACAGGGGCCATGGCCTGAGTTCCTCCAGACCAGACTGAGGCAGGGGGCAGGCATACCTTGAGGTCCTGTATCAAGCCCCGCCAGGTAGAGTACATGGCCTGAGATCCATTGTCAAGCCCCACTGGATTGGGGGCACAGCCTGAGGTCCCCTGTCAAGCCCCACCTGGTGCGGCCTGAGGTCCCCTGGGCTGGTGCTGGGGTGGGTGGAGCACCCTGAGGTCCCCTAACCCAGTACCAGGATAGGAAGTCTACCTAGAGGTACCCCATCAAGACCTGCCAGGCGGGGTGTGTGGCTTCAGGTCCCCTGGCCTGGCACTGGGGCAGGGGGTGCAGCCTGGGGTGCCTCAGCCTGACTCCAGGGCCAAGGTGAGGTGGCCTGAAATCTCTGGTCAAGCCCCACGGGGACAGAGGAGGGCAAAGCCTTAGGTCCCTACTGATTGCTCGTTAAGGCTCCTTATGGGAACTTGGCCTCAGATGTGGGTACAACCATCTTTGTGATGGAGTGATGGCCAATTAGCATATTTCCTCTTTGATAGTATTACATATTACTTTAATGTCTCATTTCCCAATATATGACAGTCACTTTTTAAAGTATGCTTAGGCTGCCTGGCTGGTGTTTCTCAGTGGTTGAGCATCAACCTATGAACCAGGAAGTCACAGTTCGATTCCTGGTCAGGGTACATGCCCAAGTTGCAGACTAGATCCCCAGTGTGGGTTATGCAGGAGGAAGCTGATCAATGATTCTCATCATTGATGTTTATATCTTTCTCTCCCTCTCCCTTCCTCTTTAAAATCAACAATAAAAATATATTAAAGTATGTTTAGGCTAAAAATTTTGTCTTTTGGTATTACCCAATTTAAGTATTTGTAGAAAAAGTAAACACCTACTTTTTCAGTTTATCAGTATTACTACTGAGTCCCCAAACTATGAGAATAACAAAAGACCTACTCTTTTACTTCTTCTTAAATTCCAATTATTGAATCATAATAATTGAGATATTTAATGCAGAATATTTGGTGAATTATATTGAATTGTGTGATTTCTTCAGAGTTCTTAATCAGGATAAATCCTCTTTCATTTTTCAGGGTTACTGAGCTGTAGAATTAGATCTTTATGCACTCTTTACTTTCTGATGGTAATATGACATAATGGAGATTAGCATGGACTCTGAAAGTTGAAGAACCCAAGCTCAAATAATAAGCAACTTTCAGTGCTAGAAAACATTTATATTTAACTCCACCTGTGCATGAAATGTAAATGTAGAGATCAAACATGTTTACATATGTAACACCCAATATAAGATGTAAAATCTTTTTCAAAATTTTAGAAATTTCTTTCATCCTCCTGACTACTACTCTCAGAATTTCTTAATTTTCTGACCTTTATAATCATTGACAGTACCATTAGTTCATGAAATTCATATCAGTGGGCTTATATGATGTATCTCATTTGTGTCTCACTTCTTTTGCTCAACATAATATCCATAAAACTAACCCATATTATTCTTCATATCAGGATTTTATTCTTTTTTATTTTTTGTAGGTATGTAGTATTCTATTATTTGAATTTACTACCATTCTTCCATTTTCCTGTAGGCAGATTTGTAAGTTGTTTTTAACTTTAAAATATTATGAAGTACGTTAAACTTCCTTTCACATATGATTTTAAGGACCTATATGCTCACGTCCTTTGGATATATAAAAGCAGTAAATTTAATGATTCACGTTGTAGGCATATGTTTAGTTTTAATAAATATAGTTTTGCATCCTTTTATCCAAGTTATACAACCACCTGCAGTGAATGAGAGGTCCAGATACTTGCCAATAATTAATATTATAAACTTATTTAATTTTAGCTATCCTGGTAATGGAGGAATAAATGTGAGTTTACCTGAATAGATGATATTGAATATATTTCATATATTTTTTGAGATTTGGATATTATTATCAATTCTTTTTTATATTTGTGTTTTCTCTTTCCTGAGATCCCTTGATTTCCCCCATATTGCTAAAGGATATTTTTAATGGAAATAAGACTCTGTTGACAGCTCTTTTATTTTTATACTTTATGATTTCTAATAGAAAACCTATTGTCATGAGAATTACTTTTTCCTTATAAAGTGTTGTCATTCAAAACTTTCAAGATTTTTTTCTTTGTTTTTATTTTTATTTTTCAGAAGTTAGATTGATGTGGGTGTTTATATCTTTGGGTTTATCTCATTTTATATTTGCTCACCTTCTTAAAATTGAGGATTTCTGTCTTTTGACCAATTGGAAGAGTTTTCAGCCATTATTTCTTCATGTACTCTTTCAGCTCCAACTCCTTTAATTTCTTTCTGGATTCCAAACGTTACAGATTTATTTATTTGTTTGTTTGTTTGTTTTTGTTATGACTCCACTGGTTCTTGTGGTTCTGATCTTTTTGTTATTGTTTTAAAGCCCATGTTCTCCCTATTCTCATTGGCTATTTTTATTGTTATGGTTTCTAGTTCTCTGTTTCCTGTTCCATCCATTCTGCTTTGAGCCTATTCACTGAGTTGTTTCAGTTATTTTATTCTTCTACACTATAATTTTCATTTGCTTCTTCTTTATAGCTTCATTTTCCTTGCTGAGACTTTCTATTTACTTTCTTTTTTTCTCTATTTAAGGATGTTCAAAATCACTCATGTAAAGATTGTTTTGATGGCTGCTTTAAACTTATTATCAAATAACTCTGTCATCTCTACTATCTCAGTGTTAGTATCTATTATCTTTTTTATTCAGTTTTAGATCTTTCTACTTCTTTGTATGAATAATTTGATAATTGAAACTTAGAAATTTTGAGCATTATGAAACTTTGGATTTTTTTCAACTCTAGTTTATCTGGCTTTGCTTTGATACCACTCTGGTAAAGGAAGAGTGAGATGCCATCTCATTATTTCAAGAAGAGAGTAATAGTCCTGGTTTCTCACTTGGCCCAAGGTTTGTAGGTGTGTGTGTCAGGGGAGAGAGATGGGTATTCATTATTGTTATGAGATGGTGGGAGTTCTGCCTCCCTGCTATTCTTCTGCCAATATCTCCTCATGTGGAGGGATAGGTCTGCCTTGTTTCTATTTCTCATGGCTTCCACTTACATGACCCAAGACTAACTCTAGCCTAGCTTAATCCTTGGTACATTATGGGTGCTTAATAATTTTAATGGGGAGAAACCAAGATGGCGGCATAGGCGAATACCTAAACTGCTGCCATGCACAACAATTTCAAAACTACAACTAAAAGACAGAATGAACACCATCCAGAACCACGGGAAAGCTGGCTGAGTGAAAATTCTACAACTAGAAGGAAAGAGAGTGGCTCACAGAGACTCAGAAAAGCTGCAAAAAGCTGAGGTATGGAGACACACACATGGAGAGAGCAGCGGCGCAGTGCCTGGCTGGCTTCCTCTGGTGGGAGGGAGACAGAGACTCCCAACTGCACTGAACTCCAGTTCCGGGCAATATTCATATGGGGGGAGTCTGGACTGTCATGAAAAGGGAGAAGTGCACAGAAATTTAGGGAAGTCACGAAAAGGAGGAGGGGAAGGAGGAGGAGGAGGAGGAGAAGGTAAAAATAAAAATTATGAACAACAAATACATATCTATCAACAAGTGAATCTAAAAATCAAGTGAATAAAAAATCTGATGAACAGAATAAACTGGTGAATATAATAGAATCAGGGGCATAGAAAGGGGTGAGGGGGTGCAGGGAGAGACTGGACAAAAATCATACACCTATAGATGAGGACAATGGCGGTGGGAAGGTAAGGACAGAGGGTGGAGTGGGAGCCGGGTGGAGGGGAGCTATGGGGGAAAAAAGAGGAACAAATGTAATAATATGAACAATAAATATTTATTAAATCAAAAAATAAAATGAAAATATAATAATTTTAATGAATAGTGCTTTTATTGCTTTTCGCATTAAGCCCAATCCACCTGAAAACTCTCACTCTTCACGTCTCAGTTCAAATGTTGCTTTGTCTTTAAAGCTTTCCTGACCTTCAGGATGAATTCATCACTTCTGCTTTCATGCTAACAGCACCTTGAATGCCACACAAATTCTTAGCCCAGTGTATGTAATCTGACATTTTGAAAATCTCTCATTAAAATTGAGCTTCTGAAAAAAAATAGAGCATGCATTTTTATCCTTACTACCTTATACTGTACCTGCATAGAGTTAACATTCAATAAATATTGGGGTTATTTGGCCCAGGGAGGGAAAAGTCAAGTAATCAATTAAGGATCAGTTTTGACCCTAGCTGGTTTGGCTCAGTGGATAGAGTCGGCCTGCAGACTGAAAGATCCCAGGTTCAATTCTAGTCAAGAGTACAAGAGGGCTCGGTCCAATGTGCAGGAGGCAGCCAATCAATGATTCCCTCTCATCATTGATGTTTCTCTCTCTCTCTTCCTCTCCCTTACCCTCTGAAATAACTAAAAATATATATTTTAAAACAACAACAACAAAAGCAAACAGTTTTTCCTTGGCCATTGTGGCTCAGATGATTGGGCATTATACCTTATACCAAAAGGTTGATTGCAGGTTCAATTCCTGATCAGGGCACATGCCTGGGTTGTAGGCTTGATCCCCAGTAGGAGGCATGCAGGAGGCAGATGATTGAAGTTTCTCTCCCATCCTCTCTCCCTAAAAATCAATAAAAAGAATATTAAAGAAAAGATCCAGTCTCTAAAATAAAGGTTATTAAATTTAGAGAAAAGGGTATCTGTACTACAGTCTACAATCTAAACATAGTACTGCTGTGTTTTTCAGAGTGTAAGACTAATGGATGAATTAAATTAATAATCAATTTTTCATCTTCTTTGCAACATAAACCTTTAATAAAAGGCCTTAAATTATGATAGAAATGTAAGTTAGACATCAACACTATCACCATTTTCGGCCACATAGTTCTGTGTTGTGGGAATTTGTCCTTTGTATAGTATGATTCTTAGCAGAATTTCCGGTGTCTCCTCCTTAGATGTCTACCCCCTATCCCAGAGTTGTGGCAAATAATAATGTCTCCTGACATTGTCAAAGGTCCACTGCAGACCAAAAGTGCTGCCAGTTGAAAACCACTGACTTAGACTTACAGAGTAAACTCCTACAGGTGAGGGTTTTATGATCTTAGAAAAGGAGACAAAAGAAATGGTGGAAATCTGCCCATGAGTGCCTTCAATACAAAGCAGATGGATATTTTACTAGTTTATGTTGTACCGTGCATTCTAAAGGTAGGTAGATTGACCCAATGAATTGACACCGGGTAACATATAAACTGTCTCTGTCAACTGTAAAGGAATAAGAGTAATTCATTGGCCTTTGTTGATGAAAGAAGAAAGCTATTTACCAAGCCATCTGGATACTTCACTAAATTGCACTCATTAAAGTGTGCTTCTTGTCTATCTTCAGTGTCATAGCATCCAAATATTACCTGAGCAAAAGTTTCATTTGGAGTTTAATATCTTGGAGTTATTGATTGCTAGTTTTCTATAAACCTTTCTTTGCTATTTATATCAGATTTCAGGAGTTATAAAACAAAGAAAAGTGGTTAAAACCACTTCCCAAAGCCACAGAGGAAATTTAGTAACAGATGCAAACATCTTGGTGGCCAAAACACCTGACTCTGCCTCCACATAGCTGGAGAGCTATAGTTGGCCCAATAGTGCACTAGTGAGCCAAGAAGGATGATAATAAATTTAGGTGTCTGAGCTTATTTTTTCAAACTAATATTTCATGTATGTTATAAAACATTCTTCATTCCTTTTCCTGTTCAACTTGTCTACTACAGCAAGTAAACTATGTGGCAAAATTTGGGCTGACAGTCTTCATCCACACAATAAGATCTATTTCTAGATTAAACAGATCAGTATATACACCAGTGGTATATTTCATTAGTTCATTATAAAATAACCAGAGGCCCAGTGCACAAAATTTGTGCAGGGGGGTAGAGAGGGTGAGCGGGGATCCCCCTCAGCTCAGCCTGCACCTTCTCCAATCTGAGACCCCTCGGGGAATGTCTGACTGCCATACATCCCTAAACCAGCATTTGGACATCCCTTTCACAATCCAGGACCACTGGTTCCTAACTGCTTATCTGTCTGCATGCCTGATTGCTCCTAACTGCCACCTCTGTCAGCCTGGTCACCCCTGACTGCCCCCAGCTACCGTGTGAAATTCAGCAATATATGTAGAGACATTGAAGAGATCATCCTATATAATAAAGAGGTAACATGCAAATTGACCATCACTCCAACATACAAGATGGCCATCCCCATGTGGTCAAAGATGGTTTCCCCAATATGAACACAAGATGGTCACCATAAGATGGCCAGCAGGGGAAGGCAGTTGTGGGCAATCAGGCCAGCAAGGGAGGGCAATTGGGAGGGACCAGGCCTGCAAAGGAGGCAGTTGGGGGCAACCAGGCCTGCAGGAGAGGGCAGTTGGGGGGTACCAGGCCTACAATGGAGGGCAGTTAGGGGTGACCAGGCCTGCAGGGGAGAATAGCTAGAAGTGAACAGGCCTGAAGAGGAGAGTAGTTGGGGGTTACCAGGCCTGCAGGGAGCAGTTAGGTGTCAATCAGGCTGGCATGGGAGTGGTTAGGGGCTATCAGGCAGGCAGGCAAGTGGTTGGAAGCCAGCAGTCCTGGATTGTAAGAGGGATATCCCACATTGGGACACACACACCCCTCGTGCACGAATTTCACTCACCAGGCCTCTACTTCATTATATTACACTTTCCCTTTTCTGAGGCTCTTTCAAGAAGTTCCTGCCTGACTGGTCTTGTTTTATCTCAACCACAGCATGAACTGTTTAACCAACTTTTGTTTCCTCTTTGCAGATGGCTGCTAGAAAGCTTAGAACCAAATTATCTTGGCCCCATCTTCAGAAAATATAGGAAATTCTATGGCAGCATTTCCCAATAGGTGTCTGGCAAAGCACTAGCTCTTCAAATGCTGGGTTGGGGGAAGGGAGAAGAAAGTGTTTCAGATCAAATAAGTTTGGAAAATGTCACATTCCTGTTGATTTACAATACATGTGACATATCAAAGTTTTGAGAGATTCTATAATAAAGATACCTGCTTAAATTTATTTCAACCATGTTCAAACATCAAAAGATACCCCCTTTTATGTAACACCCACTCACAACTGGCCTTCTTAGCATTTATGGACCCTTTTCAATAAATACTGTTTCACAGTTTGCATCCCTAGATCCATGTTACATCTCTATTCCTTTTAAATATTTAATTTATACCTTTAAATCACTTGAAATCCTTTCATAACCAGGTGTGACAAAAAGTTTCATATGAATAATAGACAAACATGTTAGCTCTATGACCTTGTGCAATTAACTCTCACACTCTGGGCCTGTTAGCCATGTTCATCACACACGTAAAACTAAATGATCCCAAGCAGCTCACAAGATTGCTTTCCAGTGTTGCTATTGTGAGCTTCTACCTTCCCATCTGCATTATTAGACAGCAAAATTTATGGAACCAGCCCCCTCTGGGACGCTTTGCATTGAAAAGTGGCTCTGGAGAAACCCAGTTGCTTCAATGGCTATTTCTAGTCACTGTTCTCTTCTCTCCTAACATTAAGGCCGCTACATTCAGCCCCTTAAGAACAAATGCCAGACTGATGAAGTGGGAGAGGGGGCCGTTGAAATGAGGAAAAAACAGTAAGTACAAGTTTAGAGATTTTGAGTTCTAGGAAATCCCCTTTCCAAAATTCAGGGAAGTCCATGGGAGGAGGTCACATGAGCAGAGAGAGAGATGGATGGGAAGCTTGGCTTTTCTGCCCTGAAATGCATCTGTTTGTATAAATTTGCAAAGGGCCTACTGAGATCTGGCTGCCAGGCCCCATGCTGGATGCTGATCAGAAGGAAGAAGACACAGTCTCTGCTCTCAGAGAATTTGCTTGGTCTTCCTGAAAAGAGGATAAGAACAATTAGCAAAATATTACAATTTGGGGAATGTGTACTAAATTGTAGGTGGTCAGGCAGCATTTAAGGTACTGGAGATACAGAGATAAATAAGCCAGACAATCTCTACCTTGATAAAGTTCACATTTTAGCTGATATGGTAGGTGCAAACCAAAATCCACTTCCTTTAGGAAAGCTGAGTAAGAGTTCCCAGGGGAAGTTATCAACTGGATCTGAGCTTGAAAGATACACAGAAGTTTGCTAGTGAAAACATAGAATGGAATATTTTAGACAGAGGAGTGGTATTTTAGAATGATAGGAAGTTTGGTGTGGCTGAATCACAGGGTGTTCGAACGTGAATGGTGGCAGTAAGAATGGGAAATGAATGCAGAGAAGTAGATCCCAATACTGTATGAGCAAAGGTGGTACTAGAGATTAGGTAGTGGGTCGGCAGTGGATTCATAAGGGCTAAAGTAGGAGAATAAAGATGTTTGGGGATTTCTTAAGAATGTATCATAGGCCCTAGGCTGGTTTGGCTCAATGCATAGCATGTCAGCCTGTGGACCAAAGGGTTCTGGGGTCCAGTCAAGGACACGTACCTTGGTTTCAAGTTCCTCCCTGGTCTGGCTCTGGTCAGGGCACCTGCAGGAGGCAACCAATTCACATTGATGTTTCTTTCTCTCTTTCCCACTTTCTCTAAAAGTCAATGGAAAAATAACCTCAGATGAGGATTAAAAATAAATTTAAAATAAAAAACAATTTTTAGAAAAGAATGTATCATAGTAGGTACATTACCGTAGCAGCTCCTGAAGTATGTTTTCTAAACACAAGTTCCTTGACAACACTTTCCATGCTTTAATTACTGTCTATTCACCATGGTTTTTCAGCCCAAATTGGACTTCAGATCTTTACACCTAACAGCCCTACTTGACAGCTAACTCTACTTGTTTATTTCAAAAGTGCACAAAATTCAGCAAAATGAAACTAAATTCATAATCTTTCTGCCAAACCTGGCCATCCTCTGGTGCTCTTTCCATCTATTCAAGTGCACAAGCCAGAAATTATCATCCTTGACACTTGTCCAACTTATATCTCGTATAGAACTCATCACCAAATCTCACTGACATGGCTTACTAAACCCCTCTTAAATTTATTCACTTCACATTTTCACTTCTACCAGTAGTCAACCTGGACAACTGTAACAGTGGTCTCCTACATCACAAGCTTGCCCTTACATTGTGCACTCCACATGACAGAAGAATAATTTTTTTAGTTTATTACAATATCATTGACTATATTTCCTATGCTATAAATATCCTCATGACTTATTTTATAACTGGAAATTTGTATCTTCACCCTTCTTTCCCAAACCCCTAAGACTAGACAGCATAAAACTCCTAGAAGAAAACATAGTCAATAAACTCTTTGTCATAGGTCTTAGAAAAAAATTTGGATCTGTCTCCCCAAGCAAGGGCAACAAAAGCAAAACTAGGGAGAATCCAAGATGGCGGCATAGGTAAACACCTACACTGCTGCCTCGCACAACAATTTCAAAAACTACAACTAAAAGACAGAACGGACATCATCCAGAACCACAGGAAAGCTGGCTGAGTGGAAGTTCTACAACTAGAGGGAAAGAGAGGGGCTCACGGAGACCCAGAGGAGCTGCAAAAAGCTGAGGTACAGAGACGCGCGCGAGGAGAGAGCGGGTGCCGGAGTACCTGGCTGCCTTTCTCTGGCGGGAGGGAAACAGAGACTCTCAAAGGCATTGAACCCCTTATCCTACGACACTAAACCCCAGATCCAATGAAACTCATATGGGGGGAGTTTGGACTGTGAAAAGGGAGAGGTGCACGGAAATTTAGGGGAGTCGCAAAGGATCGGAGGTCTGGTCGCGCATGGCGCTGCGCGGAGGACAGATTGCTGATTGTGCCGCTGGCTTTCGCGAGTGGGCAGGAGACAGACCCTCCCAACTGTGCCACTTCTGAGTCCGCTAAGCCCCTATTTCGGGCGAAACCCTGGAGACCTAGACTCCTGTGGTCCTGGCACGCAGGGGAGCCGGAAAGGCAGCGGTTGGAGGCACTGCGGGCGCGCGCACAAGGACCGCTCCAGCCATTACCCAGTCACTTGAGACTCAGAAGCCGTGGAGGGCGGGGCCGACTGGAAGGCAAGGCGGTCCCTTAAGCCCTGAGACTCCACCCCTCCCAAGCTCAACAGAGGCTTCTGCGGCTGAATCCAGCACAGAAGTTTCCCCGGCATAGTGAAAATGCCGAGACAAGGGAAGGGATTACAAGCAAAATAAATGGAGGAAAAAAAAAACGACTGGATATAGAGTTCAAAACCACGCTTATAAGGTTTTTCAAGAATATGCTAGAAAAGATGGATAAATTTAGTGAGACCCAAGAGGAGATGAAAAAGGTCCAACTAGAAATTAAACATACACTGACTGAAATAAAAACTATTATACAGAGTCCTAACAGCAGACTAGAGAAAGGCAAGGATCAAGTCAAAAATTTGAAATATAAAGAAGCAGAAAACATTCAACTGGAAAAGCAAGAAGAGAAAAGAATCCAAAAATGTGAAGATAATGTAAGGAGCCTCTGGGACAGCTTCAAGCGTACCAACATCAGAATTGTGGGGGTGCCAGAAGAAGAGAGAGAGCAAGATACTGAAAACCCATTTAAGGAAATAATGACTGAAAACTTCTCACATCTGGTAAAAGAAATAGACGTACAAGTCCAGGAAGCACACAGAACCCCAAATAAAAGGAATCCAAAGAGGACCACACCAAGACACATCATAATTAAAATACCAAGAGCAAAAGACAAAGAGAGAATATTAAAAGCAGCAAGAGAAAAACAGTTCATTACCTACAAGGGAGCATCCATACGACTGTCAGCTGATTTCTTAACAGAAACGATGCAGGCCAGACGGGAGTGGCAAGAAATATTCAATGTGATGAACAGCAAGAACCTACAACCAAGAATAATCTATCCAGCAAAGCTATCATTCAGAATTGAAGGGCAGATAAAGACCTTCACAGAGAAGAAAAAGCTAAAGGAGTTCATCAACTCTAAACCAGTATTACATGAAATGCTGAAAGGTACTCTTTTAGAAGAGGAAGAAGAAAAAGGTAAAAGACAAAAAATTATGAACAACAAATACACATCTATCAACAAGTGAATCTAAAAATTAAGTGAATCAAAAATTGGATCAACAGAATAAACTGGTGAATATAATAGAATCAGAAGCACAGAAAGGGAGTAGACTGATAATTCTCAGGAGGACAAAAATCATAAAGCATCAAACAGACTGTGAAATTACAGCAGAAAGATTAAAGTTAGGTGAGGTAGATAAGTGATCAATCAAAGGACTTGTATGCATGCATATAAGCATAACCAATGATCACAGACACTGGGGGGTTGGGGTATGCCTGGGAGGGAGGGGGGCAATGGGGAGATATGTATAAAAAATTAATAAAAATTAAAAAAAAATCAGGTTAGCACAATTTAAGACATCCCTATCATATGTCCTAATAGAAGAATACACAGGTATACAGATGAAAAATGTTAAATAAAAATTGGATTGTACATATCAATTTGATGCACAGTGTCAATAAATAGTTTTTTTAAATAAAAAAAAAAGCAAAACTAAACAAATAGGATTACATCAAACTAAAAAGCTTTTGCACAGCAAAGGAAATGATTGACAAAATAAAAAGGCAATCCACTGAGTGGGAGAAGTTATTTGCAAATGATATATCCAATTAGGGGTTAATATTCAAAATATATAAAGAACTCATACAACTCAACATAAAAATATCCAATTTAAAAATGGGCAGAGGAACTTAATATACATTTGTCCAGAATGATCATCCTAAATAATAAAAGTGGCATCATGCCCCCGTGTGATGCCCTCGCATGACATCATCACAAGATGACTGCCACAGATGGCCACATGCACGGCAGAGGTGGGGCCCAGCAACCGCTCTGCACAGTGAGGCCGGGGGTCCCACAGCTCTGCATGGAGCAAAGGAGGCCCGTCCTGGCATCTCCACCACCTTGCACAGAGAAGGCGGGTCCCAGAGGAGGAGGCAGATCGTGGCAGGGGAGGGCAATTGTGGGAGATCAGACTGGCAGGGGAAGGCAGTTGTGGATGATCAGGCCAGCAGGGGAGGGCATTTGGGGGCAATCAGGCTGGCAGGGGAGCAGTTAGGGGTAAATCAGGCTGGCAAAAGCTGTTAGGAACAATCAGGCAGGCAGGCAGGTGAGTGGTTAGGAGCCAGTGGTCCTAGATTGTGAGAGGGATTGGGCCTAAACTGGCAGTCAGACATCCCCCGAGGGGTCCCAGATTGGAGAGTGTGCAGGCCAGGTTGAGGGACAACCCCCTCATGCACGAATTTCATGCACCGAGCCTCTAGTGCTATCTAACAAAGAGGGAATATGCTAATTGACTATCACACCTTCACAAAGATGGCAGCTCCCACGCCAATAAGGAGGGGATATGCTAACTGACTGTCATGCCTTCAAAGATGGAAGTACCTACAGCCACAAGATGGTGGTACCCACTCCCCTCAGTCCCACTGGGGTGGTAGGTACACAACAGGGCTGGGCCTGCCCCCAGGCAGGTCCGGCCACTCTGCGCACCTGCCTCCAGAGTCTCCCAGTTCCCTCAGCTCCCCAACCACCCAGGGCTAGCTTGAGGCATAGGCAAGCCTCAGATGGCGGCTGCCAAGCCACCCAGGGCTCAGGTAACCAGGGCCAGCGAGGCTCGTGCTGCCAGCAGTTGCAGCAGCACAGGTGTAATGGGGGCATCGCCTTCCCCTGACCACTGGTGGCCTCCTACCCATAAAGGCTCCCGGATTGTGAGAGGGGGCAGGCCAGGCTGAGGGACCCCTCGACTCCAGTGCATAGAATGTTCATGCACCCCCCACTCCAGTTCATGAATGTTCAGGCCTCTAGTTTTTAAAAAAAATCTGTTCATGTCACATCCCTGATTAAGGACCATCAATTCTTTATAATGACTCCTGACCATGGTCTACTTTAATGAGCTTTTTCCTGCCACATTTCCAAACTCATGTCACTTTCTGCAATCCCATTACATTGGCCTTCTTTCAGTTTTTTGACTATGCTACACTCAGGGCTTTCCCACATGCTGTTTTCTTCACTTCTCTTCCTAGTTAGCTCCCATTCATCATTTAGATAACAGCTAAGAAATCACATCTCAAAAAAGGAGTCCTATTCCCATCCCACAGGCTAACTCATATTCCCTGGTAAATGCCTTAAGAGCCCCCATTCTTCATAGCACTTTTAATTATAGCAACTCAGTGTATAATTTGACACTTCAGATCTTTCTCCCAGGAGAATGTAATCTTTATTAAGATAGATATAGTCAAACCTCAGTTCTCAAATGTCTCCCATCTTGGACAATTCAGTGCTCAACCAAGTTGTGAGGGGGTGGGCATGTCTGTTATTGAACAAAACTTGGTTCTCAACCTAACACCCTTTCATGCTAATAGCTGTCTCTCAGGTGACAAAGGAGAAAATGAGCTAGCATGAGTCAGTTTACCCCCAAACCTCCTATTGTTAACATCTCAGGAAATTGTGCTGTGAATATTTTCATTGCTTTTGCTTTTGTTGCTGCTTATTATTATTAAATATGTACCAGTAAGTCACCATGTATCCTAAGAAGATTAGTGATAGTAACAAAGTGAAAAGGAAAGTTGTGAGAACAACGATAGAGCTTTAAAAATAAATAATTGCAAAAACATGATAAAGTTGTTTGCATGTCTAGTGAGCATGGCATGGCTATTAGCACAATTTTAAAATATAAAGAGGCCATCAACAGTGCTGATGTTGCTAAGGGTGTGAAAGTGTTCATGAAGCAGCAACCACAGGCAATTAAGAAAAGTTAAAACAGGGAATCATTTGGGGGTCTGGAACAGATTAATTCCATTTACATTTTTTCTAAGAGAAAAAAATGATTTGGTTTTTTAACAAATTGCTTCTTGAACAGCTTCTGGGATGAATTAAGTTCAAGAACCTAGGTTCTGAAGAAACCAAGATGGCTGGCATAGGTAAACACCTGAACTTGCTGCCTGACACAACCAATTCAAAACTACAACTAAAAGACAAAACAGACATCATCCAGAACCACAGGAAGGCCGGCTGAGTGGAAATTCTACAACTAGAAGGAAAGAGAAAAGCACACTGAGACTCAGAGGAGCTGAGGAAGTAAACTGCAAGGTGCGGAGGCATACATATGGAGAGGGCTGGCAACCAAGTATGAGGCTGGCTTTTTCAATCTGCAGGGAGACAAAAGCTCCCAACTGCTCTGAACTCCAGTTCTAGGAGAAACTCTGGGGACCCAGACTCATACGGAAGAAAACAGAACTGTCTGGCAGCAGGCAGAACACGAGGGTGGCTTTCTCTAGGTGCTTGCAGTGATTACCAAGAGACACTGAGACCCAGGGCAGGGCTGAAGGGAAGCCATTGCTGTTTGGTCTGCCCTGAGAACCCTCCCCACCCAAGCTATGTGCAGGGGCTTTTGCATATGAATGGTCTGGTTCTTTGAAATCTAAACTTACCTAGCAAGCTGCAGCTGAGTCAGAGAGACCCAGAACATCCAAAAGAAGACCCAAGCCCCCACAGCAGCTTGCACTGCTTCACAGCTGGGCCTCATCTGGGCACCTCCAAAATGCAAAGAAGAGGAATCTGCAGATCTCTCCATAGCTCCTGCTGGTGGCCTCAGGCAGAGGCTAAATTAGCACCTCCTTGGAGATCCAAGAGCCAGCATACCCCGGGGTCAGAGTAGGACCATCCAGATTACAACTCCTCAGATCTCCCAGATACACTCAAGGGGCAGACTTAGTGGGCACCAAAGCTTCACTGAAGCAAGTCTTGCCTCATAAAGGTGTCTCCATCACAGAAGTTCTCCCATCATAGACACAGTTGATCCTCACAGCCAACTGGCCTGGAGGTCAATTCCTCCCAGTAATACCAACAACTAAGATTTAACTACAACAAGGCTGTGCACACAGCCCACAAAGGGGTGCACCAAGAGTGTCCACCTCAGGTAACTGGGGAGGCTGAGCCACTGGGCCCTATAGGACACCACTCTATCAATGCAGGGAAGGAGCTAAAATGCAGAGACAAAGAAACAGATCACAAATGAAAAAAAATAGAGAATATAGAGTTTGAAACCAGTTAAAAGGTTTTTCAAGAATTTCCTAGAAAAGATGGGTAAATTTAGTGAGACCCTCAAGGATATGAAAAATGACCAAGTAAAAATTAAGCATACACTGACTGAAATAAAAAATAATATACAGAGATCCAAAAACAGACTAGAGGATCCCAAGAATCAAGTCAAAGATTTTAAATACAAAGAAGCAAAAAACACTCAACCAAAAAAGCAAAAAGAATCCAAAAATATAAAGATAGTATAAGGAGCCTCTGGGACAACTTCAAGCGTACCAACATCAGAATTATGGGAGTGCAAGAAGAAGAGAGAAAGCAAGATACTGAAAACCTATTTGAAGAAATAATGACAGAAAACTTCCCCCACCTGGTGAAAGAAATAAACTTACAAGTCCAGGAAGCACACAGAACCCCAAACAAAAGGAATCCAAAGAGGACTACCCCCAGACACATCATAATTAAAATGTCAAGAGCAAAAGACAGAGAGAGAATATTAAAAGCAGCCAGAGAAAAACAGTTATCTATAAGGGAGCACACATATGATTGTCAGCTAATTTCTCAACAGAAACTTTGCAGGCCAGATGGGGGCAAGAAATATTCAAAGTGATGAATAGCAAGATTACTCTACCCAGCAAAGCTATCATTCAGAATTGAAAGTCAGATAAAGAGCTTCACAGATAAGAAAAAGCTAAAGGAGTTCATCACCACCAAACCAGTATTATATGAAATGCTGAAAGGTCTTCTTTAAAAAGAGGAAGAAGAAAAAAGTAGATAAAAATTATGAACAACAAATACATATCTATCAAGAAGTAAATCTAAAATCAAGTGAATAAAAAATCTGATAAACAGAATAAACTGGTGAATATAATAGAATCAGGGGCATAGAAAGTGAGTGGACTGACAATCCTCAGGGGGAGAGGGGTATGAGAGGTGCAGGAAAAGATCGGACAAAAATCATACACCTATGAATGAGGACAGTGGGGCGGGGAAGAGTAAGGACAGGGGGTAGTGTGGGAACCAGGTAGAGAGTAGAGGGGAATGAACAACTGTAATAATGGAGGGAGGGGGAGGAACAACTGTAATAATCTAAACAATATAGTTTTAATTCATAATAATAAAAAAAAGACCCTAGGTTCCATTGTACTGTGCTTACTTTTTTTTTTTAATATATTTTATTGATTTTCACAGAGAGGAAGGGAGAGGGACAGAGAGTTAGAAACATCGATGAGAGAGAGACATCGATCAGCCACCTCCTGCACTCCTCCTACTGAGGATGTGCCTGCAACCAAGGTACATGCCCTTGACCAGAATCGAACCCGGGACCTTTCAGTCCGCAGGCTGAAGCTCTATCCACTGAGCCAAACCAGTTTCGGCCTGTGCTTACTTTTTTATCATTGTATTTTCCAGGCTCTCGAACAATGCCATACACTTTGTAGCTCTGTAAATAGAGTAAGGCAAACCCCTTGGCAATGCCAAAGGAGACATGTGATTGTGGTGCTGCTCTTATATCAGTCAGGAGCAAAGCAGACTATAGTCTTTGTTCATCCTAGCTTAATGCCTGTATCGGTGATCAGAGCTGTTTCATGTCTGCCGCACATAATAAAAAAAGTAAGGAAAAGTTACATTCTCAATTACCATTTTGGAGAATTATAATGCATACTTACAGATTTAAAAAATCTAACTATTTAATTTTGTTTAACGCATTATATTCCAAACTTGTTTACAGATCTTTCTATTCCACAAGTCATTGGCATTTTGTTAGATGCCTGTGTTCCCAGAAACAATGTGTGATATATACTGAATTGACTGAATTTCTTTCCTTTCATCCCAAATAGTGTCTCTGACGCCATGTTTTTATGACCTTGCCCCTCCCGAACCATCTGAGACTTGTGAGCTTGTGAGGTGGTCTATCCTCCAGGACCTGAGGACTCCATTTTGGTAAGTCACCATAGGCCCTGTGCAAGCAAAGAAGAAGAAATTAGTCTGCAGAGAGAGACTGGAACAGCAATGGGAAGAGAAATGATAGGCAGTGTTCACATACTCAAATAGGATCACTCAGGACAACAGGAGAGAGGTGAACTGAAGGGCCATACCCTGTTCAAACCGAAATTCAGAATTCTTTCAACTGTAGTTTTCAACATGTGTCCCAACATTCAGCATCACCTGGGGAACTATTAGAAATGCAACTTCTGAAGACCCATCCTAAGTCTTGGGGTAGGGCTTATCAATCACTGTTTTAGGGAGTCCTCCAGGTAATTCTGATGCACATGCACACTGCTAGCTAAACTAAACATCTGAGGAGCAAATCACCCCCACAGGCTGAAAACTGGTGACGTATGTTCCAATCGAGAGAAAGAGAAATAGCATTCTTGATTTTAATGACTTTCAAGACCCCTTGTGATTCCATTCCCTTGTGATTCCTAATTACCCAAATCCTGAAGCTATTTCTGCAATTTCAATAAATTCCATCTTTTGCTTAAACTGGTGAGGTTTTACTTTTTGAATCTAAAGCTTAACCTACACCAATAAAATGATAACCAACCAACCTGCATTCAAGGCGGCCTACTGCTGCCAAAGATGAGCTGTGACACCTTATACGTTATTTCTCTCTGTGCAACAATGCCATCTACCTACAAATGATGGGATTGGACTGAGGATCTGAAGTGCCTTTGCTAATACTAGTATGTTAGACTAGACATTGCCTCTTCTGGATAATCTCTTGACTACACAGAACCTTTAAGAAAGATCCTTAATTTTCCTTAGTTTTAACCATTGACTCTATGTATTTAAAGTAACAAAAACAAAATAAAAAAACACCCCCTCTCTCTTTCCTGATCTTTCAAAAGCATTATCTATTAATTGGAGGGATGCTTTAAATAAGGTTTATTTGATGTTCTAATTCTTTTTCAATTTAAAAGTAAATTTCAGCATATTATAATTAGGCTAACTTTAATTATGGTTGCCATCTGTCATGAAATGTACATAGAAAAAAAAATGTACAGAAGACCAAATTATACTTGCAGAAAAGACATCTCTTTTTTGGTAACTATTTCCTTTACAAAAATGTGATTCAACCAAAGAATTAATACAAAATGAAGTGGCAAAGTATTTTAAAGATTTTAAACAAAAAGGTTTCGAGGAAAATACCCTAAAATCAACAGTTTCCTAAAATAAACAGTAAGAATATCGTCTAGAAAACCCATAAACCTTGCATTATAACTTGTTAGTTGACAAAGAATAAAAACTGAAAACTAGTATTGTTTTGACTCTTAAATTCCCACATCAGAAGACTTTTCTCTGATGTTGAAATGAAAGTAGTGACCAAATGCTTTGATGGACAACTCATTACAATGAGAACTGAAGGCTTCTGAAACCAGACAAAGATTTTTCTGTACCTCCCAGATAACAGGGAAAATAAGGACAATATTTCAGTCCCTCACCCAAGAATTAAATTTTATACATGCATATTTTTTTAAAAATAACTACTTTAGAAATGAGTGAGAACAAGGTACAGTTTTTAAAAAGCAGAAAATGGTCTCAAGCAAGGTGAAGAAAAAAAATTTTTTGAGAGAAAATAAAAAGAAACCAGGGGAAAGAACTCTTTCAACAGAGTAGAAACTGTTAGTCTCTCTCTGTGTCGCTGAAAGGTTTTGATCCAACCCTATTTGTTGTCCTAGAAAAGCTCTTCTAAAAAAAAGGTTTCAGTGTAAGAACTGCTTGAAAGAAGCCAACCCTTTGGAAGTAGGAACGGCTTGGCCATTTATTAATGTCAAATATGCTGCCCGCATGAATTAGTCAGCTTGTCTTTTGCACGCCATACAGAAAAGTTCTCATGCACCTGCCTCTTAGTGTCCTGACACTTCTGGTTTGAATGATGCTGCAACGACTACCAGAAAATACAATTTTTAAAAAATGCTGAACATAACTACATTCTACCTTCTGAATAGCTGATTAATCCATTTTTAAAGGCTTCTTACTGAAGTATCATCAGTGACCATAGCATATAAAAGCTTGCACTGATGTAAAATGAAGCAAAACAGAGTTATTTTCCTAAACTAGCAAAATGGAACCAAATTACCACAAAACTGACCTTAGGAACAAAGAGAAATGGAGCAGAAAAAGGCCAGATTTCTTACTGGCAGTACCACAGTGGCAAATATCCCAGACTAAGAAGAGCTGCCAAGTGTAGAAGAGAAAATTAAAGGACTTTCCAAAAACAGCCAAGCCCAGTGCACACAGCATGCCCCACAGCTGGAATGAGCTTCAAGAGCAACACACAGGTATAAGGTCCAGCCTTATTCTTTATTTACAGCACAGTTCAAAGCCTGTAAATCAAGTACAAAAGAAACGGCTCCTATATCCTGGATTGACATTGGACAACCTATCAGCTGCAATTACATCATTTTTATCTATTTTCTGCTTTCCTTTTGGGAGGGCAGGGGTATGGAATAATAAATGAGCCAGAGACTTATCTCAAAAGCAAGAGAAATCCCTGCTTGCAGAGAAACAAAGGAACTGACTCTAACTCTTGTGAAAGGCAGTCAGGAATTCTGCTCCAGTTATGAGGGCCACTGATGGTGAGGGACAGCTGTCATAAATAATTCCTTCTGAAAGAGGTACAAAGATGGCCAGAACCTGGAGTGTAGGGTGGCTGCTCTCACCACCATCACCCTCTCTTCTATCTCAACTTTTGCCCCACCAAATCTAATAATAAAAAAGGGAAAGTGGTTATGCATAGAAAACCAAAGTGAACGGGAATGTGGGGGTTGAATGAACATAAAGAAACTGAAAATGATCAAAAATTGATCAGTGCGTCTTCTTTGGACAGGCATAGAAATCTCTAATCCACTGCTTCATGTATTTAACTTCCAAGGAGCGGGCAAATAGCACAGTCATGGGGTCAAAGGCATTGTTGGCTCGGAGATCTAGATGATGGGCCCCCTCTGGGATAATGATGGCAACCAAGGTGTTTGTGATGTTCTTGGTTACTCCACCTCCTGACCAGGGGTCTAGATCACCATTGCTATGTGAGGGAAAAAAGAAAAAATAAGATTGTTAGTTTTTCATACCTATATCCAGGTAAGATAGAAGAAACCTACTTTATGCACAACAACTAAAATTACAAGCTTATATATAAACAGGGGGATTTGATATGAGGACTGAATCTGTCCTATAGAAATGTGATTCATACTGGAGTTCTACAGTATTTTTAAAACCAAGTACAAGAAATAGGACCAGCCCAGCAGGCATGGCTTAGTAATTGAGCATCAATCTATGAACCAGGAGATCGTGGTTCGGTTACCAGTCAAGGCATATGCCCAGGTTGCAGACTCGATCCCCAGTGGGGGGTATACAGGAAGCAGCCACCAATGATTCCAATGATGCTCTCTCATCATTGATGTTTCTTTCTCTCTCTCCTCCCCTCCTCTCTGACATATATATATATATATATATATAATTTTTTTAAAGACAGAAATAGGACCAAAGAATGAAGGTGGTGCCCCATGAGTCAATCCTGATTGTACTGGAAAGTGGAATTTTAAAGCCTAAATTTCAATCCCAGCTTCATCACTCAAAAGCTATAAAAGAGAGATAACAAGGCCAACCTCATAAGGTTATTGTACAGGTTAAACAAGATGGTGCTGTGGGTATATTTAATAAGCACAAGTGTTAGGCACATAGCAGTTCCTCAATTAATGCCACTTTCCTAGAAGCCAACTAGGAAAGTTCTCATATTTGAAATTATAATTATCTTTTAGCTCTTTATAAAAAACCCAACCCTTCATTTTTCATACACTACTTTCTTTGTAATACAGTACTTTGGGAAACAGGGTGATAGATTGAATTGAAAAATTTCCTCCAAATCTTAACCAGAAAATTTGGCCATTATTCAAAGACTCCCATTTTAAATTGGCTTTAAAGTTACAGAAATGCTATTAAGTTATTAATATTGGCTGGTTCATACAACACTTTTCACTGTAAACAGGGGATCAATTTTTAAAGCAGGCTATATAGTTTAACTTAGTAAAGATCAAATACAATCACAGAAAGCATCCCTAATAATATTTTACAGCTTTGATGAGATATATTTCACCACAAGAGTTACACATTTAAAATGTAGAATTCAATGGTTTTTTAGTATATTCAGAGTTTTGTAATGATTACATTTTAGAACATTTTTATTCTGAAAAAAAAAAAACCCATACTCATTTGTAGTTAATAATCCCCATTTCCTTTCCCCAAACTGCCTCACTCAGCCACAGGCAACCACTAATTTATTCTTTGTACTTAAGGATTTGTCTAATCTGGACATTTCATATAAATGGAATTATATAATAGGTGGTCTTTTGTGATTGGCTTCTTTCACTGTGGCATAATGTTTTCAGGTTTAATTTATGTTGTAAGACATATCAGTACATTACTGCTTTTTATTGACAAATACTCCATTGTATGAATATGCCACATTTTATTTATCCATTCATCAGATATACATTTGTGTTCTTTCCACTTTTTTTTCTATTGTGCACATTGCTCCTAGAAACATTCATGTACAAGTTTTTGCATGAATACATGTTTTCATTTCTCTTGAGTACAGACCAACCTAAGAATGAAATTTCTGGTATATATGGTGACTTAACCTTGTGAAGAACTGCCTAACTGTTTTTCCAAAGTGGCTGCACCATTTTACATTTCCTGCTATCAACTTTTTTATACCCTTGCCAACACTTACCTTTTTGTTTTTTACTTTCTTAAATTTAAGTATAGTTGGTATACAATATTATGTTAGTTATATAAATTTCAGGTGTAAAATATAGCAATTCTATACCTTTCAACGTGATCACTCATTCTAGTACTGTGCAAACTTATCACAATAGTTTTATTGACTATATTTCCCTTCACCTTTTTCACCTATTCCCTCATCCTCTAATTAAAGCCATCTTGTGTGGGTATGAAATGAATCTTATTGTGGCTTTTATTTGCATTTCCCAATTTTTAAACTGGGTCATCCATTAAATCATTTGATGCATTTTGAGTTAATATTTTGGTATGGTATGAAATAGGGATCCAACTTCATTGTTTTGCATGTAAATATCCAGTTTTCCCAGCATCATTTCTTGAAAAGCCTATTCTTTCCACTATGAACTGTCTTGGCATTCTTGTCTGAAAATCAAGTGATCATACATATAGAGGTTGACTTCTGGATTATCAATTCTCTTCCATTGGTCTATAGGTCTATCTTTATAAGTATCACACTGTATCTATTATGGTAGCTTTATAACAACTCTGAAACTGGGAATTATGAGTTCAAAACCAGGAAGTGTGAGTTCTTCATATTTGTTCTTCCTTTTCAAGATTGTTTTGGCTATTCTAAGCCCTTTGCTTTTATATATATATATTTGAATGCGAGCTTGTCAATTTCTGTAAAAAGAAACAGGATTTTTATAGGAGTTACTGAATCTGTAGATCAGTTTGTGGAGGACTGACATCTTAGCAATATTACTTCCTCCATAAGTCATAAAATATCTTTCCATTATTTAGACCTTTAATTTCTTCCAACAATTTTTTGTAGTTTTCAGTGTATACATGTCACACTTTTTCTGTTAAGCTTATTCCTAAGTATTTCATTCTTGACATTATTGTAAATCTAATTGTTCCCTGGTATTATTACATGTATAGACTGGTTTAGGGTTTACAAAATCTTTCACATTTGACCCTTATAACAATCTTGTGATGTAGGTTTAATGACAATTCTTTTATAAGTAATAAATCTAACACCCAACTCATTCAGCTAGCAATGGCAAATTTGATATACAAGCATAGTTTTTATAGCCCTAGTCCAGTACTTGATTTTATACTACATTACATTTCACGGACACGTGTCTGCTGTTGGAAATCAGCAGTACATACCTTCTTGACTTGTGTGGTGCACAGTAAAAAGAGCACAAACTTTGGGACCAGACACACCTGGGTTCTAGTCCCAAGTCAGTCTCTTGTCTTCCTAATCTCATGGAAGTTTAAATTTCTCAAGATAAAATAGGGACCAAAATACCTGGATTTATGGCATTGTAGGTATTAGATCACTTTCCCCTTATATGGCACCTCTTGGAAAATCTTTATCTATCTATTACTCGAAACAACAGGACATTTTTTATGTACATTCTTTCATCTCTGTGAATGGCACCCTGTCTTAGTTGCTCAGGCCAAAAAGTTTGGTGTCACTCTTTAATCTATTTCTTTCTCACCCAATCTGTCAACAAATCTTGTCAGCTACATATACAAATATATCCAGAATTTGAACACCTGTCACCATATTCACTGCCACCACTCTGATCCAGGTCACCATTATCTCTAGTCTGACTAGCCTTTTACTGACCTTTCTCACTACTCTTATCTCTCTACTATCAGTAGGGTAACAATTTGATCCTATTAAAACCTGAATCAGAATATGTCTTTCCTTTGCTCAAAACATTCCAAGTTTTCTCATCTCATTCAAAGTAAAAATCAAAGTCCTTACTAGAACCTACAAGTCTCTACATGATCTGGGCCCTCTGCTGATGCTGATTTCAACTCCTGCTGTTCTCTCCCTCATTAACTACTCTAGCCACACTGACTTCCTTCCTGTCCCATTTACCTCTCAAAGTCTTTGCCCTTGGTAATCCTCTTTGTGGAGTGTTCTCACTCCACCACACTCATAGCTATCTAGATACTCCTGCCAGATCATTTTCCAAAAGTCACCCCTGGTGAAGTCTTCCTTGGTCATTCCCATCTAAAATTTCAAACCTGTCTCTCTTATACCTCCAACATTTCACAGCCCTCTTCCCTGGTTTATTTTTCCTCCTTAGCATGTATATCCTAACATACTTACAGGTGCTATTTAGTTTATTATATATCTCTCAAACTAGAACTGGCCAAGGGCAAGAATTTTTGTTTACTTTGTTTATTACAGTAGCTTCAGTGCCTGGCACTCAAAAGAGCCATGCAAATGTTTACTGAATGAATGAAAAATTAATATGAATGTCTAGTTGTCTTTGGCCAGATACCAGATGCCCTAATCAAAAGAGATCTATAAATACATGTATACAAGGTCAGGAACATGTAAATCACTTCAGTGGTTTTTATATGACAAAGCAGAGTTAATATAAATGATTAATATAAATGTAGAGAATAACTTCACCTGTATGTAGCAATGACAAGAACAATTAACTAAGTCAGCAGATCTAAGTTTTTATACCCTTATTAGCCACATGATTTGGGGTAAGTCACTTGATCTCTATGACCCTCAATTCCAACATGCATTATACCCCCCTAAAAAAATTTTTAAAGATAATGTCCCTCCCTCATAGAAATATTGTGGGGTCCAAGTTAAATATTATATATGAAAGTTATAAACTACAAAATACCACATAAATATGCAGCACTATAATTATTATCATATTTTGTAAGCCTGAGAAGTGTTGCTACTTCCGAGAAGTATATGAATCATGAAAAGGAACGTGAAACCATTTCTCATAGAAATTGGGTCAGAAAACCAATGCAATCAGTTTTTCTAGGCAAATATACAAATTAAATGAAAAATATGCAGTTAGGTACATTAAATATATGTGTGTTTGAAATGCAATTTTAAATTCTTAACATAAATTTTCACTTTTCTTAAGAAAAAAAAACATTCAATTTCAACTTAATAACATCATGCTTGGAGAGGGGGAGAGAATCAATCCAAAAATGTATTTTTTTGGTTTTATTAAAAACAAAAGGCAAAACTCACATGCAAAATAAGATCCTTAGTTTTCAACTACCAAATATATTTTTAAAGTAAACTACACAGGGGTTGGATTCTCTTGAGTGAACAAATAGCCTTTATCATTATTTCAATTTGACAGGACCAACCCGATTAGGAAACTCTCCATTATTTGCAAAACAAAAAAGCTATCCTAACAGCCACATAATAAGCAAACTGCATTTGATTTAAAAGGTCATCTGAATCAGCCCAGTGACTTAGCAACAGTGTTTGGAGTTGCTGAGATACCTAAGATGCACATGGACTTGAATTTCTCGGTCCTAGACATGTGAAAGCTAAACCAGTCACTGGGAAACTTACAAAGAAAAAAAAAGTAATAATAGTTTTCATGAGAAAATCTAATTGCCTGGATAAAATTTCCAACAGTGAGCCTCACTTAATTGCTGGGAACAATTAATTTGCCGAAAAATTATGTTAATCAGCTTCTCAGGAATTCCCTTTCGGATTTATATTTATATAACTGAGAATAACCATTTGGGTAACATAATTTCTTACTAATTAAGGATGGGGAAAAATTAATACTTCCAACAAAACCACTATGGAAAAAAACTGCTGAAGTGAAACAATTAATAGCTACTATTTCTTGAGTCTTCGTTCATTCAGCAAATGCTTATGGAGTGCCTACTCTGTGGCAGGCACTGACTGGGCACAGGGAATTCAGTGAACAGACAAAAATCTCTACCCTCCCAGTGCCCTCTTCCATAACAGTCTACCTACTCCCTGAAATAACCTGTCAAGAAGTCACTATCTATATATATAAAAGTCTAATATGCTAAGTGTCTGACTGACCAGTCAACCGTTTGGTTGACCACTCGACCAGTCACTATGACATGCATTGACCACCAGGGGGAAGACGCTCCAACCAGTAAGTTAGCTTGCTGCTGGGGTCCGGTGATCAACACTGGGCAAGACAGGCTGGACACACCCTGGAGCCCTCCTGAGGCCCCTCTCTGGCCTCTAAAACATTTCTTCTAATTAATTTCCTTTCAATGTGGATGAATTCATGCACCAGGCCTCTAGTTTTCTAATAATATAAATTGGCAATCTGCCTGAGGCTACACAGCTAACTTAGTGAAAAAGGAAAAACAGTATTCAGGTCTCTCTGACTTCAAAGACCAAGATCTTAACCTGCAAATCATCAACCCAATAAATACAGACTGAACTTCCCAATCAGAGAAGCAGTCATGCTTGGATTTATGTGAGGCAACCTGAGGAGAGAAGCATGTCATATGGTTCCTTGGACATTTTCTCTAAGGGTTCATTTTGGTAATTTATTTAAAGTTTCTCATATAGTGCCTGGAACAGAACGGATTGGGTACTTTAAAAGTATTTGTTGAATAGATACTTAAAAAAGTTTTATTACCATTAACAAAAATAGTAACAAAAGTAAGGCAAATTGTGAACAACTGATGCTTCATTTTGTGCTGAGAAATTTTTTTAAAATATTTTCATGCCCTAGCTGGTTTGGCTCAGTGGATAGAATGTCAGCCTGTGGACTGAAGGGTCCTGGGTTTGATTCCAGTCAAGGGCACATGGCTGGGTTGCGGGTTCAAACCCCAGTACGGAGAGCGCAGGAGACAGCCAATCAATGATTCTCTCATATCATTAATGTTTCTCTCTCTCTCTCTCTCTCTCTCTCTCTCTCTCTCTCTCTCTCTACCTCTCCCTCTCTTTCCCTCTCCCTTCCTCTCTGAAATCAATAAAAATATATATTTTAAAAATACATATTTTTCATTTTGTTGCTGCGCTGTTTTTAAGCCTTTAACCATGGTGGTAACAGTGTAAAATCATATTTCTACTCTGCATCCTGTCTCCTTTTTCTTCTAAATCATGTCTCTACTCTACATCCTCTTTCTGTCCTCCTCCTCCTCTTCCTGTTGTCTCCCTCCCCTCCTCCTCCTCCTCTTCCTCTGCTTCTTCTTCTTCTTTTAGGGAATTTTTATAAGAGTTTATTTGAGCCAAACTGATGATATGCCTGGAAGCAAGATCTCAAATGCTGCCAGCATCCTGCATCTTTCAAGTAATAGGAAAACAGGATATCATTGGTTGTATTCTATATTATTTTATTGTCCAACATTTTTCCTGGTTCTATTTTCTCAGCGATTCTACATGTCTCAGCTATGTCTCCAACAACAAAGTTTTTCTTTGGAACAGCAATAACTCACCTGAAAATGATGTTCGTGTGGGAACTGATGTTTTTGCCTCCATACATAGAAGTGATCCAGGAGGGCCTTGGTTTCACACCCCATTGTTTATAACAATCATCTGAAAATGTCTTCAAGTCCCACAGATGAGGTTCAAACATGTCATCAATACCATTGGTACAAAAGGGCATGACCATTTCTGTGCAAGCCTGAGAAAGCAACCCATAAGAGTCTAGTGAAAACATAAGGCACAAAGAAGTTAAATAAATTGTCCAAAGTCATTCACTAGTAAGCAACAAAGCCAGAGTTTGAATTCAGGCAGTCTGGCTTCAAAGTTCCTGCTCTTTACCTCTCTGTGTCATACCACCTCTCACTGCTCCTGGAAAGGCTCAAATGAGAAATCACAAAGTTAGAGCTATATGTATATTCCTTCTTTGTAAACGGTTTTCTTTCACATCTGTTATCATAATAGAGATCCAGTGCACTCTCTCCAATTCAGGACCCCTCAGGGGATGTCCAACTGTGTCTTGCAATCTGGGACCACTGGCTCCTAACTGCTCACCTGCCTGCCTGCCTGCATGATCACCCCTAACCCTTCTGTCTGCCTGCCTGATAGCCCCTAACTGCTCCCCTACAGGCCTGATTGCCACTAACTGCTCCCCTGCTGGCTTGATGGCCCCTAATCACCTCTACTTCACCCCTCACCCAGGACCCAGGATTCCCTCCTCCAGGCGGTTGCAGGCATCCATGACCTGGCCGGCTTCTCCCAGGCCGGCTACAGCTGCAGGGGACTGTGGCCAGGCAGCTTTGCCCAGGTTGCAGCTGCAGATGCCCAGGATGACCACGGCACGGGCAGCTTGTCCCTTTCCTGGTTTGCAGCCCCAGCCACTGGCATCCAGGACCATGGGGTGGGCAGCTTGTCCCTCTCCTGGGCTGGGCTGCAGGCAGAGGTCCAGCCATTGGCACCCAGGACTTCAAAGTGGGTGGGTTGTCTCTCTCCCGGGCCACAGCCTCAGTTGCTGGTGCCCTGGACCGTGGGGGCAGGCAGCTTGTCCCTCTCCTGGGCTACAGTCTGGCTGGTCTCCATTCCTCTCTTGCAAGCTCATCTGTGCCTAGCTAGTCCTCACTCCTCTCTCATGAGCTCATTTGTGCCTGGCTGGTCTCCATTTCTCTTTCCCCAGTGTTGAGTGTCTGAGCCATTAGGGCAGCATGAGGGCGTGATGGCCATTTGCATCTTTATTATATAGATTAGCTCTTTATTATATAGGATTGAATCTTCAAACAACTCTGAAAAAAAAGTATTGTTATTCTTATTATTCTCATTGTACAGATGAAAGAACAAAATATCAGAGGGAATCAAGTTAGACTCCCCTTCATTTATGTGTCTATAAAATGTTACCTTTATAGGACTTATCAAGATCTATTGTATTATTAATTGTGCTTCTTTTCCAACAAGCTACATTTGATAGTAAAATCGATCATGTCTTACTTATCTTTGTATCTGTAGAGCCTAGAAGGGTGCCTACCCCATAAGTACTGAGAATATATTTGGCAATGATTAAATATTTGAATGAATGAATGAATAAGGAAACTTACCATGGCTTCAGAGAGAGACCACATTGAGATCCAGGTTAGGTGATAAAATCTTGTGAACTCTGTTACAGCACAGTCATAACAATAAAAAATAAGTCCCACTTGGAGAATTCATATATACTTACCTGATAGCTCCAACCCAGAGATCCCAGACTGCTAGTTGATGTCTCTGACATATTCAGGCATGTTGCCTGGCCTGAATAATTGTAATATACATTCAGAGCTTGGAAAATATTCTGCAGCAACTCTGTATCAGATAAATTGGAATTTTTCAAATACTGGCACACCACCTGTCATTTTAGAGAAATAAAAAGAAGAGTCATAAATACTATCTAATAGAAAAGTAATATACAAATGAACCATACCTCCGGTATAGCCACAAGCCACACCAAAAACCAATTAGGAGCAAGTATGCAAATTAACCCAACCAAGATGGCTATAGCCACAGAGAGGCAGGAAGCTTGAATTGCCCCCAGCAATGGAGGAAGCCAAGCTTTCCACCAGGTCTGGCCTGCCTTGACCTCCACTCAAGGCTACAAAGTTTCAATTATAGAAGATAAATAAATCCCAACAAAAAGGGCTGTGGCCACGAAGAAAGCAGGAGGCTTGGCTCCACTCAAGGCTTCAAAGTTTTAATTATAGAAGATAAATAAATCCCAGATACCAGGGCCTCTGCTTGGGTGGTCAGGGGGTGTGGCTGGCCTGCAAATCACCAAAGGCTGCCCCACATCCCAAGGGAACCCTACCCTGATCCGGGACACCCTTCAGGGCAAACCAGCTGGCCCTCACCTGTGCACCAGGCCTCTATCCTATCTAATCCTATCTAATAAAAGAATAATACGCAAATTGACCATCACTCCAACATACAAGATAGCTGCCTCAATGTGGTCAAAGATGACTGCCCCCATGTGGATACAAGATGGCTGCCACAAGATGGCCAGCTGGGAAGGAGAGCTGAGAGGAACCAGGTCTGCAAGGGAGAGCAGTTGGGGGTGATCATGCCTGCAGGGGAGGGCAGTTAGGGATGATCAGGCCTGTAGGGGAGGGCAGTTAGGGGCAAATAAGCTGGCAGGGGAGCAGTTAGGCATCAATCAGGCTGGCAGGGGAGTGGTTAGGGGGTGATCAGGCTGGAAGGCAGGAGTAGTTAGGGGCAATCAGGAAGGCAGGCAGGCGAGCAGTTGGGAGCCAGCAGTCCTGGATTGTGAGAGGGATGTCCCAGATTGGAGAGGGTGCAGGCTGGGTTGAGGGAAACCCCTCTTTCCCCCATGCATGAATTTTGTGCACCAGGCCTCTAGTATAATAAAAGGGTAATATGCTAATTAGACCAGGTCAACCAGCCATCTTCCAGACGTCTGACTTCCTTCTGGACAAAGCATGGTGGTGGGGACCAAGACAGAGGCAGTTAGGGTCGATCAGGCTGAAAGGGGAGGGCAGTTGGGGGTGAGATCAGGCCAGCAGGGGAGAGCAGTTAGGGGCGATTAGGCAGGCAGGGGCAGTTAGAGGCAATCAGGCAGACAGGCAGGTAAGCGGTTAGGAGCCAGCAGTCCTAGATTGTGAGAGGGATGTCTGATTGGAGAGAGTGCAGGCTGGGCTGAGGAAAGCCTCCCTCCCCCGTACATGAATTTTGTGCACCTGGCCACTAATAGTATAATAAAACAAAAGACATAGGACTTTGATTTGATCATTAAAAGATATGCATTTAATTTATACTACTTGACAATTTTTATCTTTTGAGTATAATCCCCTTCACAGATTATAAACCTTTTAACTACTCCTAAACTATAGAAGTAAATCAGTCATTTGCATAGCATGCAAAGTACTCCCTACCTACCACTCTAGTTTTAACTCCTGCAACCTTTGCTGCAGCATAGCAAAATCATTTCCAGCCCACTAAGCTCTTTCCTTCCTCTTTGCTTTTTGCACAACCCTTCTCCCTCTCTCCAATTCACCTAATACCTATCAAACACCAACTCATCTTCCACAATACTCACCTCAAATATCATCTCCCCTATGAAGCCATCATTACCTATGCCTCTCAAGTCAGGAGAACTAAGTCACTCCCTCCTTCATGCTTCACTATGCCCTGTGCCTTTTCTACCAGAGCCCCTGTAATGCTTTATAGCACTCATTTGATTCCAGAGTGTCTCCCTCACCACTTACTTAAGCAAGATATCCAGTAATTAAGTGTTTGCTGAATGAATAACTACAATTTTATAAAAATACAAAATTTATAAAATTTCTTATGGAAAATCTATACCAAGCTCCAATGTCTGTGTTGTGATAAGCAGATCAGGCAGCTCCCCAGCTCCCAAGTACTCCCATCACTGGACTATACTCAGTACCTGAAATTCAGTACTAAAAATCAAAGACAGTCCTCATGGTGGGAAATGAAGGTAGGGACTATCTAGACAGGAGCATGGAAAGCTTTTGAGGTATATATCCCTAGGGGTCTAGGTTACACAATAAACAATTTGTACATTTTACTGTATGTAAATTTTATCTAAAAAAATCAAATACTGAACTCTAGTTAGACAATAAAGCTGATTTTAGAAAATGTGTTGATGACTTCAACTTAATTTTAAAATACATTTAATAATAAGATGAAATGAAGGATAGATAGAAGGATGGATAGATGAATCCATTTGACATAATATATCAAATATAATAAAATATTACTTACAGAATTTAGGTGGTAGGCTTATAGGTATTCACTGTCCAATTATTTCAACTTTACTGCATTTTTTTTACAATAAAATGTTGGGGGGCAATCACAGGCAATGAAATCAAAGCTGAATAACAACAATAACAACAACATAGCTACTGATTACTGAGCCTTAGTTTACAACCATTACATCACTTAAGCCTCAAACAATCCTATCAGATGTATTATTGTCCAGTATTTTACATGAAGAAACTGATTCTTAGGTTAAATCACTTTATTCAAGGTAATCCAGCAAGTAAATGGTCGGACCTAGATTCAACACCAGATATCTCTGGTTATGAAATATACATCTTACTCATCATGTTACACAGCTTAGGTTGTATCCCCTATAAAACTGCAAAGGGCTCAATGGCAAGAAAAACACATTACTTTTCCATCTTCTATTAACACCTTCACACGAATTCAGTGATCTGCTCCTTTCTCATTTCAGATTAAAAAAAAAAACACATATATTATAGGTAAGTTCTGACAAAAAAAAAAAATAGATGAATCCAGGAAAGAAGAAGCCTAGAAAAAAGGAACTCAGCTACTCGACCTGAGAGAGAGATTCTAGGCAGGCAGAGCAACCAGAACTGGTCTGGGCATGTGCTCCCAATCGAGAAAGGAGGACAATGAGAAAGGAGTAATTGGTCACAAGCAAACAGTCTCTCAGCACAATCTTTGCCTACGACCAGCTTCCAATAACACTTTCCTGGGAAAAGGAAACTTGAGACAAGAGAAAATGAATTATAGAAAAAATTAAATGCCTCTCTGCAAATGTATTCAGCACAATATTTCTATGCAATGTGGTATGTGAACTAAAAGATTTTAGGAAATTTTAGAAAATGTATTAGCAAATGTGAAGTTTTCTTGACTGTAGGATTTCTCTGAATCTGTAACATGCTTAATTACAATGTGACTTGCCAAAAGGGAGATAGAGCATGCATTGTCCAAGTAAGTTTTTTATAATATTGAATGTGAAAAAAGTCAGAAATTAAGATGTCCAAATAACTGGACATACTATACCTTAAAAAAGTAATTGTGAGGCCATACACCAAAGTTTAGGGTATACATAAAGAAATGAGTTATGCTAAACTGAGAGCCTCGTAAAACTACTGAGCCTAAAGTAATAAGTAAATGCAAGTTGAAGAAAAAAGGCAAAACAGTGTTTTACCATAATGAAAACTCTCAATCATTCATGGCAAGTAAAAAACATACCTAATTGTATAGCACTTTTCTTAGAAAAATGTTCCTAAGAAATATAACAATCGGAAATAACCAAGAAAATATAGAAATCAAGAACCAATCACAGAATTCATTAAACTGCCTATTTCCAACAGTTGATCAGCATTCTTTCCTGTATGTGGACACCAACAGTGGATTCAGCTCTTTCAAAATGCAGCACAAAACTACAGAGTAAACACATGGGATGCAGAGAAGAGCATTATGTCCAAGGACAGCATGGTAGAGGAGGCAGGGTGACAATACAAGCTGGGCAGGGGGAATGGGGTGCTGACAGGTAGCAATAAGTGGCTTCAAACTCTAGAAAAGAACAGTCGCAAGTGAGCGTGACTCACATGTTGGCATCAGGTCCCCTCTCAGCACTAGAACACTGGGCCTCTGTCAGGCAAAGAAAAGGAGTTCCCATGAATAGCCATCTCTACAAATAGCAGTTACTCCTTAAAAGACACAAGCAAGACTGGGGACTGGCACCTCTTGACAATACTTAGGGGTTTGGCAGCCCCAGTTTCACAAAGAGAAAGAAGATCATGGTCTTAAACTTGGCCTCTGATAGTAGAAATTCCATGTCCAGCTTGCTGTCCACTTTGAGGTCAGAGCACCCTTGAAGTACTTGGTCTGCTTCTGAGCATCACACTTTAAGAAGGACATTGACTAACATGAGGAAGTCCAGAGAGAAACAATCAGGATGGGGAGTTGAGGAAAACTGAAGAAACCCTACAATTGTTCATCTGTGTCATTCTCAATCTTTCATTATTACAAATAAGGCTACAATAAACATACTCGGGTATAAATGTTTACATATATCCTTAATTCCTTTATTGAGATAAATTTTTAGAGAAAGTACTGGTTCAAAGGAAATAAACATCTTTAAGGCTTTGGAAACATCCTATCAAATTACCCTTCAGAAAGAAAGTACCCATTTATAATTCTACTAATATGCTAGCAGAAACAACAACAACAAAAATCACTTAAAATTTTTTTGGAAAAGTGTTTGCAAATTCACTAATTTTATTATTTTAGGGGGTTCAAAAGTTCTTTTCTACCTCAAAGAGACTATAAGTTCAAGCATCATTTTACAGCACACAAACACACACACACACACACACACACACACACACACACACACACAGAATATTTACATATCTCTATGCCTTTCCTTAACAATTTTGGTAGCAAAAAGTAAATAAAGCTTTCCAAAAAAATACTGAATACCGGCAAAACCTCAACATTAGTCCCATACTTAGTCAAAGACTAGTAATTCAAAATAAGATATTCATATACTTTTATTTTATTAAAGATTTATAGAATGCAGAAAACTCTATGGAAAGGTTGAACCCTATAAAATTGCCATGTTAATAAGTCAAACATAGTCAAATATTGGCAATATTTGGTTCAATCTCATATAAGACTTCAACTTAAGCATAATAATTTGTAGATATTACCCACCTGATAAGGGCAAGCACTTAGTCTGTGGATTGTTGACTTGAAGTCTGTGATCTAATCAACAATAAGGACAGAGTCGCTGCCAACCACTTCCATCCAAAATACTCAACACCAAGATAGCTCCTATACCATATTTCCTATATATTTTATGGACACTAACAAATACCATCTTCTGAACAATTTCTACATGAGGCACTGCATAGGCCATAAACTCATTCATATAGGGGCAGCTGAGACTGAGGCTACTAGTATAACTAGTGAATGTTTCTTGAGGTCAGTACTTTCCCTACAATGACCCAGAAAGAAACATATAAAGACAGTCTACAGGAAGAAACAAGCTCAGAATTTAAATATCAGTTCTGGCTCTGGCTAGTTTGGCTCAGTGAATAGAGGGTCAGTCTGAGGAATAAAGGGTCCCAGATTCAATTCTGGTCAAGGGCACATGTCTGGGTTGTGGCTCGCTCCCCATTGGGGGGCATGCAGGAGGCAGCACATCAATAATTCTCTCTCATCGCTGATGTTTCTAGCTCTCTATCCATCTCCCTTCCTCTCTGAAATCAACTAAAAAATGTATTTTTTTAAAAATCAATTCTGAACCCAGACTTTGGCCACAAAATCCTAGTATAACAATCTGTCTCCCTGATATTATATAGTAATAAAAATAGTTGTTCCTTTGCACTAGCATTGACTTAGTGCTTACTATACACCTGGTCCTATTAAATCATCATAATGACCCTAATAAGCATTGCAATGACTATTATCCCTATTTCACAGATAAAGAAACTAAAACACACAATGATTTAAGAGAATTGCTCAGATAAGAAATAAAAGGCATCCAAATTGGAAAAAAGAAGTAAAATTGCCATTATTTGCAGATGACATGATTTTATACATAGAAAACCCTAAATAATCCATTTAAAAAAAATTACTAGATTTAATAAATGAATATGGCAATGTAGCAGGATACAAAATTAAAGCCCAGAAATCTAAGGCTTTCTTATACACCAATAATGAACTCACAGAAAGAAAAACAACAAATCCCACTTACCACTGCACACAAAAAATTAAGATACCCAGGAATAAACTTAACTAAGGAGGTAAAAGATCTGTACTCAGAAAACTACAGGTCACTGAAAAGAAGAGATAGAGGAAGACATAAACAAATGGAAGAATTTACTGTGTTCATGGATGTGTAGGAATATATCCCAAGAAAACAGAAACACCAATCAGAAAGGATATATGTACCCCTATGTTCACAGCAGCATAATTTACAATCACTAAGATTTGGAAATAGCTCAAGTGCCCATCAGCAGATGAGTGGTCTAAAAAACAGTGGTACAGCTACACAATGTAATACTATGCTGCCGTAAAAAAAAAAAAAGGAACTCTTACCATTCACAATAGCATGGATGGACATGGAGAGATTATGTTAAGTGAAATAAGCCAGACAGAGAAAGATAAATATCACATGATCTCACTCATTTGTGGAATATAATGAACAACATAAACTGACAAACAAAAATAGATCCAGAGACATAGAAGCATCAAACAGACCATCAAATTTCAGAGGGAAGGTGAGTGGAGGAAGGAGGGAGGCGGTAAGAGATCAACCAAAGGATTTGTATGCATGCATATAAGCATAACCAATGGACCTAGACACTAGGGGAGTGAGGACATATGCTGGGTAGTGGGAGTGGCTAGGAGAAGTCAATGGAGGGTGGGGGAAAGGAGACATATGTAATCCTATATAATAAAAGGCTAATATGCAAAACAACTGAATGGCAGAACAACTGGTCACTATGATGCACACTGACCAGGGGGGCAGACGCTCAATGCAGGAGCTGCCCCCTGGTAGTCAGTGCGCTCCCACAGGGAGGGTATTGCTTAGACAGAAGTGGGGGGGAAGAAGGGGGTAGCAATAAAGAATTTTTAAGAAAAGATTTATTTATAGGTCTATGTTTTCTCAAATACTATAAATTGTGAAAGTTGACCTAAAGCAAAGTATAACACTTTCTAAACAGTAATAAATTGAAAATTAAAGCTGGAGAAAAAAAGAGAATTGCTCAAAGGCACACAGCCAGAGTGGCAGAACTGGGATCCAAATACAAACTCCCTCTGAAGCTTAATTACTACACTACAAATACTCAACTTTAAAGTTACAGTGTCTGAGACAAATAACAACATAAACAGTGCCTAAATATACCTGTAATCTCATGCTTATTTATTTATATTTGCCAATTACAGCTGACATTCAATATTATTTTATATTTGCTTCAGGTGTACAGCATAGCAGTTAAATACTTATATAATTTAGGAAATGATCCCCCCCGCCCAGTAAGTCCGCTGACATCATACATAGTTATTACATTATTGACTATATTCCCTATGCTGTACTTTACATCCCCCTATTTTCACGCTTAATTTTTATATAAATTTCTTTTATTCTTAGACTGTCTTTATTTTTCTAAGTTTATTTGTTTTTGGTAAACACTTAGAAGGGTTTCTGTGTCGCTATAAAATCATGAAACTTTTTATTATGCTATAGTAAGAAGAAAATTGTAAAACAGTAATATGAGGCTCAAGAATCACATAAAATAAACAGACTAAATTCATTTTCTGTTTCCTAAAACAAAGATAAACATTCAGGAAAAACTTAGAAAGAGCATTAAAGTCCATTTTAATACATGTGGTTTTTAAGAGTATAGAAATTGTGGAGATGATAGAATATTCTACCCTCAGTACCAAACTACTCAGCTCTGCATCCAAATACTACTAGGTTCTGTCCTTCAAGCCTGTGAACACCAGCGAAAGATAACCATTTGCTCAGAAGCTTTAAGTGTCCCCACCTCTGAGGATAAGTATTTGAATATGGGAAAAAAAGGGGCAAGGAACATTTTTAAAAGAGGAAGGAAAGAAGATAGGTTTAAAAAAAAAAAAAAAAGACGAATCTCCTCTCAGAGAGAATGGTCCATCTACATTAGAGAAAGGATTAAGCAGATACATTCAGCTTTTCTAACAGATTTTCATTCTCTAAGGCTTCAATACCCCTCTCACACTCACTCAGATAATCACATTAGTTTTGTCATTAAAAGCTCCCTTTTCATTGAATGCACCTAAACCGGCTTAAACCACCCAGAGAGGTCGCATACATTACCAAACACTAAGACAAACGGAAGAGATTTTCCATTTTATGTCTTATTATTTCACAATATCTATCTGCATGCTCAGAAGGCTAAGCTAAAAGATTTGGTAAGTTATCAGCTAAAAAAAATTTCCAAAATAAACAAACTCTGCTGCACCCATTTAAAACTGCTCTTTAAACTGAGACCAGAGCTAGTTTTATGCTGATGGAGCAGTCAAGTGACACAGGGTTTTCTATTTCCCTTTTCTCTTCTTCCTAGTGTCCTATTGGACAAGTCCATGATTATTTCTGCATAAATGTTGCCACTTCTGTTAGCAGTAAACAAAGCCAATGGAATCTAAATGTGCAAAGCCCAAAGACAAATTAAAAAGAGTGATACTTGAGTTGACACGGAAATCTGTATTCAGTCGCTGCCTATGGATCCTTCAGAACTGTACATAACCAGACAAAAATGGAAATCACCTGCTTTTTTCCATAACTCAACTGTTACTTATTATCTCACTATCCTAAGTCTGCATGGGATATAAAAGTGAAACTCACAGACACAGACAACAGTATAAAGTGGTTATCAGAGGGAAGGGGGAGGTGTTAGTAAAGGGTAAAGAGGGCTAAATATATGGTGATGAAAGATTATTTGACTTTGGGTGGTTGGCACATAATATAATATACAGATAATGTGTCATAGAAATATACAGTGGAAAACTATATAATATTATTAATCAATGTCACTCCTATAAATTTAATTTAAAAAATGAAATGGATGCTTTAAAGGAAAAAAAAGAAAGAAAAGGATGGCTGTTTGTCAGCCCTTTAAAAAGGAGGAAGTGTATCAGAGGGAGGAGGAGTCCTGGTTAAATGGAACTATCCAAGTGAAAGAGCCGTCTCCAACTGAGTAATGTTCCAGGGATTAGTGGGTTGGGAGAACAGAGACGGGGGTCAAGAAAGGAGAAATAGGATGAACAGTGAAAGAAAGTGATCTGAAGCTAAAAGTAGTGGAAAAATTCTGAAATCAGGAAAAATTCTGAAGACAGATGTAGTCAATCAAAGTTTCTCAAGCAAGAAGCAGAGAGAAGTTTATTTTGGGTGCAGTTCAGACAAGAAACAGAATCATAAATGTATCATAAGCAATCAAAATAATTCTTAATATGTCAAAAGAAGGATAAAGTCAGTAAGAAATAATTGAAGAAAATTACAAGAATTAGTCCTGGATAAAATAAATAAATAAAATGTGATTTGGGACAGACACAAAGTTATCTTGCCCTAAAAAATAAATTTTTATACTGTATATATACAAAAGATAAAGGAAGGATTGTGCTAAATCAAAAACAGATGACAAAACATTTGAGATATATTCCATTCATTTTGAGTGATTATTTAAGAGAGAGAAAAATGGAATACTTATTTACATTTAAGACTCAATAGAAAAATATCTCAAAAGGAACATTAGCCCTCGCTGGTTTGGCTCAGTAGAGCTTCAACCTGTGGACTGAAGGGTCCCAGGTACGATTCCAGCCAAGGACACATGCCTGGGGTTGCCAGCTCGATCCCCAGTAGGGGGCATGCAGAAGGCAGCCAATCAATGATTCTCTTTCATCACTGATGTTTCTCTCTCTCCCCTCTACCTTCCTCTCTGAAATCAATAAAAATAAAAATAAATTAAATTTAAAGAGGAACATTAAAGAAATGGGGAGAAAATCAAAGTTAGACTATTCACTGTTCTAAATCATAAACAAACGAAAAAAGTGTATCCTACCTTTTTTTTCAAAATCAGATTGGCAAACTACAGGCCCCAGGCCAAATCCAGCCCAATTTCTGTTTTATAAATACTAAGCAATATTGGAACATCATCACCATAATTCATTTACATATGTCTATGGCTACTTTCTTGCTACATCTGTTTCAGAAACCATATTACCCACAAATCCTAAAATATTTATCTAGTTCTTTACAGATATAACAAGAGAATCCCCATGTTCTTACCATCTAACAATTCATTTGTTCTTCAGGTGGGTGTAAAGATGCAGATGTAATTCTCACTTTGTATAGAGTACAGAATTAAATCTGATAGTTGTCACACTATGGCCAGCAACCATCCCAAACCCTTAGTTAAGTCTTCTACTCCAGTGCAATGTGCTAAATTAGATCCTAGGCTCTGAACAATAGGAGACCTGAGTTCAAATCCCACATCCACCACCCTCTTCGTTGAGCTTAAATTTCCTCTCAATAAAACTGGGATTATACCTCTTTTTCTCAGAGTATTTTTGTGAGGATTAAATGAGACAGTGTATATGAAGTGCTTTGTAAACAGTAAAATAATGTAAAAGGATAAGGCATTATTACCACACAGACATAGATGGAGACTGGTTTGGATTTAGTGTTTCTCATTATTTTGATTCATGAGATAGGTCTACTCTTTTAAATAATTTTGTATTATCAAAATTCAATTTAATTCAGTACACATTTACCTCTGGCCTACTATGTTCAAGACACACACGGATTACTCCACTTTTTATTATTTATTTATCATTATTCTACTTTGTAGATAAGTATGTCTAATAGCAAATAACCTTGTTCCATTTCAGTTACAAAGTTTTAAGCAAGGTGTGCATTTAATAACTTACAGGGACAGTTATATTAAAAGTGCTTTGAAACCTGGTTCTCATATTACTAATTCTATTCACATTTCCAGCACTCATTCTGGCTATAGAGTCTGTCAGATTCTCTACACTTAATAACCAACAAGTTGGCTAGCCTTTGCTTTTAAATCTAAGAGGAATGTTCTTTACAAATGAATGTTTTAAAGAGAACACATACAATGATGAATTTTAGTATTCAAGAACCTTAAAATGTATTATACTTTCCAGAGTGTGTTCACATCCAGTATTTTATCTGATCATCAGCATAGTCGCTTGGACAATGTAAGTACCATTATTTTGTTCTGCAAAACAAGACATGGGGGCTCAGAAGAAGAAAGCCTTGCCCAAGATCACACAGCTGCTAAGTGGTAGTTCTTGATCAAAGATCCAGGTCAGTGCTTTTTCCACTCTACCTTGCTGCATGTGGATCACCCCTTTATGATGTATGTAGCACTTAGAATGTATAAGTAGTTGACTGAATCATAGTGTTATGAGAGCACACTGCCACACTGCCACACTGACAGTGTTATTAAAAGAGTAATATGCAAATTGACCATCACTCCAACACACAAGATGGCTATCCCCATGTGGTCAAAGATGACTGCCCTCATGGGGACACAACATGGTTGCCACAAGATGGCCAGCAGGGGAGAGCAGTTGGAGGTGACAGGGCCTGCAGGGAAGGGCAGTTAGGAGGGACCAGACCTGCAGGGGAGGACAGTTGGGGGGGGGGGGGGGGACCAGGCCTGCAGGGAGGGAAGTTAGGGGGGACCAGGCCTGCAGTGGAGGGAAATTAGGGGCAATCAGGCTGGCAGGGGAGTGGTTAGGGGGTGATCAAACTGGCAGGCAGAAGCAGTTAGGGACAATCAGGAAAACAGGCAGGTGAGCAGTTGGGACCCAGCAGTCCTGGACTGTAGATGGTGCAGATTGGGCTGAGGAACACACCCCCATGCACAAATTTCATGCACTGGGCCTCTAGTATATTATATATAGCACTACATGTCTCACATACATCACAAAGATTAAATAAACTAAATATGTAAAGTGCATAGCACAGGACTTGACACATAGTAATTATCCCATTAACAGCAACTATTGGTCTCATTTAATTTGTATAACTCTGTAATCTATGCATTTTATCTCCATTATTTTTATGAAGAAACTGAGGTTCCAAAAAGTTCAGTAAGATGTCCAAGGTTGAGTAACCAGAAAGTGACAGAAGCCAGGATTCCTGCCCAGATTTGACTATCTCCAGAGCCCCTTTGACACTGAGATTTCCACTGATACTGGACGTTAGAGAATGCACACACGCAAAAATGGAGAAATATGATATTGACAGGATTGAAGAAAAGACATTTTCCTGTTACCTTGATCGGCCAAGCAGGCAAAGGCTGTAAAAAGTTAGATTCATAAGGGTAGTCCACCATTGCCAGATTTACCCAGGTGTCAGAGATCCAATCTTTCAAATGCTGAACATCCTGAACATTTTTTAACGGTGTACATAAGTGAAGGGCTTCAGAGAGCCAAGCCAAGCCAGTACCTGCAAATGTTGAAACATAAGAAGCACTGCTCAACGTAAGGTTTTATAAATTCTTCATTTGATATTTTAGAAAACTCAACCTTCTACACCACTTCTCCAAGAATATTTTTTCCACATCCATAAAATGTTTTTAGAGTAATTGCATAATCCCAGATAGACAATTTGCCTATCCTCTGGAATTTACCAGAACATATACTTTTAATTAGTCCCTATTTTAAAGATACTATGGAAATAAATAAAAAATCAAGTGGAAGACTATAGCAATGAAAGGCACAAACTACAACTAAATAAAACAAATGGATGTGTCTGAAAAACACAGCAATGAGAGAAGACAGCATACACACACAAAAAAAAATACATACTATGCAATTCCAATGACTAAAAAATCCAAGAGCAAGCAAAATAAAGTTATGATTTTAGAAGTCAGGATAGTGATTAGCCTGGGAAATGCCAAGATAGAGACTGGAAAGGGCACAAGAAGACTTCTGAGAGGATTTCTTGACTTAGATGCTAATTATACTACACACTTGCTTTGTGAAAATTCATCAAGCTATGTATTTTGATTTGTGTGCTTTTTGGAATGTTATATTTAAATATGTATGTTACACTTAAATTAAAAGTTTCTAAAAAATGTGGGAAATGTTGAATTTAACAAGTGAAAGGCAAAAAAACAACAACACATTATTTCATTCTCTTAATTAAAGCTTACTGTTTCTTTTGAGTCGATTAATGGCATCCCAGGAACTTCGGATGTTCTCTGAACAATTTGGGCCACTTCTCTTAAAATCCGTAGTTACAATTTTCATAAATACCTCACAAGGTACTATATCTTCAAACTGCCAGATAGGGGCAGAGGCTGCAAGAGCTCTAAATGGTAATAAAATAATGAAAGAGAAAAGAGGGGAAAATTAAACTCAACAAATTCAAGTTTTTATTTCTTAGTTTTGTTTTAATCCTCACCCAAAAACATGCTTAAAGAGAGGAAGAGAGACAGACAGGAAAAAGAGAAATATTGATCTGTGATGTTGCCTTCCCTATGTTCCCTGACTGGGAAACAAACACCAAACCTAGGTATGTGCCCTGATCGGGAACCGAACTGGCAACCTTTTGGTGCATGGAAGGATGCTCACCCAACTGAGCCACTACTGCCAGGCCAAATTCAAGTTTTTTAATTTGAAACTGATACCGAACAAAAATAGTGAGAAAAATAAAATAGAAACTAGGAATCTCAGAACAATAGAATGGTACATGTTTTACCCAAAACAAATCTCTAAGTTTGCCTTGACAACCATTAAGAAGTACTCATGTCCGCCGAAACTAGTTTGGCTCAGTGGATAGAGCATCGGCCTGCGGACTGAAAGGCTGAAAGGTCCCAGATTTGATTCCGGTCAAGGGCATGTACATTGGTTGTGGGCACATCCCTAGTAGAGGGCATGCAGGAGGCGGCTGATCGATCTCTCTCTCATCAATATTTCTAACTTTCTATCCTTCTCCCTTCCTCTCTGTGAAAAATCAATAAAATATATATATTTTAAAAAGAAGAAGAAGAAGAAGTACTCATGTCCAACATAAATGCATTTACCCAATCACCATATGAGGATATTTCATCCTGAACCAGGCTGCAAGCATGCCACCATAAGAGCCCCCTATGGCTATGAAAGGTTGGTTTGCAGCTCCTGGAATTGTCCTTTTTAAGTGTTTGATTAACTCTGCAAAATCAGCTAGAGCTTGTTCCGATGTCAGAAAATTCAAGTGTCTGGAATCCTAAAGAAAAATAACGAAGAACATGGTTATAAATGTACACATAACAGCAGCTTAGGCATAGCAGAGATCCAGTAAAAAGCCAGAGTCAGATAAACTTTTCTCCAAATAGAATTTCTAGGCAATTGAGTTAAAATGCATAGTCAAAGACATAGCAATGCTAATGTAATTTTACGTTTGTGGCAAGAACATAATGTATTTGCATTCAAATATAATTTCCATTAAGTGCTATTTACCAAAGCCCTTGTTGAGGTTATAGAAACAATAGTAATAAATGGCAAATACTATTTAACAATAAATGTGATCAAATACAATACTAAGCTTAAGGCAATTGCTATATTACAATTATATTTTAAATCTTCAAACATTTACAATAGACAAAGATAAACTAAATCCTGTAGAAAACTAAAAATCATTAGTAAAAATAAAATCCATCATTCTTTATCAGAAAAATTGTTTGTTTGTTTAATATATTTTTAATGATTTCAGAGAAGGAGGAAGAGGGAGAGGGAGATTGAAACATCAATAATGAGAATCATTTATCAGTTGCCTCCTGCATGCCCCCTCCTGGAGATCAAGCCTGCAATCTGGGGATGTGCCCTGACCCAGAACTGAACCATGACCTTGTGGTTCATAGATCAATGCTCAACCACTGAGCCACATCGGCCAGGCTGTTTGCTGTTTTGTTAATCCTCACCTGAGGATATTTTTCCATTGCTTTCCAGGGAGAGAGGAAGAGAGAGACACATTGACTGCTTGCCTCCCACACGTACCCCAACCAGGTATGTGTCCTTGACTCAAATTGAACCCAAGATCCTTTATGCATAGGCCAACCCTCTAATAACTGAGCTATACTGGCCAGGGCTGAAAAATTATTATTATGTCTATTATACCAACAACTGAAACAAATTAGTTTGCTTGATCTAAATAACTATAAAATTAGAGTTAAAAAACAATTATGGAACAACTATTTTCAGGCATTGGAAAACAGAAACACAAGACCTTGATACCTCAGAAAAGGATATTCATAAAGTAAGTGACATGATCATTTAGCTCTCTGCCTAAAGTCTTACTGCACTAGGGAAACTAATGAGTTATCTCTCTTTAAAAGCTGAAGACTAATTCCTCTCCCTTTCAACCTGGGGTGAACTTAGTGACTTGCTTCAAAGAAACAGAATGTGACAGAAGTGATATGTGACTTCCAATGTTAGGTCATAAAAAGTACATTTCACCTTGCTCTCTAGGCTTGTCAACTTTGAGGGAAGCTAGTCGCCATGTCATGAAGCCACTCAAGCAAGTCTTTGGAGAAATCCAGGAGAGATAAACTGAGGCCTCTTGCTAACATCTAAGTGTTTGATTAACTTAGAGCAGGGTTGTCACTAATGTGATCCTCCATAAGTGGAGAGGGACCTCCAACCTCAGTCAAGACTAAAGTACCAGCTAACATCTTAACTTCACGAGACCCCCTGAAACAGAACCACCTAGCTGAGCCACTCTTAATTCCTTACCCACAGGAACTGTGAGATAATAAATATCTATTGTTGTTTTAAGCCACTAAGGTTTGAGGTACATTGGTACATAGCAAAAGATAACTGATACAGCTATATACCTATATTAGGCTATTTGGCCCTCATACTTTAATCTCACCACTCTGACTTCTTCTATCATTTGGCACATTTGGAATCACATAGTTCCCATCTTTCCTATGTAGGTCATCTACTCCTTTAGCCTTCTGTCTTCTTACCACACCCCACCGCCCCCACCCCCGTATTGCCTGTCACTATTCTTTACATGTTTTCATGGCATTATACATATTTTTTTCCAATCCTTGCAAAATATTTGTAATATCCTACAGGCAACTGACAAATTCTGTGAGCACACAAAAAGAAAAAAATTATTAAAGAGAGCTCTTAGCTCCATTTAACTAACAAAGTATTAACCATACGGTCCTAAGAGAGGAGGTTATGTTTCTATCTGCAACAAGCTAACTACTTCCCAATGATTTCAGGAACTGTCAACTTCCCTAATCAGATAATTATGTAAAATAATAAGCTAAAATATAGAGTTTCCCATGAAAACCAACAAATATCAACAAATTTTTCTGCTTTTCATTTATAAAATGAAAACTTTTTATTTATAATACAAGGTAATAAAACCTCTGTGAATAAAAATAAAATGTTCTTTACAAAACAGGCAGCTGAAAAAAATAATTGACCCCAAGTTCTTCTAACTCAGAGCTCCTCACAAGCATGGTATGTGTATACTGTTGGTATGTAATGATCTTAGATATTACACAAACACTTTAAATTTAATACTTGTTTTAATATAATTTAGAAAAAAATAACTGGTACATAAAACCCTTGTTAAGTTAGTGCTAACTTTGAAAAGTGAGCTATTTAAAGAAAAATATGAAATAAATAATAGTGCACAGGGCAAAATCATATAGCCAGAATCACAAGGATATTACAGGAATGACTCAGCTGAGGAAAAAGTGTCCTGGTTTATTAGGTGTAAAGTCTATGTCCAAGCCAAAGCTCCTTATGAGAATAGGAAAGGCCAAAAGGGAATCCAAGTAGCCAATTGGTCACATTGAATCATAGAGATTGTTTGTCCTTATCTTACTGAAAACACCTTATTAAACAAACATTTCAGTTCCCATTATATCTTTTCCAATGGTAGACCCAATAATTTGAATGTATAATTTGCTGACATTTTTTTAAATATTTTTATTTATTTTTTTACAGAGAGAAAGGGATAGGGATAGAGAATTAGGACTGGGGATGTGCCCGTAACCAAAGTACATGCCCTTGACTGGAATCGAACCTGGGACACTTCAGTCCACAGGCTGACACTCTGTCCACTGAGCCAAACCAGTGAGGGCTGCTGACATTTTTGAAACAATGAAAAGTTCCCTCCACAGTCTCAAGAGCCATAGATTAAGGTTTGCCTAAGAAAAGCTAGCCTCATCACACTGAGTTAAAAACTGATCAACATTAGAAATGTTAATATGGTTTTAAAGAGTCTCAATCTGTTCAAACTGTATATAAAAGTGAAAAATTAAATATAAATTATTGAGCCCAAACCAGTTTGATTCAGTGGATGGAGCATCGGCCTGTGGACTGAGGGGTCCCAGGTTCGATTCCAGTCAAGGGCATATACCTTGGTTGAGGGCACATCCCCAGTGGGCAGTGTGCAAGAGAAAGCTGAATGTTTCTCTCTCATCGATGTTTCTAATTCTCTATCTCTCTCCTTTCCTCTCTGTAAAAAATCAATAAAAGTGCTAGCTGGTTTGAGCATCAGCCTGTGGACTCAAGGGTCCCAGGTTTGATTCCGGTCAAGGGCATGTACCTTGTTGTGGGCACCTAACCAGTAAGGAATGTGCAGGAGGCAGCTGATCGATGTTTCTCACTCTCTGACCCTCTCCTTTCCTCTCTGTAAAATATCAATAAAATATATTTTAAAAAATCAATAAAATATTATATGTATATATAAATTATTGAAATTTTAGGCAGCTCAAGTTAAAGCTTTCATTTCTTTCTTACAGTGGTATTGTCATTAGAAAATGTTCTAAAATTTTAAAAACTTTTAAACTTAAAAGTAAAAAAAGCATACTTACCCGGAATGAGTCGGCACCAAAGGGTAGAGACTGTCCATAGTATCTATGTTCAGCAAACACCAACATAGCTTTCAGTTCCTCAGCCACATCCCACATGAACCCCTAGAAAGAATTTACAAATTCAGAGGATAATATCAGGATATGAAAAAAGTTATTTAACCTTTTTGCAACTCTTATGAAACAAATGTTAAATAGACCAAAAAGAGCTCTCTAAGAACCACATAATTTACATTTGTTTTATGTAAATGATATCATTGCTATTTCACTGTTACACCACAATCTCACTGGATTAAAGTGAAACAATTAAAAATAAGCTCAAGTTGTTCAACCACGACTCATTCCAACTCTCCTTATTCTGACACTCTAGTCATAGAATTAACATTATGTCTAAAATAGTCTTCAAATTGTATAGTATGCCAAATAGTCTAAGAAAGAGCTGAGGATGTCTCAGTCCACAGCCTATTCATTTACAACATAAAAGAGAAAAGAGTACAAATAAGCATTCTGGATTCATTTGAGTTTTATAATAACCGTATTTACTTGAAAATAAATAGTAACTAGCAATAGCTAATATTGAGTGCTTACAATGTGTCAGGCATTGTTCTAAACACCCTATATGTATCAATTCACTCAATTTGCACAACAGTCTAGAGATATGCATTTTGATTATTCCTATTTTACAGCCAAAGTCACTAAGGCACAAGAGTTTAAATAACCTGGGTTGCAATTTTTGCTTATATGTGTGTCTTACACTACCGGCCTATGAGCTGCTTAAGGGTAGGGCCATCCATCAAAACAGTCAAACCTTCTGTGGAGTTAACCCCAAGCTTTAATTTAATTGAACTGATTCGCACTTTAATAAGTGATTATTCGCCTTAACTTCAGGGGTATTTTTATTTTTCAAAAGAGGTCTATGTAATATAGTAACATTTAATAAAATTATGTGGCAGCATTGTGCTAAGTGCCTGATTCTTATTTAATTCTCACAATAACTCTACAAACATTATTATCACACCCATTTAACAGATGAGGAAACTGAAGCACAGAATAAGAAACTGGCCCAAAGTCACACAAGATAGTGGCAAAATAAAAACTCAAGCCTTATCAGTCTGGCTGAAGTCTTCATTCTTGACTACCATGATATACTGTCTCTCAATAAATGAATTACCAGACTATGTGAATATGCAACTGGAACATTTTAGTAAGTAAAGGACCCAGAATCTATCTTTCTAGGATGTGGCTCTCGTCATTTCTCTGGAATGACTATCTATTCTTTTCTACCACTTCTGAGGTCGGAGATTCTCCAGCAAGCCTTCCATTATACCACAGTATCAGTGCGAGCAGTGGTGGCTAGGAGAATCTCACTGTCCCATGGCTTTGGCATAAAAAGGAAGTCACACAGGAAAAAGAAAGGGATACAAGGCAGACTTGGTTGTTTCACAGAAAACCAGAGCAGGAATCTGACAGAAAATAAGTTCTGATTTCATTTGTCTCCAATCTAAGAGAAACAGACATCCTAGAATTTCATTTCTCAGAGAATTATTTTATTTTCAAGTAACATATTAGACCCTTAACATACATAAGGAAATAATCATAAATTTGGTGTGCAAATAACACAGTATGATTGGGTTCATACCTATGCTTTCAATTCAGTTCAGTTCAGTTCAATATTTACTGAGACCTCCTGAATACCAGGCAACATGCCAGACAACATTAGTGAAGAAAACATGATTTTGTCCCCACTTTAAGATAATTCACAAATTAGATTTGGGATAGAAAGTTGACATTTTCTTGTCATAGCTCTGGCACATTATAAAGGAAAATTTCATGTGTCCTAAATTAAGTTTTGTTAATGGATTTAAGTTTTATTATAAAAGATAATGTAAAACATACAAAGGAAAGCAGGCTAATAACTACCATTTTGACCCTTAACATAAGAAAAAGATAAAACAGTGAAGCTAAATTAAAACATAGCTATAATTTTAACTTTGTCCATCCCTATTTGACAATTAAACTTGTATTTTTTATTTGCTTTGATGAGGTTTTATTCATTCACTCATTTAACAAATATTTATTGAGCACCTACTATATACCTAGCAGTCCTGGACTCTGAGCATATATAATACTGATTAAATATACAAAAATATGTGCCTTCATATTTACATTCCAGAGACCATAAGAAAAATAGAATAACTGAATGCCATAACATTCCTGTTCCCATTTTCTTAATATTTTTGTTCATTCAAAAAAGGAGGTAGGGTTTCAAAAAAAATTTTTTTAATTCAACTGTCTAAATATAGTATTTCATTATTTCATGTGTAATTCTTTAAGGCAAAATATGCAGGCTTAGTGGACATCTATACTTACTCTTTTATGAACTGCTTATTCATGGTGTTTTGGGTTCTTTTTTATTTTTTTCTATTAAGTTTATCTTTTTGTTAATTTTTTAAAGAGCTTCACAATTAAGTACAGTAATACTTGGTCATTCATGATGCAAAATATTTTTCCAGCTTATCATGATAAATAGAGCACAGGAACTTTACAAATCTGCACATACCGTATTGTTGCAAAACCAGATAATGTCCCCTTCGTTACCAGTGTAGAAAAGTATTGATCCACCCTCTTTCCTCCAGTGTTGATCAGCTATTAGGTACCGCTGATTAAAAGTTTTCTCATTCTTAAATCCAAAATGATCAATCTATGACAAAAACAAAACAGACAAAACACATATATAAAAGAAAAGTAATTAAATGAAATAAACAAGAAAATAATTAAATGTATTCTTCCATTAAAATTCACCTAAGGTACAAAAATTATACTTCATTTGATTTTACGATTAGTAGCAATACTGATACTGTTAGTTTTTATATTGTAAGATAAAACAAAAGATAGCAATGTTGGTAGTCAAGATTTTCAGTATAAGAGAAAAGATCCTATCTAATAAAATATTAATATGCAAATTGATCACACCCCCACTACACCCATGCCCACCAGCCAATCAGGAGCAAGTATTCAAATTAACCCAACCAAGATGACTGCTGCCATGGAGTGAGCAGGAGGCTTGGGTTTCCCTGGCAATGGAGGAAGCCAAGCTTTCCACCTGCTCTGGCTGGCCCTGGACTCCACTCAAGGTTACAAAATTTCAATTATAGAAGATAAATAAATCCCAACAGAAATGACTGCAGCCACGGAGCAAGCAGGAGGCTTGGCTCAACTCAAGGCTACAAAGTTTCAATTATAGAAGATAAATAAATCCCAGATACCATGGCCTCCACTTGGATTGCTGGGGGGGGAGGGGGGATGGGGGGAAGGAAGAGGCATGGCCAGCCTGCAAACCACCCAGGCCCCTCACCCAAGCTGCCCCAAGCCTCAAGGGAACCCCCACCCTGATCCGGGACACCCTTAAGGGCAAACCAGCTGGCCCCTACCCGTGCACCAGGCCTCTATCCTATTTAATAACATTTGCAAATTGACCACCACTCCAACACACAAGATGGCTGCCCCCATATAGACACAAGATGGCCAGCAAGGGCCGAAACAGGTTTGGCTCAGTGGATAGAGCATTGGCCTGCGGACTGAAAGGTCCCAGGTTTGATTCCGGTCAGGGGCACGTACCTTGGTTGCGGGCACATCCCCAGTAGGGTGTGTGCAGGAGGCAGCTGATTGATATTTCTCTCTCATCAATGTTTCTAACTCTCTCTCTCTCTCTCTCTCTCTCTCTCTCTCTCTCTCTCTCTCTTTCTCTCTCTCTCTCTTTCTCTCTCACCCTTTCTCTCTGTAAAAAATCAATAAAATATATTTTTTAAAAAAAAGATGGCCAGCAAGGGAGGGAATTTGGGAGGGACCAAGTCTGTATGGGAGAGCAATTGGGGGTGATCAAGCCTGCAGGGGAGGGCAGTTAGGGATGACCAGACTGGCAGAGGAGGGAAGTTGGGGGCAACCAGGACTGCTGGGAAGGGCAGTTGGGGGAACCCAGGCCTCCAGGGGAGAGCAGTTGGGGAGGACCAGGCCTGCAGGAGAGGGCAATTAGGGATGACCAGGCCTGCAGGGAAGGGCAATTAGGGGCAAACAGGCTGGCAGGGAGTGATTAGGCATCAATCAGGCTGGCAGGGTAGTGGTTAGGGGATGATCAGGCTGGCAGGCAGAAGTGGTTAGGGGTAATCAGGAAGGCAGGCAGACAAGCAGTTGGAAGCCAGCAGTCCTGGATTGTGAGAGGGACATTTGCCTGTTTAGGCCCGATCCAAAATTATTGAGTTTGAACATTTTTCCAGATGTTTATTTCCAATTTTCCCTCTTTTTTGAATTACTTATTTGTGGTCTTTGTCTACTTCTCAATTAACTTATTGGTGTTTTAATTATTCAGTTTGCAGGTGTTCTTTTTTTTTAATCCTCACCCAAGGATATTTTTCCATTGATCTTTTAGAGAGCGAGAGAGCGAGAGCGAGAGCGAGAGCGAGAGCGAGAGAGAGAGAGAGAGAGAGAGAGAAGGAAAAATAGAAACGCATCCATTTGTTGCCTTCTGCATGAGCCCTGATGGGGGCCCAGGCGGGGAGGAGCCTGGCAGTCCAGGTACCTGCTCTTGACCAGAATTGAACCTGGGACCCTTGGGTCCCTAGGCCAATGTTCTACCCACCGAGCTAAACCAGCTAGAGCTGCAGGTGTTCTTTATAGAAATTATGGATATTGAAGCCTATGGCTGTTTTTGCTTACCTCAACTTTATTTGAAGTATTATTTCCTGTGTGAAGTATTTAAGGAGAGCCACCTTTCCATCAAGCTTTATGTTCTTGTGTGGAAGGAGGTCTTCCCATGTGGAAAGCTCCTGGCCTCTTGCCCCACCTTCTAGATCTTCCCCAAGGGAAGGAGAACAATTCGACTTATTGATAACTTTGGCCAAAACACTCAGCTCAGTCCCATCCTCCGTCCTCTCAGTGAAAACGCACTCATCCTTCTCTGTTCTTCCATATCATGAGTGTTACAGGGGCAAGCCCTCACAGGGCTGACCTTGGGGGTGAAATATCAGCAAATCTGCTTTCCTAGCAAACCCCAACCACCTGGCCTAGTATCAGTTGTAGTGCTAATAAGAGTAGTATTTATAGGTATTTCCATTTGCCACACTCCTGTGTCTATCTCTTAATAGGTTCTTGTGTCAGTTAGAGTTCAAACAGAAAACCGTAGGCACATTAGAATTATTCAAATTAGAATAATTCAAGAGACTTAATAAAGGGACTATTTACGAAGGTGTGGGCAAAGTATAAGGGAGATAAGCAGGATAGTGCAGCAACCTATGAGTAGTACAGCAGAGCTTTTACTACTCCTAAAAGGGTGAATGGGATGGGGGCATGGCTACTGAAATCCAGAAGAGGATCCTGTAGAGCCAGCTGCCCTCAGATGAGGGACACAAGCAACTTGAGTCGGCTTGCAGAAAGGAAACCAGAGAAATAAATACCCTGATGGTTCTCTTCTTCCCCTCTGGCACCAAGAACATAAACTTCCAGCTACATAAATGTAGTTTCTTTCCAAAACCTAATGGCTTAGAATACTGGGGGCATTGTGCCCCCTGCTGTTGAGAATTGGGACCTACATGCCACTTCCATCTCTGCCTCCTGAATAGTTTTATAAATAACATGAAAAGGGACAAGGGCCTTCGAAACTATTTGATCTGTGTTGTTCAACTGAAGAAACTAGGCTCAAAAATCAAGTGATGTTGTCACAAGTCAGAAGCAGAACTCGAACTTTTAATTATTTTTGTAATTTGATTTATGTGGTCTAAGAAATTTTAAAGAGATGCTTCCATCCTTCACCTTGTAGAGGAGAGAAAGATCCATGAAATAAGTAAGCAAAGTACAAAAAGAACATTCTTTAAATAAAGTTTATTGTAACAAAAATAACAATCTGGATTTTAAAACTCAAAAATTAAGTTTACATACAGAAAAGCCTATGAGAACATTACATCTGGTAGACACAGTTTTAGTGGAAATTTTGGAGCAACGGGAGTAAAGGGGACAGAGCACCTACTACGTGCCTGGCACCACGCTGGTGCTTCTCACAGATCACTCATCATCCTTGCAGTCATTCTCTGGGGCACTTTCATTATGCCAGTATTACAATAACAATGTTGAAGCTTAAAGAAGTCAGATAATTAGACCAAGGTAACATTCTATGTAGTTAAAGGGTAATATGCAAATCAAACAAACAGCTGAAGGACCATGACACGCACTGTGGGTTCCAAACAGGAATCACATTCTAATTTACAAAAATTCTATGAAATCAAAATACTGTCTGCTCTATTGCTACAGCAGATATGGAGATACCTGTCCTCAAAAACACTGAAATGTTCCAGTAAGTCAAGAAATAACATGTTTTGTCAAACAAGAGTAAAGTGTTTTATCAGATAAAGATTCCGGTATCACCTGCTGACTAAACAACTCCAGAAAGCACCACATGTTCAAAAATTTCTGACTTTTGTGCACTAGAATTACCAGGTTATAGCCTAAGCTCCCAAAATAGAGATAAAGTGCTGCTGTGATTATGAAACACACAAATATTACATCATAAAAGTTTGGCTATCAGAGGGCACTATAGTATAAGAAATAAAGTAGGGAGACCATGAAGGTTTAAATAAATTCATAATATTTTAGTACAGGAAGGGAACTTAGATATTCAGTCCAAACTCTTCAATGAAAAACTGAGATCCAGAAATGCCAATTATTTTAAATCTTTCTTTTTAAAATAAAGATATATTCACATCATTCAAATATGGCATTCATCATCATTTTTAAAGTCAGGAATTAAAATTTATCCTGTTAGAAACCAGGATAGTGGTTATTCTTGCAGGAGGAAAGTGACTCTAAGAAAAAAAAATGAAGAGATTCTGAAGTTAAGATAGTGCATTTTTCAATATGTATAATAAGATAATTAACACATAGCTTTGTTATTATTTAAGCTTTACTTTAAGATGTATTTCAGCCCTAACCAGTTTGGCTCAATGGACAGAGCGTCGGTATGTGGACTCAAGGGTCCCAGGTTCGATTCCAGTCAAGGGCATGTACCTTGGTTGCGGGCACATACCCAGTAGGGAGTGTGCAGCAGGCAGCTGATTGATATTTCTTTCTCATCGATGTTTCTAACTCTCCCTCCCTTCCCCTTCCTCTCTATAAAAAAAAAAAAATCAATAAAATATATTTTTAAAAAGATATATTTCATATTTTAAGATTTCTTTTATAATGTACTATGATGTTTACATTTATATTTCACTATAGTCAACTGTAAATTATATTGCTCCAAGTCACATCTATATTAAATGTTTCTTTCATTTAAAAATACAGTATGTATTGAGTACCCTTAAGTGACAGACATTAAGGAAAGAGAACTGAGTAAGATACAATTCCATCTCTCAAGTTTTGAATCTAACAAAAGGAATGAACATATTAATAGATGGTGTGGTTAGGTTCAATATACAAAGTGTTGTGGAAGCTAAGTAGAGGAGGTTACCATCCTGCCTAACGAGGTAACATCTGAGGTGAACCTTAACAAGAAACAAGATTTTTTTTCAGGCACAGAAGAGCATTTTAAGCAAAGAGAGCATGATGAATGATAAAGAACAAAAATAGTCAGAAGCTGTTGTTGTTTTATGGCAGGAGGTATATACTAGTAGTTTATGAGGAAAAGATTATATTCATCACGTTGCCACTAGATGTAGGTATGAAAATTTTCCAATAAAGAGAAACCTAAATGAAATCTGAAATTGTCTGTCTAAATAAACCAGCAATGAATAAAATCAGTCCACTGGAAATAGAGCCTAATGAGACCAGAGACTAGAATAATATTTGGCAAATAGTAGATCAGTGAATATGCAGAAAATGAATGACTGCATGCATTCATCTTAGCTCTGCAAAATTGATATAAAAATAGACCAAACCCAGTTTCAAAGAACAGCATGACTCAAAATAATGAGAATGGAGACCAAAGTTCCCAAGATCAAGTTTGTGGAGTTCTTTTATTGCATGGGTCTGTTACTGACTGTGGAAGAGTTGCAGAATGCTGTAGTTGGATATGCCTTTTGCCCAGTGACAAATCACATGCCTGAGGGAGAATCCAAGCATAAAATCTAAAACTAGTTCATAACAGTTTGGCCTTATCCAGGCTGCTGAGGAAGCAGAAACTGCATGCCCTCTGCTGGAGGTAGAAATGAGAAAATAAATAACTATACATTAATCTAGACAAAAGGCCAGAATCTGGGTAGAGGGTCAAGAAAGGGTTAATCAGCATTTTACTAAAATATATTACCTGAAGTATACCGAACCTTATGACAGGGTCACAGTTTTTAGGGCTGAAAGGATTTAAAGCTGTGGCTTTCAGCCAGTGCACAGTTATTTAATCTGAATGACAGCCTCTTGTAAAATGTATATCATAACGGTCCATTCAGCAGTATACTTGAGTTCAGTAAACATAAATATGCTGCAAAATGTTGATTTGATCAATATTTAAAATATATTTTTTCAACAACTGAGTTTCATGAAGAAGGGAGAAATCTGAGAAGGATATAATGTCCAAAGACAATAAAGGACTAGAGGGAATAGTTGTAACTATAAGTGAGAGGGGGATACCATGATGCAGAGATTCTGAGGTGGCAGAAGGGAATGGGGTCCATAGCACAGAGGGAGGGATCTGACTTGGACAGGCTATTTTGTGGAAAATGACCTGGAGAAAGATGATAAAGGGAGAAAGTGTAAACAAAAGGCTACTAAAAGCTTCAGGTTAGAGATGATAAGACTAATAAATAAGCCAGGTTTCAAACCCAAGTCTCTTCAATTGCTACATATATAACACATAAACAATGTTCACTTTCCAAAATTATATACTCTGGAAATATTACAATGAAAAAGGGCCCAATGTATGACATTCACATAATAGCAATCAACAAAAATAAGTCTTTTGAACAGCTGTAACCATCTCTACCACCCTTTTATAATTGATTCTGCACTGACACTGTGGGCATTTTAAGAGAAAGAACCCCACTAAACTGGTGGGAGAGTCCCAAGACCATCAAGTTCCCACTAACATTTCATGGAAGTTAACAAAGTAGATTCAATTTCCATTCTTTTCCTCCAAATACTATTTAAAGAAACTTTACAAAATGAGAATCTAATAGTTCTGAAACTTTAGTTCCTGCTTCCCTCTGGTGAGACAAGACATCAGGATCACAATTTTGACCTAGTTCCCTCTGTTAAATTAATAAACTATGTTTTTTAAAAAAAGTATTACATACAAACAAAATAATACAACATAATGCAAAAATGCATCTCCTCCTTTTGCACAGAGGACCTGCTGTGATTCGCACTGGAAGAACCAATGGAACAAACCTATAGCATGCTCTTTTTAGAGATTGCTTTAAAAAGAATTATTCTTTTTACACTGACTAATAACTCATTTTAGAAGCTTTAAGCGTCTGAAAAATTAAATTTCACAAAATCCCCATTTGAAGAGTATCCACAAAAGAAGCAACTGAAAAAGGTAGCTGCCTAAGCTTTTTCCTCTTGGGGAATTCCAACATCAAATATCTGGTCATGGTTTCACTATACAATGGCCTCTAGAGACTTTTTATCAACAACTCTATAGACTACTCATTGTTTTCAGCATTTATCAGGTCTGAATTATAGGGCATTATAAAAAAAAGATAAAGGAAGGGAAAAGGATATCCTCAGCTAAAACCAAAAAGCTCAGAACAATAGTAGCAAATTCAAACAGGGCCAAGTTGCTTCTTTGATTACTTTCAGGTGCTTTTGCCGCCATGTCACCATCCTGTGTAGCAACTTCCCAGAGCTAATAGGATGTAGAGAGAAATGAGAGTCAGTGATTAAAGTCATTCATTCATTTATTTATTCAAATATTTCTTGAGTGTCTACCTTGGGATAAAGGCTAGAAATACAACAGTGAACACGCTGAATATGATCACTGCCCTCCCAGTACTACCTATACAGTGGTACCTTGAGATATGAGTTTAATTTGTTCCATAACCTTGCTCGTATATCAAGTTGCTCGTATCTCAAAGCAAATTTCCCCACTGAAATCAATTGAAATGCCATTAATCCATTCCAGCCCCCAAAATGCCACCCCAGTTGTTCCTGTTGCGTGTTTTTGAATAAGAAAAATGTATTTATAAATGACAAATATTGTATAAAAACATAATAAAAGAGAATGTAAAGGAATAAACTGGTTTTATAAAGCGTATTTACCTACTCGTTACACTCTTTTTTTTTTTTATTGATTTTTTACAGAGAGGAAGGGGGAGGGATAGAAAGTCAGAGACATCGATGAGAGAGAGAGACATCGATCAGCTGCCTCCTGCACATCCCACACTGGAGATGTGCCCGCAAGCAAAGTACATGCCCCCAACCGGAATCGAACCTGGGACCTTTCAGTCTGCAGGCCGACACTCTATCCATTGAGCCAAACCGGTCTCAGCTCATTACACTCTTAATGCTACACTTTATCCCTAAACTGAATGTAACTTAACTAATCTTCACTGAACTTAATTGCTACTGGTCTTTGCATTTTTGGCCGATTTCAAAAAAAACGTGTCCAACGAGGTTTGTCTCTTCCTCCCTTTCAGAATGTTTCTGAAATGGGTGAGGCAAGTTTCACTGAACAGCTCCGATGCACAACCAGTAGCAACTTTTTCGGGGTGTTTCTTTTCCACATTCCTAAGATCTCCTTTATCTCACTTGTAGAGATCTCCTCCACCTCTGGCTCCTCCTCGAAACCAATTTCTTGGAGAACCTCCGCATGTTGCTGAGACTGCAACTCTTGTAACTCCTCTGTGGTGAGTTCCAGAGAGTGCTCCTCTACGAGCTCATTCACGTCTCTCTCATCCACCTCCAGGCCCATGAATTTTCCCAGAGACACTATCTCCTCCTCCACTGGCACCTCGGGTTCGAATCCTTCAAAGGTCCTTTCGGCTATGGCCTCAGGCAACAGCTTCTTCCATGCAGAGGTTAAAGTCCTTGTTGTAACACCCAGCCAGGCCTGATGAATAATTCTGAGGCATATCACGATGTTCAAGTGGTTCTTCCAGAACTCACGAAGGGTGAGGTTTATGTTCTCCGTCACCTCAAAGCAGCGCCAGAACAGGTGCTTGATGTACAGCTTTTTAAAATTAGAAATCACCTCCTGATCCATGGGCTGCAGGATAGGAGTGGTGTTGGGAGGTAGGTAGACAACCTTTATAAACTTGAACTCTTCGAGGAGTTCATCCTCGAGGTTCGGTGGGTAAGCAGGAGCATTGTCGAGGATGAGGAGGGCTTGCATGGTTAGGTTGTTTTCCAGTAGCTATTTCTTAACAGAAGGGCTGAAAAACAGGTTTACCCACTCCACAAAGAACTGCCTGGTGACCCAAGCCTTCGAGTTTGCCCTCCACATAACTTGCAGTTTATCTTTTAAAATCTTATGTGACTAAAGACTCTGGGGTTTTCCGAATGGTATACGAGCAGAGGCTTGATCTTGCAGTTGCCACTCACAATGGCGCACAGTGCGAGAGTTAGCCTATCCTTCATGAGTTTGTGGCCTGGCATCGCCTTCTCCTCTGCTGTTATATAAATCCTATTCGGCACCTTCCAGAAAAGCCCTGTCTCGTCACAGTTGAAGACTTGCTGGGGGATATATCCTTTGGCTTCTATCAGTTCGGAAAAAGTTTTGAGGTAATCCTCAGCTGCCTTCACATCCGAACTTGCTGCCTCACCATGCCTAACAGTAGAGTGAATGCCGGACCTTTTCCTAAAGTCATCAAACCAGCCTCAACTGGCTTTAAATGAGTCTTTCGATGCTTTGTCCGTGGAAGTGCTCGGAGTCTGCTCCAGCAAATCACTGTAAATCTCTCGCACCTTTTCGCATATGATGCCCTGTGTTAATGTATCTCCTTTAAGCTGCTTCTCCGTCACCCACACCATCAGTATATTCTCCATCTTTTCGTGGAGAGAGCTATGGAGCTTAGAAATTATTGTAACGCCCTTAGCTGGCATTATACCCTGTATTGACTCCTTCTGTTTAGGCACAGTGCATATCGTTGAAGTACTACGCCCGTATTGCCTTGCCAAGTCAGCCACTCGCACACCTTGCTCATATTTTTCTATGATTTCATGCTTTAATTCAATAGACATCATCCTCTTCTGAGCACTGACCTTTCCACTCGCTTTCTTCGGACCCATGGTTATAAAAAGAAATGTGATAAAGTATGTAAATGCACAAAAGATGCTTCGACAACGAGGTAAACAAGCACACTGACTGAGGCGTGGGAAACTATGAGACGCTCAAGTCGCGGTAAACTGGTGGGTCATGTGCAGCCGCCCGATCCGCAGGATTACTCGTATCTCAAATGTTGCTCGTATTTCAAAGCAAAAAATCGCTTGCTCAACGGCTCGTATCTCAAAAATCTCGTATGTTAGGGCACTAGTATCTCGAGGTACCACTGTATATATAAAAGCGTAAGTATCCATCTGACGAATAGCTACAATGCATACTGACCACCAGGGGGCAGATGCTCAACACAGGAGCTACCATGACGTGCACTGGCCATTTAAAAAGAAATGCCACCACAGACCTGGTGCAGACAAACCAACACTCGGCTTCCCCCAAGTGGGACACAGGCCCCGCCACCGCATTGGAGGGACAGCCCACTAAATTGCAGCCAACACTGCTGAGACTCTATGGTGCAAAATGTGACCCACAGCCCAGCCCAGCCCAGCTTAGAAACAGTTGCTGTGGGTGCCAAGTAATGATGTCACATAGCAATGCCCAGCTTCCTTGGAGTTTCTTCAGCCTAGGAACACGACTTGCTTTATAGCCAGGTGCAAACATTTTATAGTTTAACCAAATATCTGTGAGGCGTTTCCCCATGCCTCATCTCATTTGATCCTCACGGAAGTCGTGCAGTAGGTAGATAGGAGACTCTGTAGAATCCTATTTTATTTTCATTAACCGGAAAATGGAGATTTAGAAATTTGACTCGACTGAAAAGAAGAAATGGTGGACTTGAAAACGACTTCAGGTTTCCTCACTGTGCATAATATAGTCAAACACTGCTACAAATAAATATTTTACCTTTTGTTCTCCCTGCATGATCTACAATAATAATCTGCTTTATGTTAATATTTATTGCTGTGTTGCTGGCAATTACATGAAAGAGAAGTTGGTGTGCTTCACTGGGCTGGAGAAAGTTTAGCTAAATCAGAAAGCAAGTCTAATTAAGCAAGTTTATCTATATATATTTATAAAGCTCTCATTGGCGCCAATCACACGCAGGTGCTTCCATCTGTCATTGTCAATTGTAAATTTGGTTGACACTTCTATTACAGAGAAAGGGTGAATAGCAATATTAAAATTTCTTCTAATTAATTTCCCTTCAATGTGCATAAATCCATGTATCGAGATACTAGTCTAATAAAAGAAACAGGCAACAAACAAGCAAATCTATATATATAAAAACCTAAGCAACTGTTATGACCAAATGACCAAAACGAGCAGTTGACCAATCACTATGATGCACACTGACCACCAGGGGACAGACGCTAAATGCAGAAGCTGCCCCCAGTGGTCTGTGTGCTCCAACATCCAACCTCCCGTGGCCACTTCCCTCAGCCCCCCCCCCATAAGCCCTGATTTTGGGGGTGGGGGGACCAGCCTACCAACCTGATATGCCTCGATCACCTGCCAGGCCAAGGGAACCCACCTGTGCACAAATCCATGCACCAGGCCTCTAGTACACAAATAAACACTTAAAAACTGTAATTGTGCAGCTTTGACTCTGACAGAGACTAACAGAAGCAGACCTAATTAGGCCTTTAATCTCCACAGCCTTCTAGTTAAGTATACCAACTGTGTGAAAAGGTCCAGAGGATATTATTCAATGCTACTTCTTACAGGAAGTATTCCTGGGCTTTTCTGCCTTCTTTGTGCTCCACAGTAATTTTAGTTCTATTATAGTGCTTTTTAACTGGTGGGGCAAAAGTAAGGTTTACAGTTAGGAGTACATGAAACAATTTATTTTTGTATCACTGTTTATTAATGATTACATTATTTTCCATACAAACTACATAAGCATACTTTTGCCCACCCTAGTATGTATATAGATAACTAGCTTTGCACTAGTTATCTATATACATAATAGAGGCCCAGTCCATGAAATTCGTGCACGAGTGGGGGCCCGAAGGAGATGGGGGCAGGCCAAGATGCAATCAGACCTTCAGGCAGGCAGTGGGACACTCCTGCCAGCCCGGGATCCAGATCCGTCCCACTGACGTTCATACTGGTTGTCGGAGCCAGCTGGCGGTCGCTTTTATATCCTTTCTTCCTTGCAGAGCGCCTAGGGAGGGGAAACAGCCATGGTGCCTGAGGCTGGCAGCACTGTTGGAATCATGCAGGTGGTGCTGGTCCATCAGTGCCTGGCTCGTTCTCCAGAGATTGGACACGCAGAACTACTGAGAGAATGGCTGCCACCGGGCCAGTGGGCTGCTGGGACGGGTCTGTCGGCTGGGCAGCGCTCCCACTGTGGAAGCGCAGTGACCACCAGGAGGAAGATCCTGTATTAAGCATCTGCCCCCTGATGGTCAGTGTACGTCATAGCAACTAGTTTTTCTTGTCATTCCTGTCATTCAGTTGCTTAGGCTTTTAAATATATAGATAGTATACCTGCTATACTATTATAAACCTCAACACTAGTAACCTCATAAAAGATGCTAGAATCTATTGATCAAACCATGTGTATTATTCCCACCTGTCTCTGTGAATAATGTAAGAGCTGCACTAAGGGCTGTGCATGAGAAATGGAGAACTCAATAATATCTAGATGAGGTCTAGATATTATCTCTAGGAAGGAAAGGTCAGGGGTCCAAACTTTATGATCTATGTATTTCTTAACAGAAGGGAACAAGGAAGCACTAAACAGGCCAGAGATCTTGAAGAAAAATCTCAATCCTAAGGGTCAAAATACAATTTCAGAAACTCCTTTACCATAGTATGGGTTGGCTCAGCTGGCAGGAATACAGTGCAGACAGACAATTCAGTATAGGCTTCTCCTTAAGGTTTGTGTGAAAAACCCGTTTAGAAATGGCTGCTCGGTTCTGTTTTTAAATTTAAACCCAGTTAGTCAGTCACCAGGAGTTCTTCGTAGTAGATTTCTTCTTTCTCAGGGACCACAGAGTAATGTGAATAAATCAAAAGTTTTAGAAGGGAGTGTTATAAAATAATATTTGTTATAAAAGTTTAACTTGCTTTGAACACTTATCCTCTGAGCTGCATTTAGGTATCTGTATTAGGGATCCTAAGCAGTAAAAGCTGCATTCTATTATTTTTTTGTTGTTGTTAATCCTCACTCTTAAGATATTTTTCCCATTGATTTTAGAGAAAGTGAAAAGGAGAGAGGGGGAAAGAGAGGGAGAACTCATTCTGAGACATATCAATCCATTCCTTCCTACATACTGCCCCAACCAGGGCCAGGGATTGAACCTGCAACCCAGGTATATGCCCTTGACCAAGAATTGAACACGCAACCTTTTGGTGTGCAGGCTGATGCTTTAACCACTGAAAACACCTGTCAGGGCTCTTTTTTTAAAATAAGAGAACATTTATTTAGAAAATCACAGAGGTACAAGAAGTAATTCATAAAAGAAATGGGCTTAGGAAACAAATAACTGAGGCAAAGGAAGGATTCTTGGATCTTATTAGAAGTGAGGAAGTTGAAGATGACACACCTAGGGGAATGGAGTGGAGGATCAGGGAGGGGAAAGATTCAGGCATGCTCCTAGATGCACCCTGGGTCCTCCATCCTGCAGGGGAGAGCAGTTGAGGGGACCAGGCCTGCAGGGAAGGGCAGTTAGGGGTGATCAGGACTGAAAGGGAGGGCATTTAGGGGTGACTAGGCCTTCAAGGGAGGGCAGTTAGGGGCAAACAGGCTGGCAGGGGAGCAGTTAAGCATCAATCAGGCTGGCAGGGGAGAGGTTAGGGGGTGATCAGGCTAGCAGGCAGAAGCGGTTAGGAGCAATCAGGAAGGCAGGCATGTGAGCAGTTGGGAGCCAGCAGTCCTGCATTGTGAGAGGGATGTCCAATTGCCTGTGAAATCCCAGATTGGAGAGGGTGCAGACTGGGCTAAGGAAACCTCCCCAAATTTCATGCACCGGGCCCCTAGTAGATCAACAAATGATTATAAATTCATATTAAGTAAATATTAATTTGATGGCAAAAAGCCCTTCTGGGAACCATAACCCATACTTTGTGGCAAGTAACTCTCCTGGCATCTCAGCTAATATTCATTTCACCATGTTACACTCATATTCTTCAGAGATGGACTAAAGCACTGGGAGCACATTAAGTAACAGCAACAGGCTTTTGCACTTAACATTTGCGATAAGACAAGATATGCATGATATGCAGTGCCATTCCCTCATCTCAGCTCCACATGTACAGAGCTCAGTGCTGTGGTCTCCCAGATCCACACATGAAACCCAAGGTTGCTATCCTTGAGGAGATGAAAGAGAAGTGCTTGGCAGATATGAATTCCTTCTCTTTTAAGGTGTGGTCATTTTCTGGGAACATTTGAGATCTTGCTCCCTGACATATGTTGTCAGTTTGGCTTAAATAAACTCTTAAAAATTTTCAAAAAAATAAATAAAGTGTGGTCCTTTTTTAGAAAATAGACTACATAAAAAGGAAAACAAAAAGTCTGTTTTAGTTTGTTGGGGCTGTACTGGTCATTGTCATTAAAGCCAACTGTTCAAGAGAAAGAAAACATCAAACACAAAAGTCATCATCCCTGCTTTCCAAAATTATTGTATGAGCTGCTCCCTTAAAGGAAAAGGCCATTAGTCCTCAGGAAGTGCAGAAGTTTCCGACAGTTTTAACAGACAGTGTCTGCAGTGTGACCCATGGCTCAAACTGAATAAAAATAAAAATTCACGGACAAATAATAACAAGTACTTCCTCACTTTCCTATCTGCTGAATCAGAGCCATTGTTTGGACTGTCGTTCCTTGTTTAAATCACAAGAATACTAGCCAAACATGATAGTTATACAGCATCAGATAAACTTAACAAATGCAAATTATGTCAAGACTTAAATACACATACACACACACACTAAAATTTAACCAGTACCGAGGGGATCTTTTAAAAACTTTGGTTTTTTTTTTTTTCCGCCTGAAAACCACAAACATTCTGTGATACAGTGAAAGGAGAAGGGTATTTGAAGAGAGATCTGAGTTTGAGTGTCAATTGTGCCACCTATTAGATCTATCTAAACTTGAACAAGTTACTTCATGTCTTTGGCTTGTTTTCTTGTATGTATAATGAAACAGTAATAACTATCCCAGAGGGGTCTTGTGACGATGAAGTTGGATAATAAATGTGTGCAAGTGTCCAGCAAGAGCCTGGAAGAGAGAGCTTGATGTATTACTAATATATTTTTGAAGCAGATTATAATATACCTCCCAAGTGTGAAATCACTGCCAAACACACATGCAAACATATACAATCATATTATATTTTAATATTGCCTCCTATACAAAAGAAATTATGACATAAACTTCAACAATTTGCTCTGAATGTTCACTTTAAAAACCCGACTTTGCAAAGTAAAAAAATAAATAAAATAAAATATTGCACCCATCTTGGAGCTGATGACAGGGCAGTGACTTGGTGACAATGAAGGCCTCTCTTACAAACCCAATATGATGTGCCCAAGTATGTGATATGCTTTGCTTTTGAATTTCTGTCCAGTTACCAGTGCTGTGACAGTGCAATATACTATGAAAATAAATTCATCAGTGTAGAAATTACGTAGCTCTGAGAAAAGGTACATATGGCAAAAATAAAACATGAGTGTTTTGGATATCCTATCTAATAAAAGAGTAATATGTAAATTGATTGTAACTCCGCTATACCCACCAGCCATGCCCACCAGCCAATTAAGAGTGAGTATGCAAATACTCACCCTTACCAAGATGGCTACGGCCACAGAGAGAGCTTGGGTTGCCCCTGGCAATGGAGGAAGCCAAGCTTTCTGCAAACCCTGGTTGGACCAGGCCTCCGCTTAAGGCAACCAAGTTTGAATGGCTGCTGCCACTAAGTGAGGCTTGGGTTGCCGCCGATGATGGAGGAAGCCAAGCTTTCCACACACCCTGGCGGGCCCAGGCCTCCACGTAAAGCAACAAAGTTTCAATGGCTGTGCAAGCAGAAGGCTTGGCTCCACTCCAGGCTACACAGTTTCAATTGTAGAAGATAAATAAACCACCACAGACCCCTTGCCCAGGTCACCCCATACCCCAAAAGAACACCCACCCTGATCCAGGACACCCTTCAAGGCAAAACAGCTGGCCCCCACCCATATAGCAGGCTCTATTCTATCTAATAAAAGAGTAATATGCAGATTGACCATCACTCCAACACACAAGATGGCTGCCTCCATATGGTCAAAGATGGCTTCCCCCATGTGGACACAAGATGCCCACCACAAGATGACCAGCAGGGGAAGGGTAGTGGGAGGGACCAGGCCTGCAAGGGAGGGCAGTTGTGGGCGATCAGGCCAGCAGGGGAGGGCAGTTGGAAGGGACCAGGCCTGCAAGGGAGGGCAGTTGGGGGTGATCAAGCCTGCAGGGGAGGGCAGTTAGGAGTGACCAGGCCGGCAGAGAAGGGAAGTTGGGGGTTGACCGGGCCTACAGGGAAAGGCAGTTGGGAGGGACCCAGGAAAGGAGAGTTAGGGGTGACCAGGCCTGAAGAGGAGGGCAGTTAGGGATGACCAGGCCCACAGGGAAGGGCAGTTAGGAGCAAACAGGCTAGCAGGGAGCAGTTAGGCATCAATCAGGCTGGCAGGGCAATGCTTAGGGGGTGATCAGGCTAAAAGGCAAAAGCGGTTATGGGAAGGCAGGCAGGTGAACAGCTGGGAGTCAGTAGTTCAGGATAGTGAGAGGAATGTCCAGCTGCCCGTTTAGGCCCCATCCTACTTGGATGGGGCCTAAACATGCAGTCGGACATCCCTCAAGAAGACCCAGATTGGAGAGGGAGCAGGCTGGGCTGAAGGATACACCCCCCCATGCACAAATTTCATACACCAGTCCTCTAGTCCTATTTATAAAGAATTTTAAAACAATTTGTGATAACCCTCGGATCACTTGATATGCTGAAGATTATAAAACCACATCTCAGGGACTACTTATTTTCTCTTACATGGCAGAATAATATCATTACAATCATGGTTCAACAACCAGGTCTCTCATCAAAGAAGTTAAAGGGATTAGCTTAAAATTTCAGTCTAATGTCCTTTAAAATTTTATTAATCAGAAAAATAGTGGTATTATTCTATACATGGTATTAAAAGATGAGACCAGTATCCATGTTCTTAAAGAAAACAAAATAAGTAGAAACCAAGATGGCAGCATAGGTAAACACCTAAACTGCTGTCTCACACAACAATATAAAAACTACAACTGAAAGACAAAGAGATGCTATCCAGAACCACAGGAAAGCTCAGTGAGTGGAAATTCTACAACTAGAAGGAAAGAAGAAAGCACATTGAGACTCAGAGGAGCTGCAAAAGACTGATGTATGGCAACGTGCAAGCAGAGAGGATGGGCAGTTGAGTACGTGGCTGGCTTCCTCAAACAGGAGGGAAACAGAAGCTCCTGACTGCGCTGAACTCCAGTTGTGGGAGAGTTTCTGGGAACTCAGACTCTTTGGGGGAGAAACTGGATTGTCTGGCAGCCAGCTTTCTCTCAGAGGTGCTTGCAGCGATTACCCAGGGGCCTCATAGGGCAGAGCTGACAGGAAGCCAAGGTTGTCTGCTCCACCCTGAGATTCTGCCCCATCCAAGCTAAGCTCAGAGGTTTTTGCAATTTTGCCAGTCATATTTCATAAGGGTGTCTCCAGCACAGAAGTTCTCCCAGTTTAGAAACAGGTGATCCTCACAGCCAATCGGCCTGGAGGAAAATTCCTCCCCAAGATACCAACAACAATCAGGACTTAAATACAACAAGGCTATATACACAGTCCACAAAGGGGCGTACCAAGGTTGTCCACCTCAGGTAACTGAGGGAGGCTAAACCACCAGGCCTATAGGACATCTACCACACAAAGCTATTCTACCAACTCAGAGAAGCAGCAAAAATGTGGAGACAAAGAAACAGATCACAAATGAAAGAAATGGAGGAAAGCAAACGACTAGATATACAGTTCAAAACCACGGTTAAAAGGTTTTTCAAGAATTTCCTAGAAAAGGCTGATAAATTTAGTGAGACCCAAGAGGATATGAAAAAGGACCAACTAGAAATTAAACATACACTGACTGAAATAAAAAAAAATATTATACAGATACCTAACTGCATACTAGAGGACAGCAAGAGTAAAGTCGAAGAATTGAAATACAAAGAAGCAAAAAACACTCAACTGAAAAGGCAAAACAAAAAAAGAATCCAAAAATGTGAAGATAGCGTAAAGAGCCTCTGGGACAACTTCAAGCGTACAAATTATGGGGTGCTAGAAGAAGAGAGAGAACAAGATACTAAAAACCTATTTGAAGAAATAATTACTGAAAACTTTCCACATCTGGTGAAAGAAATAGACTTACAAGTCCAGGAAGCACACAGAACCCCAAACAAAAGGAATCCAAAGAGGACCACATCAAGACACATCATAATTAAAATACCAATAGCAAAAGACAAAGAGAGAATATTAAAAGCAGCAAGACAAAAACAGTTAATTACCTACCAGGGAGCACCCATACAATTGTCAGCTGATTTCTCAACAGAAACTGTGCAGGCCAGACAGGAGTGGCAAGAAATATTCAACGTGATGAATAGCAAGAACCTACAACCAAGATTACTCTACCCAGCAAAGCTATCATTCAGAATTGAAGGTCAAAGAACTTCACAGATAAGAAAAAGCTAAAAGAGTTCACCACCAAAACAGTATTATATGAAATGCTGAAAGGTATTCTTTAAGAAGAAGAAGAAAAAGATAAAGATAAAAATTATGAACAATTGCCGGAACCAGTTTGGCTCAGTGGATAGAGCGTCAGCTTGCAGACTGAAAGGTCCCAGGTTCGATTCTGATCAAGGGCACGTACCTTGGTTGCGGGGACATCTCCAGTAGGGGGCGTGCAGCAGGCAGCTGATCGATGTCTCTCTCATTGATGTTTCTAACTTTCTATCCCTCTCCCTTCCTCTCTGTAAAAATTCAATAAAATACATTAAAAAATATATTTAAAAAAATTATGAACAACAAATACATGTGTATCTGCAAGTAAATCTAAAAATTGAGTGAATAAAAAATCTGATGAACAGAATAAATTGGTGAATATAATAGAGTCAGGGGCATAGAAAGGGAGTGGACTGACAATTCTCAGGGGGAGAAGGATGGGGGGGGTGCGGGAAAAGACTGGACAAAAATCATACACCTATGGATGAGGACAGTGGAGGGGAGGTAAGAGCAGAGGGTAGAGTGGGAACCAGGTGGAGGGGAGCTATGGGGAGAAAAAAGAGGAGCAATTGTAATAATCTAAACAATAAGGACTTATTAAGTTTAAAAAAAAAAGACAAAATATTTACAAATAGTCAATTGGATTTGATTTACTAATCCAAGGGATGATAGTCTTTCAAAAGCAGAGTGCCAAATAAGTAACTCTGTCCTTTTGAATTACTGAACAGGAGGTGGGGTATGCAAGCACCTCTATCGATGGAGTCAAAGATGAATATATGGCATCATAGATTAGGGACATTTACATGAATTCTTATAAACTTATTCTAAGCCAATTGTTGTACACAGGGAAAGCTTAAGATGAAAGATGTGCTAATGGAATTAAGGTAAACTACCCTGAATAAGCTTAAGGGGACAAAGTTCTAAAGTAGTAAAATCACTGACTCACCAATTTAGTCTCCTCCTTTATTCCCTTGGAGAGTGCCTTTTTGATCATCAATGGAGATCTCTTAACTTCTGCTCTACAATGTACAGAGCCACCCCAAAATATCTGTCTGTTTTATCTGAAGTTTCATAGTCCCTTTTGACTGCTAACATAGTTGCCATTCATTAAAAATTCTTCTTTCCATAACACAAAGCTAAAGTGAGAATAAAATTCTGTTTTATAAACCTCCTTTTTTTCTCTCTCTCCAAAATTACCCAACCTGGTGTTAGAAAGACAATTGAGATTCCTCAACTTTATTATTGTCTAATCTGAATTTCCTTAAGAAATGTGACTTGCATGACTATCTTAAAATCAGGACATGAGTTACAAAACTTCTGTCTATCTCAAATATATGGCTACAGAGGCAACATGGAGTAAAAGCTTTAATGTCAATAGAGCTCTGTTTAGATCCTAGTGCTATCACCATCACTTATTAACTATGTGATTATGGATATATGACTTCATTTCTGAGCTCTTTATCTCTCTATAAAAGAAATAGAGACTCAATGCACAAGATTCATGCAAGGGGCTCGGCCCTCACAGACCCTCGCAGCAGCCTTGGATGGCCCTCACAGCAACGGCTTAGACTGGAAGGTCATCTGGACTGTCTTTCTGCTGTTCGGTCTAATTAAGCATATTAGCTCTTTATAATACAGGATGTAGTACTTCTCTGAAGAAAAAAATACATTGAGCACTTATGTAGTACCTGCCACAAGATGAATACATCTATTATGCTCAACATGTGCAGCATGCTCTGCCACACTAACCCCCATATGAGTACTTCAACACCAAGTTATGTTCTTAAAGTCAACGAAGGCTTCAGAGAAGGAATTGCCATACCACAAGTGTGCAAATGGAAAAAGTGACGATACTAACCCGAGTGTTGAGGACTTCAGCCTCCTTCCTCATCTCTGGTCTGCTGTCTCAGTCTTACTGACCTCCTTTCAGTTCCTCTAACATGACCTGCTCTTTACTAACTCATGATCTTATATATGATATACCCTCTACCTGGACAGAAATTTCGGTTATCTCCCTACTCCTGGCTAACTCCTGCTTAGCTTTCTGGTTTAACACCACTACTGCCTAGCAGATTCCCTAAGACCCAAAACTGGGGACTCCACTGTAGATCTCACCACAAACTACTTCCTTAAAGCACATCATTCTTATAAATACTATCCCGATCCTCTTTCCCACTAAACTGTAATTTTCATGAAATCTGTCTTTGTTTTAACACAGCTATTAACACAATGTACAGCACATAGGAAGAGTTTGATAAATATTTATTAAATATATAACTATGCTGCTTTTCTATCTAAATGTCTATCATACCTGCTATAATAGAGTGATACTTCATTTTATTATTATAATATAGCAAAATTCCAGAACAGGTCAGAGAAAGTGCCTAAAGAAATCTGACAAACAAATCTGCCTTTTACTAATCCATAAAGATAGTTCTCACAATATGAGCAGCAAGAAAAAGAACATTATGACTTCTCCAGTTGCAGGACCACAGGGCAACTTGGAATTGACTCATAAATAATAGATACGTAGTAAGGATTTACAAATATATGTAGTGAATTGGCCTCTCTTTGCAAATAAAAAACCAAAATCATAAAAACAACTGCCTTTACTTTTGCTCTCTAAAAAATATGGGCAGTACACAATTACCATAGAAGTAGCCTTTAAGGAGAGATTTTTCCCAATGTGTTCATTCTTTAACCTTCTCTTAACCCTCACTCATACACAAAACAAATAAACATAAGAATTGCTGCACTCCCTTCCATGACTCTTTCTCTGTAGATATTTTAAGAAAAGTCAGCCAGATAAGTAGCCACAGCTTCCAGATCATCAAAATAAGAGAATGAAAACAAGCAGCACTATTTTTATTTACATGACATTTTGCCTTATTCCCCTAAAGCAGTGGTCGGCAAACTCATTAGTTAACAGAGCCAAATATCAACAGTACAACGATTAAAATTTCTTTTGAGAGCCAAATTTTTTAAACTTAAATTTCTGCTAACACCAGTTCTTCAAAATAGACTCGCCCAGGCCATGGTATTTTGTGGAAGAGCCACAATCAAAGGGCCAAAGAGCCGCAGATGGCTCTCGAGCCACAGTTTGCTGAACACGGCTCTAAAGGAATAAGACAGTTGGGAATCAAGTTTTCATATTCTTTCCTTACACACACACACACCCTCCTTATCTCAATGTGTAGGGAAGTAGGAAAGGGAAGAGAGGAAAAGATATAGATTCAATAAACATTCATGAAGATGATATTCTTAAGTAAAACAATGTGCTGTATGCTATGGAGGAGTATGGATACTTACAAGAAAGGGTTCCTGTTTTTAAAGGGATTAAAACAAGGCTACAAAAAGTTTTAACGTAAGACCTGTGCCAAAAAGGAAGGATAAAGAAAGATCTTATCAATCACACACTTTCCTGGAGATTAAGAAATGACCCCAGAAGGAGATCTTGCTCCCCAGAATATGTCATCAGTTTGGCTCAAATACACTCATTAATAAAAAAAAAGAAAAAAGAAGTAGCCCCAGGAAGCAGTATCTGAGATAGAATTCAGAAGGGAAGGGCATGAGAGAGGCATTCCAGGCAAAGGGAACAATGTGGGCTAAAGCATAGAAAAAAACAAAGGAAGAGACATGTGTATAGAATAGATTACAACTGAAATGGTGGGTTGGGGGCTATAGGGTGGAAGGTCTTGAATACTACAAGACTTTGTTCTTTTTTTTTTCTTTCAGAGTTTTGTTCTTAATAAAGCAAACAATAAGGAACCATTGCAAGTTCTGAGCAGAAGAATGCTTTGCCTTGAGGAGAGGTGATTTGTGGCCTATGGAGACTGCAGTGGAAGAACTACAGGTAGCAAGAAGGACCTGTTAAGACTTAGGAAGGCAGTAATAGAGGTCATAACATAGGTGAGGGCGGTAGAAGTGAAAATAACAGGTGTACTCTGAGGATGGAATCAACCCAATTTAGTAATTGCAAAAATTATGGCAGAAGAGCCAAAAATAACTGACATTTTGAGCTTTTTAGGAACTTTATACTTTCTGCTCCTTCTCTGATCCAGTGTCCCTTCCTGAAAGAAACCTTCCTAAAATAATGCCTTTCCCATCCACTGTATACCATATTTACATATCACCTTGCTTATTCCTTCAAGGCATTCATTAAAATCTATAATTTGCTTATTTAATGTTTGTTTGCTTATTGTCTATTTCCTAATCAGAAAATAAGCTCCACATGAGCAGTCCATCTATTGTCTCCAGTACCATGCCTGGCATATATACAGACTCTCAATAAATATTTTTTAATGGTAACAGTGTTACCAGGAGAAACTAGGAGCAAATCATCATGAGTCTGGTTCTGAGTCAGACCTACAAAACCTCCAGGAGGCAGACTGAGTTTCATGATTAAAACCCATAAAATTTGGTGCCTCAGTTTCCCCATCTATAAACTGGGGATAGCGGTACCAAGAGTTCATAAGGTCACTGTGAGAATTAATGAGCTAATAGGTGTAAAGAGTTTAGAACACTGCCTAGTTCATAATAAGAGCTCAATAAATATTATTATTATTGTTTTGATTAGTCTTAGAGAAATGGGTCAAAGTGCATGAGATAGAAAGAAATCTACAACTATGGGTTTGGGAATGATCTACAAAGCAGCCCTGAGAGGAACCATGAGCTCCTATCTGTGAAAAGCAGACAGATAGGAGGGGTTGGAGATATACCAAAATACATACCCTGGTCCTATTTTGGTAACCTTAATCCCTCCCTCTCTCTTTTACACAGGTACTGATACCTCTGGAAACCTTACTTTTTTTTTTTTTTAATTTCCTCTCACCCTCTTCTTCTCTCTTATCCAGTAAAACCTTGGGTTGAAATGAAGTACATAGAAAAGAACCATGCCCTTTTTTCCTCTCCAATCCATTCAAAAGAGTTCTTCACCCTTGCCCCCAGTTGTATATGGAAGACAAGGGTGTGAAATAATTAAGAAAAAGATACAAAGCAGCCATAGCTAGGGAGCAAAAGAGGAACAATAGTAGTCCACATGTTTACCAAGAGTTATGGTGCTAGGTGATGCACAGTCTGGAGTCCGAAGTCCAGCTTCTAAATGCTGCCCATACTGCCTATATGAGCCGGGACAGGTCAAATGCTCCTTTAACAACACTTTTTTAAAAATGGATCATAAAATAATGTAGGTTCATTATAGATAATTTGAAAAATACAGAAGAGTATAAAGAATAAAATGAAACATCATCCAGTTAGTATATTTTAGTATATTTTCTTCCACTCTTTCTCTGTGCAGCTATAAACATATTTTTAAATATATTTGACTCACAAGTGGTAGCTGATTTTTCTCTCTCAAACCTTTCCCACCACTAGACCTGAAAGTGAGAATAGATTATTCTCCTTGTTCTTAATTCTTCCCACCTTTCTCTAACTCACTACCTTTAAATATTATGTAATAAGACTGCACCATCCCACTACCCCTCTTGCTATAATCGTCACGCCTTACCCTGGTTAACTTTCCCTCATTCCTTGAAGATTTTTTCTCCTGTTCACTGTCACTCCAACATAAAGCCATTCAAAATTTTTAGTGATTTCAATTTCCTAGTCTCTTAGTTCCTTTTTATCCTCTGCTCTAATGACCATGTCTTCCACCTACCTAAGTCACTACCTATGGTTAAACCCTAAATCTTGTCACTCCCAGTAACTGCAATCCCACCATACACTTAATTGCAAACATTCTACTACTTCCCCATATCTTTTCACTTCATTCCCTCTACTACTATGATTCCTTAAATCTTCCCACCTCATACATTAGTACCAGTAATCCACCTTTTCCCTGTCCCTTACTTTGTCCTCATACCCTCTTTTCTCAGCTTCAGTTCCATGGCCCATGAGCATAATCATCCCTTGCATATACCCTTCAGTCCCCATGTCTCTTTCTCATTTTGTTTTAGTCATTTTGTGAAACAAAGGGCAATACTGGTTAAAAAGAACTCTCCACCAACTTCATACCCATACCCAAGAAACTGAATGTAGCTAAGGAAACAGCCATTTCAAGTGGTCTTACTAACTTTCATGAGATTTCAAGGCAGCCCTGCAATCAAATTCTATTTCCCAAGACTAGTCCATTTACAGCCTTCTCTGATAGAGGAGTATTTTCGCTCGCTCTCCTCCTCACTGTCCTCATCCCCTACTACTCTCTCCCGTAGCTATGTCTCTCCAGTCATATTAACCTCTTTAAAGTTGCTCCTGCCTAGCATACACCAACCTCAGGGTTTTTTTTTTTACTTGCTCTTCCTCAAGCCTTAAATGCTCTTTCCCCAGTGTCTAGAATAGTGCATAGCACACAGTGGTCACTTAATAAAAACTGAGTAAATGAGTTTGGAAACACATTATGCAATCAATTTTCTATTTTGCTTTTTTCATTTACCACCAATTCATGACTGTCATATATACTTCAAGTCCATCCTTTTTATCAGACTAATATATTCTATTTATAGATAGACCACAAGTCATCTACAATCTAGAAATAAGAAATCAAAACATTTGCAAGTGGGAAATTTTGGATATTTCTTCCTTTGATCTTTCTGAATCTCAGAAGTTTCATCTCTAAAAATGAGGATAATATCAACCACGCAGGATCATTGTTGAGACTGAATATGTAATATAAATACATACAGAGATACCAGTTTTGTTACAACTACTTAGATGTCAATTGAATGAAATATCCTAGATTAAAATGGAACTCACAATATTGTCCTTAATGACTTAATCAAAACACTTAATCTCTATTAACCTCAATTATAACATCTATTTTTAAAAAGTAATTGTGATAATTGAAAACAAACATGTAAAAGGGCTTAGCATAGTATCTGGCCCAGATTTAAAAATCAATAAATGTTCTTTTACTCATTGCTCATAAATAAAAACTAGAATTTTTCTTAAATTGTGAAGCATAAGAAGAAAATTTTTTATAAATCTCCCAATAATATATAGACTACCAATGCAGAATTTGACTTTTTGATGAACAATTAACGAATACTTACAAAGAATGCTTGAGATTTTTTATAAAAATCTGTATCAATTTTGTATCTTTTATTATTAAAAAAAGACAGGTAAAACAATTATTTTAATTACTAAATAATAATATTAATAAATAAATTCCTTTATTTGTCATGTGCTTCAATATATATATCAGGTCAGTGAATTATGATGATGATGACGGTAAGAGCAAGAAAACATTAAGTAGACCAGCCTCACTTCTGGAATATTCTTGCATGAAATCTGTAAGGTGCTGCCATATACTAGTATATGCCCATACATTACAAATTTATCAGTGCTTTTCCATATTTTTCAGATACAAGTTTGAGTATATGCTACAGGAATGGTCAACAAATACATGTAAGGTTCTCAAGATATAATCGTCCTGCCTTGTTATATAAGTCAGGATAGGCTAAGACATCCCTAAGAACTAGCCCAGTATCAGACATGTATGTAAAAGGATTGGATGAATCCTGTGTAGGTGGATAGGTGGGTGAGTAAGTGACTAATTGAATTTGTTGTTCCTTCTTGGCACTCCAAAGTCAATACTTTTTGTCTCCCACCCTGTGATTAGATGCAGTAATAGAACCTGTTCTGGCCAATGAATTGTGAAAAGAAGTGTCATGTGTCATTTTCATGCTAGAGCATTTATATGCTGGCACAAGTTCTTCCAGGTTCTTTTTCCATTGCTACAATGATTATGAGAGCATATTCTGAGAGGAAATTTCTATCAGTCCCTCAATCTACAAAAGAATATAATGAGCAGAACATCCTGCTCATCCCAATGGAAATACAGTATGAATCAAATTTTTGTTGGGGTAAGTCATAAAAATTTTGGAGTTTTGTTCCAGGAATATAACCTTGTCTATTCTGACTTATGCAATAACTGAGGTAATGGTATTTATTTTAAAACTAGAAATTTGTGAGAGTTTATTTTCAAAAAAACAAAACTGTACAGTTTAGCAATTTATTGTGAACATGTAAATTAATATCTCTGTATGATAGCTTTCACCTACAAAATAGGGCAATAGTATCTACTTCAGAGCAGGTATAGGGATTAAATAAGTGAATATCTATTAAGTATTTAGCAGAATATTTAGGACATATAAAGCTTTCAGTAAATAGTAGCAGATTGTTATTATTAATGTATTAGATATTTATGTACTCTCCCACCTCTTTCTCCTTTTTCAGTTTAATTTATAGCCATTTTTTCTATTCAACAAAATCTTTATTAAGAATTACTATGTAGAGGGCACTATGCAAAACATTAGGAATGAAGACAAGTAAGATAAGACATATCATCAGTGATTCTTCTTACCTACAATTCTTCTTCTTCAATTCACTCGTAATAAAGCAAACTTTAAATCATAAACATAAATACATGTTCTGAGTTATAAATAGTGTCAGTGGCAGAGTTAATTTAAAAAACAAAACATGATATAAGTCTGGATTTTATTCAATATTGAGATGGAAAATTTTGTTTAGGTCTGATTTAACAAAGGCAATCAATAGTAGGGCAAAAAATTAGACTTGTGCCCACATCTCTACTACTCCTAATACAGTGCCCTAGAGACAATAGGCCCACAATGAACAGAATTACAGGCATCAGAGATCAGCCAATCCAATCCTCTTATATGTTAGTAATAGTGAGATCTAGAGTTAAGCAACTTGCCCAAGGTCATAATATGAGTTGATACCAGAACCCAAACTTTGAAAATGCTTTAAGTACCTAAAGCACAAAGTCCCTATAATATGCTGACAGAGAGATATAAACATAACAATACAAAACCTAAAATTAATTTTTACTGAAAGTGCATTTTAGCATTAACTGGTAAAATATTCAAAACTCAAGATATCAGAAAGACAGTGTAAAACTGAGAAAGTACCTACAAAAACTTAAAAGGATACATTATCATATTTTCTACCCTATAATTTACCAAATTCAAAATAACATAGGAAAAAATAGTTTCATATGCCTTTCTTTATGTATCAATCTTGTGAGGAAGAAAATTATTTTAAGCAAGAAAACAAGTCAATTTCCATGCCTTATTTACAAGTGTGCTAAGTTATAACCCCCTGGTAGGTACTACATTTGTAATAGAAAAGAGTTCACATAGATTTTCATATTTTTCAGAGTAAATATTTTAGATCATGAAAAGGGATGACTTAAATATTTTATTCTGAGTGGAGAGGGAGTAAGTTAAAGCCAGATACATTAAGAAACTACAAGATAGATCCTGGCTAGGTGGCTCAGTTGGTTAGAACATTATCTCGATATGCCAAGGTTGTAGGTTTGATCCTGATCAGGGCACATACAAGAATCAACCAATGAATGCATAAATAAGTGGTACAACAAAACTAACTCTCTCTCTCTCTCTTTCTCTCTCTCAACAAAAATAAAACAAAAAAACCTATGAGATAAAATAATATTTACCATTCATTGAATGTTTATTAAATTATATAAACTGTGCTAAATAAGTACTTTAGACATACCAGCTCATTTCACAACAAATGGGTAGAATGGGTAATATAATTATTTCCATTTTGCTTATTGTAAAAACGGAAACTCAGAGTAATTTGTCTAAAGTTACTCAGGTAGAGGTAAAATAGAATTCGTTCTCAAACCCATATGGTATTCAAGTTATATCAAATCCTGACCCTCCATGATTTAGATCAAGGTCAATTCGTCCTTTCTAAGGGGTAGACTACATGATCTCTATGAGCCTTTCTGACAATGATTCTGTGAACAAAAACAGAAATCAGTTCAGAATTCACATAATATCTGTGACACTGTACTACTCTAGGTCTAAGGAGAAGGCCATCAATAGATAAACCAATAAGACAAGGGAGGGGGGGTGGATAAGAAGACAAGAGCAATAAGCTCTGCCAAAGGACCTGACATAGATACATTTTACTAGCCATCTGGGCCACTGTGACAAGAGTAGGAAAGGGGAACAATAATAGAAATTGAAAGAACTGTATCAAGCCCATTGATATTGCCTCACAGCAGACAAGGAGAAAAAGCTGTGGAGAAGCCTACAAGAGTCAGTGGCCATGAGCTCAATGCTGGGCTAAGTTGCAGCATTCTAATATAAATACTGGTCAGTAGTTAAATAGGAACAGTTGAGTATAGATGACTAACCACTAGGTTTCTAGAAGAGGCATTTCCAAAACTGGCATGCATTTGCATCAATCTGAAATGTGTAATACTATGTAGAGTGTACTTTTAGGACAGGATAGGTAAGGAGCCAGCACTACCCTATTAAGTTCCTTAAGTTCCCACCATGTTCCAGACACTGTGCATATCCTTTCACGTGTTAAATCTCACAACAACCTTGGTAGATGTGATGGTTAATTTTACATGTCAACTTGGCTGGGTCATAGTGGGTTGGAATTAACATTTCAATCAGTGAAGCAGATTTCTGAGTAAAAGATTTACTCTTCATGATATAGGTGGGATGTATCCAATTATGTAAAAGCCTAAATATCACAAAAGACTGACCTGTCCTGAGCAAGAAGGAAGTCTCCAAGCATACTTCCTCTGGACTCAAACGGCAACTCTTGGCTCTCTTGCAAATTTTGGACTTACCAAACCTCCACAATCATATGAGCCATTTGCTTAAAGAGAACCCTGTTTAATAGATATTGCTCTTTATGTCACCAATCATGAAAATGACAGCCTAATGGAACTCATTCTCTCTTTTTTTAAAAAAATATATATTTTATTCATTTCAAAGAATGGTAAGGGAGAGATAGAAACATCAATGATGAGAGAATCATTGATCAGCTGCCTCCTGCACAACCCCTACTTGGGATCCAGCCACAACCCAGGCACTTGCCCTGACCAGGAATCCAACAGTGACCTCCTGGTTCACAGGTCATAGCTCAACCACTGAGCCATGCCTACAAGATGGACCCATTCTCTTTCCCCACAATATTATAGAGTAAAATGTCCTCAGGACTCACATTCCAGTCTGAGGGGCTAGCGTGGGAGGTAGAGGGTAGTGAGAGGCAGGAAAACCTTGTAATCACAAGCCACACATACCAAGGAGTCTTTTGCAACACATGTACCCAAGAGCCTTGATGTGCTCTCCTGATTCAGTTGTTCTTAATAAAAGAAATTAAATAGCCCTCCTATATCAACATTCGAAGACTTTGAAAGAAGAGGCAGGGCCGGAACTGGTTTGTCTCAGTGGAAAGAAGAGGCAGGGACTACATATATATAGTCTTATGGAGAATGGGGAAGATTAAAAACTCTTAATAAAAGGACTACAAAATCAGTTTTGAGCTGAGCATACAATGACAAACTGGCATTTTAGGTTAAATATCAGAGAGTAGAGGCCCCATGCACAAAACTCCCTAGCAGCCCTGGCTTCCACTTGAAAGTCATCAGGATAGTGGTCTAATTACCATATTAGCTCTTTATTATATAGGATCATCAAATAAGATACTGGAAATTTATATTTAAGGACAGCTTTGTGATAAAGGATGACTGCTACAGCGGAATAAGGAGGAGCGTTGGCATTAAATAAGTTGGTATTTGGCGGGATTCAAGGGAATTTGAATTAGAGCGTTCTCAGAGAGCAGGACTCAAAGTGGTTGTTGTGGTCAATTACAGAAGAGTATGGAGCCAGGGCTGAAAGTAAATTATTGGTAAAGGGAGGAGAGATTTTAAACAGAACTGAAAACGTGATCTGGAGACCGGACAAGTCATGGATATCGGGGGGCCTGCAATTCCAGGTGGGCTCCGGTGCCTAGGGACCTGTCGGTTGGCTGGGAGACCGCGAAGCCCCAGTCCTTTCATAGCCCCTGACCCAGCCTTACCTTCTGTTCAAAGTAGTGAATCGAATACTTCGTGACCACAGAGGGGCGTGATGTAAAGCTGGTGGACAAGTGCAGGTTGGTGAGGGCCTTTAGTGCTGGCGGCACGGGGATGGCGAGCCCGGGCATCAGGAAAGCCAGGAGTAGAAGCAGGACGAGGCGCCCCATGGCTCAGGCTGGCGGCTGCAGTGCGGGTGGGAGGTAGACCAGCAGATGCGCGTAGCCAGAGCGGAGCCCAGCCCGCAGCTCCGCCCGCCACCGATCGGCTCCGCCCCGGGACACCCAAAGTCGCCCGGCCCCTCTGCAGCCCGGCCCAACCCAGATCAGCCCAGTCACAGCGGCCCCGCCCCCGAGGGCGCTACACATTTCGTTTCCCTCTCGTGCCATCTCCACTGCAGAGCTGCACCCTCCTCTCGGTGGCACTACAAATCTGCTCTCATCACCCCAGGCCTCCGCACTACCGGGCCGCGGACTCCCAGCCTGACCTATATCGTCCCCTTTCTGCCTGGTCACCCTCTAATTTTCGCCTTACCGCCCCCTATATTCTCGCCTTATCGTCACCTCCCATCCCTACCCTGTTCGTCGTCGTCTTACTTCCATTGGCACCGCGCTTGCCCTCCAGAAATCCAATACACTGGTAGTGATGATAATAAGGACCACCGTGACCATTTGTGGATCGGTCACCACACCGTCACTAGGCCAGCTGGGCGTAATGGAGCACACACATCTCCTCTAACTCAGCTCTCCCGGAAATGTTCCCGTGGGCATGGCTGCGGTTCCCATTTACACAGACAGGTTCGGACAGGTGCGGGCTGGCACGGGCTCCCGCAGAGGGGGCGCAGGGCTTTCTCAGAGCGCTTCGCCTGGCTCCCCGCCTCCCCCTCCAGCAAGCCTACCCACCTCCGGCGGGGCCCTATCCGTGGGTCAACCCAAACCTCCGCGCAGCCCGCACCGCCCATCCCTTCAGAGAGGCCGCCGGAGGCCCCCGAGCCCCGAATCCCGCTGGGTCCGGCTCCCTTTCGTTTGCGCCCCTCTCCCGCCTCCCGCCTCCCGCCTCCCGCCTCCCGCCGCCACCCGTTTCTGTCCGCATCCTCGGGCCGTGTCATCCCCTCGGCAGAGACCCCTTCGGACTTCGCAGCTCCACCAACCCCTTCTTCGCCCACGTTCGCCCTCCGGCAGTCACCACGCTGAAGCCCGCCCAGCCCGCGGGGCAACTGCCCCCCTCCCGTCCCCTGCTTCCTCTCTCCCTGCCCGCCCTCCCCCCACGGCATCCCCGGGCCCAGCGGGCTCCGCGCCGCGCCCACGCCCACTTTACAGGCAGTACCACCGCTCCGCCAGCCGGGGAAAAACTCGTCAAACCTGCCTCTACTCCCAGTTTGACGAAAAGGGTCGTTCCCAAACGTTCAGCGCATATCCTGGCTGATCGCCGCCCTCGGCGGCGCCGTATTCCGATTGGCTCTCAGGAGCCACGGCCGAAGCGTCACTTCCGGCGGAAGGGAGCGCGGGAGGTTCGATTGGAGGCGGCTCCGGCTGCCGTAGGGAGTGCTGTCCGGGCAGGCCCCGGGCCCGGGTCTTCGGCCTGCGGTGAGTGAGCGGCGGCGGGGAGAGAGAGGTTCTCGGGAAGGCGAGGCGCCGAAACTCCTAACGCTCCCCCTTAACGTTATGACTCAGAGGCTCAGAGCATTCTTTTGTTGTTTTTCCAGGAGTCAGCCTCTTCTTTAAAAGGGCGGGCATTTTCATTTTAGACCGTGCTCTTGCCATCGCTGGGCCGGCGTTTATTGAGCGTTTACTTACTGTGCTATCGAGCTGGACACGGATGAGCATCGGGAACTGGAAATACAGAAAGGACAATGGGACACTGCAGCTTTGGAGGTGCTCGCAGGTACATACACAGCTGGCTGCTGCGCCGAAAGTAATACGTGCTGCAAAGGGGTCTTTTCCAAACCGCTTTGATGGCCCGGAGGGGAAAGTGAGTAACTGACCGGTGGGCTCAGACCAGAAACGTGCCAGTTTTCTAGATTCCTTCCTACCGCTCACATGTAGCCAGTCACTATGACAGGAGCCTGCCAGCTTTTGCCCACCTCTCCTGCTTTGTTTTTCACCTCTCTAGCCGTAGGTTCCAGCCATACAGCATGTCTTTTAGAGTTCTTCAAATGCACCATCTCCTTCACCTCCAGTTAATTTTTCATACTGCTGTTAATTTTTAAGTGATTCCCTCCTCTGTGCCAAGAACTGCAAGATACTGGGATTACAGTGGTTAACAAGATAGATTCCTGCCCTAATAGAATTTAAACCTTCTGTAGATGGACTTTAGATGAATAACAAGGTAGCCTATCTGAATCAGGTTGGCCTCGGAAGGCCTCTGAGAAGTTGACACTTAAATTGAGTCCTATGAAATGAGAGTAATCTAGGCATTGAGTAGGAAAGGAACAACATTCCAGAGTGAATAGATTGTACAATGGCCCTTGAGGCCAAAAAGAGTCTGGCATCTTCATGTTCAAGAACCTAAGAAAAGACCAATGTCCCTGGAATATATTCAGAAAGAACAGTTGTATGAGATGAGTCTGGAGAGATTGGCAGGGATCAGACCACATAGTTAGGATGTTAATGGAGCAACATAAGCAGGAGATAATGGTTGCTTGCCTTTAGGTGGTGGCAGCTTAAGGTGGGGTTGGGCAGGGGGAAGGGAGAAGTGAATGATTGTTTTTAGATAAGGAAATAGACTCAGGCCTTTACCTAAGGGTGTATTGTGGGACTTGAGGCAAACAGAAGAATGAAAGATGACTCCTAGGTATCTGGCCAGAGTTACTGATGGAGGTAGTGCCATTTACTGAAATGGAGAAAATTACACCCCATACTCACAAAACCCTTCTTGTCGGGCCTTTGCCCACCTCTCCTGCTTTGTTTTTCACCACTCTAGCCCTAGGTCCCAGCCATACAGAATGTCTTTTTGAGTTCTTTAAATGCACCATCTCCCTTTGAGAAAAAAAAAACAAGAATTCAGGTAATTAAAACTTGAGATGTCTATGAGACATCCAAATATTGTTGGCTCTCAGATGAGCAGTAGAGATATGGAGTCTGGAGCTTGCAAATATTGTGTGTACCTTTGTGTCACTTCATTGGCAATTATACATTGCCTTAGCCAATGGATTATAAATTCTTTGAACACAAGCCTGATTTTTCTGTCTGTAACCGTCTTCCCTTCCCTATCCCTAGAATAGTACTTTACCTGTTGTGGATGAAAAGGGGCCACATGCTAACCTGACTGCGTGGAAACCTTATAAACTCAGAGACCTAAAAGTAACTACAAAGGATGGTCTGAAATTAAAACTTTTAAAATTAAAAAGCAATTTATGGTGGATATTCATATCTAGACTGGTATCTTCCCTGACAAAGGTCAGTTTTTACCTTAACTGAGCCTGTTGATTGTCTTTTCGCATCTACAGTAACATATAATTGGAATGTCAAAAACTAATTTTCCTTTTTCTGGACCCCTCAAGCACAGGCACCACTCTGGAGACCACAAATCTTCTCTTATTGAGTTAATTGTTGACTGTTACTATCCTGCATTCACCTAAGTAAAAAAGTATGTGTCTATCATTTTACTTTTTATCCAATCCCAGAGGTTTCCCCGATTTACTTTCTCCCACCTCTCTAATCTATCACCAGTGGATTTCATGTAACCCACTTACATCTCCTCTTTTGATTGTAATGTATAAAGGTGCAAAAAATTCACTGGAGCATTATCTCAATCCATTGAGATTCTGCTTCCTAACAATTGTCAACACTTTGGCTCAAATAAACTTAGAAAAATTCTTCATAGGTTTGAATGTTTCTTATGTTAACACTCTCATAAATGTAGTGGACAAACTGTGTGTTGAACTCACTAAGATTTTCCTGAATTATTATATATATATAATATATAAATATTATTCACCAATATTTCTCTAGACAAAAGAGGTTTTGTCTCTTTGTTTTTGTTTATTTAATTTTCCATCTCCTGCTGACCTCTCTTCCCTTTCTAGAGTTTTCATATGAAGTTAGTAAATCATTTCTCAGGGACATCTTTTGACTGCCTTTAGAAAAATTAGACCAACTATGTACCCCTGAAGGAAACAATTAGATAACACCCTAATTCCTATTTTAAAATAGTTGTAAATATTATTTGTGAAGTTATCAGATCCCCTACTGTCTCAGGTATGACCCCAGTCCACCATCATAGGATCCAGAGCTGTTGTGACATGACTCCCAACTCTTTCAGAAAAGGACCTATTTCCACACTCTCCGGACCCAGAGCTGATGTGACTGGATCTCCTGCTATCTCAGGGAAAGACCCTGCCCCCCACTCACAAGAACCAGACGTGATATGATATGATATGATCCCCAAGTCTCAGGGACAGACTTTTCCTCACACTCACAGAATACAGAGCTCATGTGACAGGACACACAACTTTTACAGGGTGAGACCCCTCCCAACACTCAGGACCCAGAGCTATAGTGATTGGACTCTCCACTCTCATGAATGACCCTCTCCACACTTATAGAACTCAGGGCTAATGTCACAAGATCCCCCACCCTTTCAGGTTGGGCTCCTCCCCACACTCACAGGATCCAGAGATGATGTGAGAGGACTTCCATACTCTTAGGTAGTTCCACATTCAACACTAAATAGTCCTAGGGCTGATGGGTAAGGATCCCCCAACTCTTTCATGAGGAAACTCATCCCACATTCACAGGACTCAGAGCTGACATGACAGGACTCCCTACTCAGGTAGGACCCCTCCCAACATTCAGAGAATCCAGAGCTGATGTGGCAGAACCTCCCTGCTCTCAGAGTGGAAGAGCTCCATACACTCAGGTGCCCACTGCCAGGAAGTGCTCTTGGGACTAGATGCTTATTCACTAATCATCTGCTCTTATTTTGCAAGGACACTATGAATTCCTCAAAGCACCTTATATCATCCCTACCTCAGAATGTCTCATATGCACACAGTGTAAGTCCAAAGCATATGTGGCAGGACCCACTGCTCCACTACTCTCTCAGGTGGGACTCCTTCCCATAGTAACAAGATCCAAAGCTCATGTGACAGGATCCACTATTCTCTCAGGTGGGACTTTTACCAAACTATCAAGACCAAGAGCTGGTTTGACAAGAATTAAGAGAGGGACCTCTGTCCTGTCACAGGACCCGGAACTGAGCTCATGTTACAGGACTGTAAATAATTTTCCCAACATGAATATGACCCAGAACTGATGTGAGTGGACCCTCTACTTTCAGAGTGGGTCCTCTTTCAACACTAATGCATACTGCCAGTGTGCATCTTTGTAATAACATCTGAGTTGAGACGGCCAGTAAATATTCCCTTTTTTGCTGCCATCTAGTGTACATCTTGGGAATAGCACCTTTTACTAAGCCTCTTAACCATTTTGCAAGGGCACTTTGAAGACACCTTACATCATCCTTAGTTCAGAATGTCTTATATACCCAAGTTTCCTTTCTATCTCT
>JAAGEH010000005.1:8830527-8883161 GCA_011751065.1 Lasiurus cinereus
TCCTTAGTTCAGAATGTCTTATATACCCAAGTTTCCTTTCTATCTCTGATCCTCTTCAGCATTTGGAGTCTCTGACTCTCTCATATATATGTCTTAAATTTGGTTATTTTCTGTTGCTAATTTGTCTCGTATATATTTGATTAGATCAGGAAATAGAACCTTAAAGCTAGAGGGAAGTTTGTTCTTTTCCCACATAAGCAAATAATCAGACACTTAATAGTAGATAAATTTTGGGAGTACATCAACATCACCATTTCCTGAAATAAAGTTTTAACAATTTAACTAAACTAAGCTATTTTCAGGACTGAGTATTATATCAGTGAAATCTGGAACAATCTAGTAATTTAGCTTGTGGATGTAAAACTTTTTTTAAAGATTCAAAGATGGGGATCAAGAGGGCCAAAGTTTTGCGCTTTGGGTGTTGATTTTAAGCTAGTTGTTAAGGAACAAAAGACTAAGAACAAACCTACTGTTCTCATTTTTTCCTAAGGTATTTACTTAGAAAAATCTGGTTTAGGAAAAAAATGTTAGCATAATCACTTTATTTTTTTTATTTAATAAAACTTTACTGTTCACATTATTACAATTGTTCCTTTTTTCTCCCTATAGTTCCATTCCACCCGGCTCCAACCCCATCCTCAGCTCTTACCTTCGCCCCCCACGCCCCTGCCATCGTCCTCATCCATAGGTGTATGATTTTTGTCTAGTCTCTCCCTGCACCCCCCTCACCCCTTTCTCCTTGAGAATTGTCAGTCCACTCCCTTTCTATGCCCCTGATTCTATTATATTCACCAGTTTATTCTGTTCATCAGATTTTTAATTCACTTGGTTTTTAGATTCACTTATTGATAGATATATATTTGTTGTTCATAATTTTTATCTTTACCTTTTTCTTCTTCCTCCTCTTCTTAAAGAGTACCTTTCAGCATTTCATATAATACTGGTTTGGTGCTGATGAACTCCATTAGCTTTTTCTTATCTGTGAAGCTCTTTATCTAGCCTTCAATTCTGAATGATAGCTTTGCTGGGTAGAGTAATCTTGGTTGTAGGTTCTTGCTATTCATCACTTGGAATATTTCTTGCATAGTTTCTGTTGAGATATCATCTGACAATCTTATGGGTGCTCCCTTGTAGGAAATTAACTGTTTTCTTCTTGCTGCTTTTAATATTCTCTCTTTGTCTTTTGCTCTTGGTATTTTAATTATGATGTGTCTTCGTGTGGTCCTCTTTGGATTCCTTTTGTTTGGGGTTCTGTGTGCTTCCTGGACTTGTAAGTCTCTTTCTTTTACCAGATGTAGGAAGTTTTCAGTCATTATTTCTTCAAATAGGTTTTTAGTATCTTGTTCTCTCTCTTCTTCTAGCACCCCCATAATTTGGATGTTGGTACACTTGAAGTTGTCCCAGAGGCTCCTTAAACTATCTTTCCATTTTTGGACTCTTTTCTTTTTGCTTTTCCAGTGGAGTGTTTTCTGCTTCTTTGTATTTCAAATCTTTGACTTGATTTTTGCATTTCTCTAGTCTGCTGTTAGGTCTCTGTATAATATTTTTTATTTCAGTCAGTATATGTTTAATTTCTAGTTGGTCCTTTTTCATCTGCTCTTGGGTCTCGCTAAATTTATCCCTCTCTTCTAGGAAATTCTTGAAAAATCTTATAACTCTGGTTTTGAACTCTATATCCAGTCGTTTGTTTTCCTCCATTTCTTTTTTTGTGATCTGTTCTTTTGTTTCTGCATTTTTGCTACTTTCCTGAGTTGGTAGAGTAGCTTTGTGTGTTAGGTGTCCTATATGGCCCAGTAGCTCTGCCTCCCCAGTTACCTGAGGTGGACTCTCCTGGTGCACCCCTTTGTGGACTGTGTGTACAGCCTTGTTGTAGTTAAGTCTTGATTGTTGTTGCTGTCACTGGGGGGAATTGACCTCCAAGCCAACTGGATGTGAGGATCAGCTATGTCAATGCCGGGAGAACTTCTGTGCTGGACTCCTCCTCTGTGCTATGCTTGGATGGGGCAGAGGCCCAGGGCTCAGCAGACAGCCTTGGCTTCCCATCAGTTCCTGGGTCTCAGTGTCACTCGGTAATTTCTGGGCACAGTCATGTTCTCAAGCATCCAGATCTGTACCTTTCCGGCTCCCCTGAGTTCCCATGTCTTCCAGGAGCCATATGAGTTTGGGTCCCCAGAATCTCGCCCAAAACTGGGGTTCAGTGCAGTCAGAACTGGATTTCAGTGTAGTTGGGAGGTTCTGTCTTCCTCCCACTGGACACAATCATCAGTTAGTCCTTTGTGTGCATACTTTCGCAAGCACCTCCAAACCTCTGTCTTTTGCAGCTCCCCTAAATTTCCATGCACTCCTCCCTTTTCACAAGTCCAGACTCCCCGGTATGAGTCTCATCCAGAATTTGGGTTCACTGCAGTCGGGAGTTTCCATCTCCCTCCCGCTAAAGGAAGCCAGCCAGGCACTCTGCCACCCTGTTCTCTCCACACACGCGTCTCTATACCTCAGCTTTTTGCAGCTCCTCTGAGTCTCTGTGAGCCCCTCTCTTTCCATCTAGTTGTAGAATTTCCACTCAACCAGCTTTCTTTTGGTTCTAGATGATGTCCATTCTGTCTTTTAATTGTAGTTTTGAAATTGTTGTGCGAGGCAGCAGTTTAGGTGTTCACCTATGCCGCCATCTTGATTTCTCCTAACATAATCATTTTAGCTTTAGAAATTCAGACTCCAAGCAGGAGTTTGTTGACCTCTTTATCTCTCCTGCCCCATGTACTACTGCATTGGGGGTTGCCTTAAAAGAAGTATTCCACCATTTATGTTACACTTTTTTAAAATTATCTGCTTATAGCCCATTTTACCTAAAGTTTTAAGCCCTGTTCCCCCATTTCCATAATGTTCTATATACCCAATATTACTTCATTGTTTATGCTATTCATTTGTACGCAAATTCCTCTTCACATGTATTAAACTTTGAATTGCTTGTTAATCTAAGAATGCTAATTTGATTATTAGCCCAGCTGTTAGAACTTAAAAAGTGTGAGGAAAATATTTTTTTTATATATATTTTTATTGATTTCAGAGAGGAAGGGACAGGGAGAGAGAGATAGAAACATCAATGAGCTGAAACCTGTTTGGCTCAGTGGATAGAGCTTCGACCTGCGGACTGAAAGGTCACAGGTTCGATTCAGATTAAGGGCATGTCCCTTGGTTGCAGGCACATCCCCAGTGTGTGGTGTGCAGGAGGCAGCTGATCAATGTTTCTCTCTATGTAAACTCCCTTCCTCTCTGTAAAAAATCAATAAAATATATTTTTTTAAAAAGAAAGAAAGAAACATCAATGAATTCCTCCTGCACACTTCACACTGGGGATCAAGCCGGCAATCTGGGCATGTGCCCTTGACTGTAATTGAGCCCAGAACCCTTCAGTCTGCAGGCGGATGCTCTATCCAAACCAGCTAGGGCAGGAAAATATATATTTATTTATTTATTTTTAATCCACAGTACTGATGAACCAGTTATATGAAATTAATGGCAGGGACACTGCTAACTTCTGGAAATTGCTTTACCTGAAGGATCATGAACATCTGCCAGCAAAGGTAAGCACCATTTTTGTTCATTCTGTCTGCCTTCCTGCTCTGTTTTTGCAGCATTTGGTAGAATTTAGAAGTGCTTGGAGTTATTTTCCTCTCTTACATTTGTGAAGCTTGCTGCGTTGACTCAGAGAGTCATGAAATTTCTTTATTGAGTCATGAGTCTGTTTACTTCATGAGGATCTGGTTCAGCCTCTGCATCTTACGGCAAAGGGGGTCCATTGTCCAGCTTCAAATCTGGAGTCTGGCTATGCGGTCTTGGTTTTGGATCTGGGTTCCATCCCCAGGGTCTGTGGTCTGGTGTCAAATCTATTTAGCTATGTGTCTGGGGTCTGGAGTCTTTGTGTATGGCTTTATGTCCTGGGTCCATAGGTTAAAAGACAAGGAGAAACCTGGAGGCAAATTTTCTCTCCTAGCTCCAGCCATAATGTAAAGGGCCAGGGATGTCATGAGATTAACAGGCCAGGTGAGTCCTTAAGCTGAATTCTGCATGTTGGCTCTAGTCAGGTTGTCCAGGGTAAAAGGGCAAGACCTGGAGGCAAATAATTCATACTGATGCCAGCCCAGCATGTGATGGGCAGAAGAGTGCCTGGGGAAACAGGTGAGGGAGAGACCTGGAGCTGATGGGGATTTTTCCGGCTCCCCCAAGTATGTATGGACAGAGGGTATCCTGAGGTCAAGGTTGAGGAGGGATGTGGAGTCAAATTTCTTCATCTCAGATTTAGCCTAGCCTGTGATGGACAGTAGGCCAGGCTGCTTGGGGAAAAGGATGACAAGAGACCTAAATGCAATTGCTCCATCCACTTCCAGTCAGCCTGTGTGTGAGAGGTAGTGGGGGAGTGGGGGTGCCTGGGGTAAGGAGCAAAGTGAGACTTGGAGGCAATTTTTCCATCCGTCTGTGGATCAGAGGAGATGCCAGTGGTAAGGGGTGCACTCAGCTAGCTAGAGTTCTGTAAACACTTTCTCCACACTGTTTTCACATGAGCATTTTTTCTGGACCAATTTCCCCAGGAACAGTGGTTGGCAAACTAATTAGTCAATGGAACAGCAAACCACGGCTCACGAGCCACATGTCCTCCAGGCCCAATTTAAGTGAGCACTTCACATAGGACCATCGTTTGTGAGCTCATCTTACGGACCAATTCACTAAGGGCATGTTCTTTGGCCCAAATTTAAGTGACAACTTCCAGTGCAGCCATATTTGTGAGCACAGCTTCCAGGCTGGTCTCCCAGGGACATGTCCTCCAGGCCCAAATTGAGCACTTCCTATGGGACTGCTTTTTGTGAGCACTACCTCTAGCTCAGATTTAGGAGAGCACTACTTCCCATCCCAGTTTACTTGAGTGCAGAGCAAGAGGAACACGTGAGTCATCCTACCTCAATTTGAGGACATTTAGTTGCTTCTATTCAGAGAGAACTTGCTTTTCCTTACTATCTGTCCCAGGAGGTGCTACCCTAGGAGGAAAAGGTGAGAGGATAGTTCCTATGCAAGGACTGCTCAGGATGCTGGGACGGTCTTCAGAGGGCCTATCAAACTTCTCTGGAAGGGCTTGGTGTGGGAAATTGCTGTGTGTGGTGTTTGTTTTCAGTCAATTTTTGATGGCTTCACAGCAGTGTGTGCAGTCAGGGCTGGTCCTCTGAGGGTCATAGAGAAACCTGAATGTAAATTCTCTATTCTAGGTGTAGCCAGTGTTTGAGGAGCAGAGGGATCCCTGGATAAGAGGTACAATTTAGCCAGCTGGTGTGCTGTGCAATGCACACTTTGTCCTGGCTGGTTTCTCCTGAGCATTTCCTCCAGATCAGTTTCGGGGCACAGGTCTTCATTGCCCAGTTTAAGTGAGCGATTATGAGCACTTCTTCCTGAAGGGTTTCCTAGGGCCTTTTTTTCTTTTTTGGCTCATTTAAATAAGCACTTTTCTGTGGGACCACTTTTTGGGAACCAGGAATCAGGGTATTGGTTCCTGACCCCATCTATGTGAGCATTCAAAAGCAGAGTGAGAACTGTCTTGCCACCCTTTCAGGACGTGTGCACATCTGTTCTCAGAAACTGGGTTCACCTTAATATGCTCTGGGCTTTGGAGAGACTGTGAAGCCACACCTGTGCTCCACATACGAGGGTACTGCCTTCCTTCTCCCAGGAGACTGCCAGAGGAGGAAACTGAGCTGAAGCGTCCTTTGTGTGAGAGCCGCCAAAGGGTACAGCTGGGGTCTGTCTCTCCTTTGAGCACCCAGCAGGAAAGGTTTGTTGATTTAATTATCCAAAATTGTAATGTTGCCCCGTATTCCCAATGAAGGATGAAAACCAAAGTCCCCAAAAAATAAATAAAAACTGCTAGCTGTTTTGTTGCTGATTGTGGCATGATTAAGCTACTTTTGACCAGGATGTTACTGGTTTGAGAAGTTCGTCTTAAGGACCCTTTGGTTATAGAAAGTAAAGAAGTATTCACATGTTGTCATGAGCATAGGGGGTGAGAAACAAAATTTATTTTTTGGCTCTGAGAATTTAAGGTTTGTTTAATTATTTATTTATTCCTCATTTATTTATTGGTTTTAGAGAAAAAGTAAGGGTGAGAAAGAGAAACATCGACCAATTGCCTCCTCTATCACTCTTACCCCAAATGGAACCTGAAATCTAAATATGTGCCCCCATCAGGAATCAAATCTGCAAACATTTTGGTATATGGAAGGATGCTCCAGCTAACTGAGCCACCCAGCCAGGGAAAAGGTTTAAATTCTGTTTGGAAGTGAAGTTCCAGATATTTACCAGTTACTCATTTATTTGAATCATCGCATTTTTTTTCAGGAAGGTTTCTAGATAGAAAAGTGGACAGAGATTATTTCTCTTTGAAAACTAAAGTTATTAAACACTTTGGCCACTGGTTGAAAAGGAAAACAAAAGCCTCTTCTCCTCCAAATGATTTTCACAATAAGGAATGGGTGAGATATCTGGACTGAACATAAAACCCATATTGTTGCAGGGAAGTGAAGAGTGTGTAGCTGGTGCTGATACCCTCTCCTAAGCAGTCACACTGACACCATAGAGGAACCATGTAATTCAGAGCCCAAATCAAGAGCCATTTAAAGTGGTAGTAGGAGAGAAGGGGACTATTAGTAATTAATTGAGAAAGAGGCATAAATTGGGATTGTCCTGGCCAGACAGGAGTACAAACCCTAGAAATGTGGGGCAGATTGGTGTCCCCTGCTGCTATAGCACTTCCTGTGGTGCACACACCTTTGTACCAGTGTGTGGACTTCCTGATTTCAGAGCAATGCCCTACAGTAGCAAAAGTCCTAATTATCATGACCCTTTAATGCAGTTCTTCATGTTGTGGTGACCACCAACCATAAAATTACTGTAATTTTGCTACTGTTAATAAATTGTAATATAAATATCTGTGTTTTCCAGTAGTCTTAGGCTCTACAGCAGCGGTTGACCCACAGGGTAAGAACCGCTAGCAGGGTCACCTAAGACAATTGGAAAACACAGATATTTACATTATGATTCGTTAACAATAGCAAAATTACAGTTATGAAGTAGCAACGAAAATAATTTTATGGAGGTAAGAAGCCATGATGGCAACATAGGTGAACACCTAAACTGCTGCCACTCACAACAATTTCAAAACTACAACTAAAAGACAGAATGGACATCATCCAGAACCACAGGAAAGCTGGATGAGTGGAAATTCTACAACTAGAAGGAAAGAGAGGGACTCACAGAGACTCAAGAAGAGCTGCAAAAAGCTGAGGTACAGAGACACACGCATGAAGGGAATGGGCGGCAGAGTGCTTGGCTGGCTTCCTGTAGTGGGAGGAAGACAGAGACTCCCAACTGCACTGAAACCCCTATCCTACTGCACTGAACCCCAGTTCCGGGTGAGACTCGTGCAGGGGGTGTTTGGACTGTCGTGAAAAGGGAGGAGTGCACGGAACATTGGGGAGCCGCGAAAAGGCAGAGGTCTGGAGGCGTGCACACCACTGCGCGCAGAGAGGATAGACTGGTAATTGTGCCACTGGCTTTCTCTAGTGGGGGGGAGACAGAACCTCTCAACTGCACTGAACTCCACTTCCAAATGCACTGTACCCCAATTTTGGGCAACACCCTGGGGAGCCAGACTTATACAGGTCCCTGAAGCACATGGGAACCGGAAAGGCAGAGGTCTGGAGGCGCACGCATGCACACAGAGAGGGCTTCAGTGATTACCGAGGAACAGTTGAGACCCAGGGGCCATGTAGGGCGGGGCTGACTGGAAGCCAAGGCGTCTGCTCAGCCCTGAGACTCCAACCCACCCAAGCTCAACAGAGAGGCTTTTGCAATTTTGCAAGTCTTATATCATAAGGCTGATTCCAGCACAGAAGTTCTCCTGGTGTAGCGAAAATGCGGAGACAAAGAAGCAGATCACAAACAAAAGAAATGGAGGAAAACAAATGACTATTGTAGAAAATTCAGGCATGTGAACATATTTGGCAGTTTATTTTTTTTTAATACATTTTTATTTATTTCAGAGAGGAAAGGAGAGGGAGAGATAGAAACATCAATGATGGGAGAATCACTGGGCTGCCTCCTGCACACCCCTCACAGGGGAATGGAGCCCACTACCTGGGCATGTGCCCTTGGCCAGAATCGAACTCAGGACCCTTCAGTCCACAGGCTGACGCTCTATCCACTGAGGCACACCAGCCAGGGCCACATGGTGCGGTTTCCTCTAGGAGAGACGGCCAAGGACAGTCAGGGGCCTGCCTGTGCAGAGGTCCTCCTAGAGTCAGAAACCAGAGTGGAGGTGGGATGGAAAGGGGGAAGGGACAGGTCAGACACAGAAGGAATGTTGCTAGTCTTCGCTTGGCCAAACTCCCCCCGCCCCCTTCCAGGCCTCCCCAATTCCCACCCTCAGGGGATCCTTGAAATTCTCAGCAACATCCTTGAGTTGGCGCCCACGCCATGCAGCCTGTCATGGCCAGCTCTCAAACGTCATAGCCAAGAGCCACAACCTTTGGTGCATGATGCAGTTGCCGTCCTTGGGGATGGGCACCACGGAGCTGTTAGCCAGTAAGAATCCCTTGAGGTACTGCCCTTGGAGCAGCTCCACGGTGCACAGCTCGAAGGGGACACCGTTCTTCTTGGCGAAGATGTAGAAGGCACGGCAAGGCTGCTACAGCAGGTCCAGGTAGAGCTCCAGGCCCATGGCGGCAGGGGCAGCGGGGGTCGCAGGCCGCAGGGACGGCAGCCCTGGACTAACGGCAATCCATATTTGACAGTTTAAATGGAAGATAAACAAAATGACAAATTACCAGTATAATTAAAAATAAAGCCATAAACAATAGAAGAGATTTAAGACAATTAGGCTTACTTAAGTTTAATTGCCATTCCTTTCTTGCTCAAAATCAGAAAAAAAAAAATCAAATTTCAGCATTTTAAGAAGTGGAAGAAGCTTTTTCTTTCATCAAAATTCATCAGACCCGAGACTGGCCAAGTTGCTCATTGGTTAGAGTGCATCCCCAAACATCAAAATTGTGGGTTCTCTCCAGTCAGAACACATACAAGAATCAACCAATGAATGCATAAATAACTGGAACAACAAATTGATGTTTCTCACTCTGCCTTCTTCTCTCTCTGAAATCAATAAGTAGAAGTCATCAGACCTGAGACTTGGCAGAGACGGTCAAAAGCTACAGACCAGCATGGAAAGATAGCTTATTCTCCAAAGCACTGAGTAGCCACCTGTCCCTTGGAACTTTCTCTACCCCTTTTTCTGTGAATTTGCTAAGTAAATGGGAATTTATTCCCCCAAAATGTATAGTAAAAAGATTTCCTGATTGCAGTGGGACAAAGTTACATTAAAAGTACAAATAGGTATAAGAAATTGAGGATTAATTGATTAACTTTTAAAAAAAAAATAGGAAAAAAGTAACAAAATTAGGGAATGATTATAATAAAATAAAGCTCTACTAGATATAATTGTATATCTTCCTCTTTAGAGATTTATTTAATTGGAAACTCTTTGCCTCTGGTTCAGTATTTTCTTAGTGCTTTTATTCTGTGGCACATTCTGTTCTTTTAGGATAAGTAATGTAAGTGTGTCAGTATACTAGCATTATTCTCTGGTGTTCAGTGAAAGCAGTTGTCTTTCATCCTTTGAACCTCCCTTTCTCCCAGTTGATTTGTGGATGATGATAAGTTGATAGTTGAAACAGATAAAGAGGTTTTAAACCTAGAATTCAAGTGCCTTATACATTAGCCTGTTCTGCTGCAGCCCCCATGCACCTGCTCCACTCTCCTACCACACCACCCTTACTCAGCCTCCCATAGGAATATGGTTTGCTGACTGTGAGGGAGCTGAAATAAATCTAGTACTGTATCACCAACCTTCCTAATAAAATCAAGAAGGAAGATTAATTGCAAGAAATACCATATATTGCTGAAATCGGTTCGGCTCAGTGGATAGAGCTTCAGTCTTCAGACTGAAGGGTCCCAGGTTCGATTCTGATCAAGGGCTTGTACCTTGGTTGTGGGCACATTCCCAGTGGGTGGGCGTGCAAGAGGCAGCTGATCTATGTCTCTCTCTCATCAATGTTTCTAACTCTCTATCCCTCTCTCTTCCTCTCTGTAAAAAAAAAAAAAGAAAGAAAGAAATATCATATATGAAATTGTTAAGTCTATCATTGTGCTTGCCTAACTTTAGTATTTACTCATTCCCAATACTTCATTCAGTTATGCATCTAACATGGATTCACTATGCTGTAAGTCAAGCAGGAGAGAGAAACAACGCAAACTAGATAACAAGTATCATAAAGGAAACACTATGGAAACAGCAAAGAATAACTAACAGTAACTATCTCAAGAGATATTACTATATTTTTGTCCACCAGACAATGAATGGGAAGTTTTTTTGCAATTTTCTGGGGTTTACAAAGTGAAACACAAATATTTGATGACTTTTTTCATTTCAGTTCTCACATTTGCTAGTCATAATTTTCTAGACATACTTATTTTATCCACTAGAGTGCAGTAAATCCTTAAAGACAGTTTAACCAAACTTCCTTTAAAAGTATAGCAATTAGTTCTTATACATTTAACTTAGAAATTAATTCCCAAATATTTCTGCTTATGTGTTTTTCACTTATTGGTAAGTTGTCTGCCTAGTTAAACAGTGAACATTTTAGGACAGGAAGTATCTTCTTTTTTAAATTTTCCCACAACACTTTGCACGGTGTCTGAGTAATCATACAGGTTTAATCCATCTCCTAAAATTTGAATTTGATAATAGTTTTGTGAAGAATATAATTTTATGCATGCCAATATAGTGTTGGTACAATATAAAATTTTATTTTAGAACTCTAAATAAAATCATTTCTGCTCATATGACCACAATTAAAGAAAATAAATCCAAAAGGGATAAAATGTAAGTAATGGTTAAAATAAGTTTTAATTAAGGCACTATATGTGAAACTACTCTGTATACTGTAATGTGTCTACACTAATAAAAGAGTAATGTGCAAATTGACTGTACCTTCGTGACACCAGCCAATCAGGAGTGAGTATGCAAATTAACCCAACAAAAAATGTGAGTTCATTTGCATGCACAGGTGCAGGACAGATGGGGGCAGGGTGAGATGCAGGCTTCCACACTGCCCCAACCACTTCACGTCTCAGGGCAGTGTGGGAAGGTGGAAAGGTGGCTCCAGCCAGAATGAAGGCAGTGCCGGCAGCCAGGGGAAGGAAGGCCTATTCTTGCATGAATCTTCGTGCATTAGGCTTCTAGTATACACATATAAAATTGTTTTATGATTTGGTAAAATAGTGTTTTATGTTGAATGATGTATGTTGGAACTGACCCAAGAAGAGGAAAACTGAAAATCGGGAAAAAATTTAATAACTAAAGATCAGATTGACAAGTTTTGAATTAGGCATGGGGATATAAAAAGATGGTCCTTACTCTGGTTCCTGAAAAACACATATTAAACAAGTTTTTGCCCTGGGTACTATGACTCAGTTGTCAGGAGTGTCATCCCATACACTGAAAGGTCCTGAATTTGATTCCCAGTCAAGGCACATGCCTAGGTTGTGGGCTCAACCCCTAGCTCCAGTTAGAGCTCATGGGAGAGGAAACCGATTGAGGTTTCTCTCTCCCTGTCACTGTCTGTGTGTGTGTGTGTGTGTCTCTCCCCTTCTCCCACCTTTCCCATTCCCTCTCTCTAAAAATCAATGAAAATGTCCTTGGGTGAGTATTTAAAAGAAGAAAAAACATTTTAAAAGCACACAAATTTACTATAAGTTGGTAAGTAGTAAATAAAAAAGTAGGATTAACCCTAGTTGGTTTGATTCACTGGATAGAGTATTAGCTTGTGTACTGAAGAGTCCTAGGTTCAGTTCTAGTCAAGGGCATGTGCCTGGATTGCAGACTCGAACCCCAGTACAGGGTGTGCAAGAGACAGCCAATCAATGATTTCTCTCTCATCATTAATGTTTCAGTCTCCCACTCCCTTCTTCTCTGAAATCAATAAAAGTATTTTTAAATAAATAAATAAAAGTAGGATTACTTAACATGGGAAAGCTTCCAGGAGAAGAGCCCTGAAAAGAATTTTATTTTTTAATATATATGTTATTGACTTTTTACAGAGAGTAAGGGAGAGGGACAGAGACCTAGAAACATTGATGAGAGAGAAACATCAATCAGCTGCCTCCTGCACACACACACCCACCCACTGAGGATGTGCCTGCAACCAGGGTACATGCCCTTGATCAGAATCGAACCTGGGACCTTTCAGTCCGCAGGCTGATGCTCTATCCACTGAGCCAAACCGGTCTTGGCTGAAAAGAATTTTAAAGGAGAATAAGCCTTAGTAAGGAGAGTGAAAGAACATTTTAAACAGAGGAAGGAGTCTGGGGAAAGAACACACACACAAAGAAATGTGAAGCGTATTGCAGTAAGGAAGTGTTTGAAGGTGGGGAAGGGAACAAGGAACACAATTCAGATTACTATTTTGTGTTCTCTAGTATAAACTTATAGCACCTAAAGAACAAGGAAGAAAGAGTCAAGAGAGAACACATTGGGGAGAATAAACCAAATAGAGGAGAGAGAAAAAACATGTAAGATTATAGAGTAAAGTAATATAAGATATGAGGAAAAAGAAAAATCATTCTTTTTGTTAATAGAGAAAGGCTTTGAAGAGAGCTTCCAATGAAAAGGAGAAAAATCCTATTATGTGGCATATTATAAAACTTTCTTAAATTGCATGATTCTGCTTATAGTTTTTCATGTATTTACTGAGTATTTATAGTGAATTCACTGTGTGCTAAGCATTAGGGATATAGTGGAGCACAGGATAGACCAGGTCCCTGTCTTTATGAAACTTTCAGACTAACAGGGGAAGAACAAACAAAAATCAGTAAACGATGCATATGGAGAATAGATACATTCTCATGGTTGCTTATGTCACAAGCATAATTAGCACCATGGGGAAATAAAATGGGTGATACATATCATGAAACTAGCAGGTGTACTTGAGATAAAGTGGGACTCTCTAACTGGGTTAACATTAGAGTTAAAAACTAAAGGATGAGAATGAACCAGCTATTTGAAGAAACTAAGGGAAGAACATTTTAGGCACAGAGAAGTATAAGCACAAAAGCCTGTGTAGAGAAACCATTTGGTATACTTGAGCAGAAAGAAGGCTAGTGTGTCTTGAAATACAGTGATCAAGATGAAGTCAAGGAGGTGGAGCCAAATGATCTAGGACCTCATAGGCCATTGTAAGGAATTAAGACTTCATTCTAAATAGTAGCAGGATTTTAAACAGGTAAGAGATGACATTTTCAGGAAGGAGCTTTGCTCTTTGTTATGTCCTGTAGCTTACAGGTAGGTGTGCCATTGTGTTATACCCTGTAGCCTAAACTGGATTTTAGAGGAGAGATAGAAGGCAGATGCTTTTTTTGTGACCCTTCTTTTTGCCTTCCCCTTGATCCTATATCACCTTCTCTACCTTGTCCTTAGAGATTGCCATGTGGTCTAAAATGAAAACTAAATCTAGGAATACAAATGTGCTTTCGGTAAAATCTTACTAATCTTATATATTTAAGGACCCCAAAGTAAGGATAACAACAAAAAATTAGACAGCATTAGCTTTTTTTTTTTTCCTGGTTCCTTTAATAAGGTAGCTCAGTGATTTACATAAATCTAATAGAGGCCCAATGCATGAAATTCATGCAAGCGTTTCCCTGGGTTGCCGGTACCGGCTTCCCTTTGGCACCTGGGGCAGCCCCAGCTTCATCTGGAAGGATGTCCAAGTCTAATTAGCATGTTACACTTTTGTTATTATAGATTTATCTTTCATCTTTTCAAGTTTCTAGCTTACTGCCTTAGGTGGCAAGATTTTCTTTTCATAAAAATGTCATTTTGATTAATGGGCAGGATTAATATCACTTTAAGATCTCTCTTCATTGTCACCACATTTCTAAATTTCTGATTATCCCATGAAGAGTTATGCCTAAAAGTTTCTATTATGATTTTTAACTATGACTTATACTTTGTCAAAGTTTGTGGATGCTAGTCTCAGAAACAGTTCAAGCCATACTCAGAAATTGAAAGCTTTTGCCATGTGTTTACAAATGAAAATTTATTAATACAGCTTTATCTTGAACATGTGCAGAGACATTTATTTTATACTATAATTAGGCTAATCAATTTTAAATGTTGGTAAACAAGCCAACATTTGAAATTTTTTAAGAGTGTAGAATGTTGCTATTTTACTATTTTACTAGAGGCCCAGTACACGGATTCATGCACCAGTGGGGTTCCTCAGCCTGGTCTGCAGGGATCAGGCTGAAACTGGCTCTCCAACATCCCCCAAGGGATCCCAGATTGCAAGAAGGCACAGGCCCGGCCATGGGATTCCACTGGTGCACAGTTGGGCCAGGGAGGGGCCACGGGAGGGCTTCAGGGCATGTCCAGCCTATCTCGCCCAGTCCTGATCAGCCAGACCCCAGCTGCAAGCTAACCTACCAGTCGGAGCATCTGCCCCCTAGTGGTCAGTGTGCATCATAGTGACTTGTCGAAGGTTCAAACGAATGGTCATACACTTAGCATATTAGGCTTTTATGATATAGAATTTCTTGGACATGTTTTATACAAGGATCTTAAAGTATTTTGAACTCCCTTTTCACCATATAACATTTTGCCTTTTCTATTTGCAAAATATGAATTGTCTTATTTTCTCTTTAAGCTGTGTCAAAATGTACACACTGAGATCCAATAACGTTTTGTGTTACTAGAAGGAATAGTAGATAGTGCTAACAAGTAAGAAGGGCTCTGGCCCCCACTTTCATTTCAGCAAGACCTCTATTCTCATCCTTCTATTAGGGTTCCAAGATTTCATTTGAAAAGGTTCCATGATGAATATAAAGATGCAGACACATAGATGTACAGATATAAAAAATATATGTATGGAAAGTTTTTGATTGTTCATATAAGATTATTACATACGTGAATATGAAGGACCACATTAACTTTGTGTGTGTGTGTGTGTGTGTGTGTGTGTGTGTGTGTGTACACACTCTCCCAAAAATTAGGAGTAAGGGAGATACTTATTTATCCACATAAGCTGTTCCCCTAACCCAAACAGATGTGAGTTGTCCTTCTAAGTTACTTAAAGGGATCCATAGTTTCTTTAGTCTAGAAATCTCTAAGCTTTTCTTATAAAGATGTGAAAGAAGCTAAATGACTTTTTCTGAATTATTGAGAATAGAATATTTATTCAGAAACAGAATGTTTGTTTGAACTATTCTGTTTTAAATTTTATTTTCTTTCTATTAATACTTTTAAATAAGCACAAAAAGGGAAAATTAGTTTTTCAATACATTGACATTTACTAGAAAAAACATCTCTTGGCTTTGCAGTGGATGTTAAAGAGGTTTTCTTCAGAAATGAATTATTCACCTACAATTAAAGATTTGCCATGGCTGAGTAGTATTCCATTATACGTGTAGGCAAAAGTAGTTTTATAGTTGTGATTTATTCTTTTATTATATATTTTTATTACATTGTATACATTCAAGTGACTATTTTGTTTTGCAGGCCACAGCGTGAATACATGAATAGAAGAAGAAAGTTTCTTCTTGCCTCAGTTCTTGCTCTCCAAAATTCAAGTTTTATATATCCTTCATGTCAAAAGTGCTTCTCTCGGATAATCTTAGTCTCTAAAAGGTAAAAGTAAAATCTGTAAACACAAGAGAGGAAATGTAAGTCAGTTGCAAGCCAGTGCAGGAAACAGAAATTCCCTACTTTCATTTCCCCACTGCTACAGCACAGCATAGTAAGGTTTGGATAGAGGAATTCCATACTCTAGCTTTTGGAAGGGATTTTAGAGGCACCGAAGAGCAAAAAGATTTCCACCTAAAGATTATCTTTGAATTCCAAATCCTTGGTGATAAAAACTATAATAGGTACTTTGTATTTAATAAGGTTGACTTTCTCCTTTATTTTAACCTCCAAGATTTAGAGCAGTGGTGGTTTTCAAATTACATTCTGCAGAGCCTTAAGGGTTCACGCTTCTAGAAGGAGATGGGGATTAGAGAAGGAATAGTAGATAGTGCTAACAAGGAAGAAGGGCTCTGGCCCCCACTTTCATTTCAGCAAGACCTCTATTCTCATCCTTCTATTAGGGTTCCAAGATTTCATTTGAAATGGTTCCATGATGTATATAAAGATGCAGACACATAGATATACAGATATAAAAAATATATGTATGGAAAGTTTTTGATGGTTCATATAAGAATATTCACATACGTGAATATGAAGGACCACATTAACTTTGTGTGTGTGTGTGTGTGTGTGTGTGTGTGTGTGTGTGTGTACGTACACACTCTCCCAAAAATTATGAGTAAGGGGGGTACTTATTTATCCACATAAGCTGTTCACCTAACCCAAACAGATGTGAGTTGTCCTTCTAAGTTACTTAAAGGGACCCATAGTTTTAGTCTAGAAATCTCTAAGAACTTTCTTTTCCTTTCTTAAAATGTGAAATGTAGCTCAGACTCTATCCATCTTTTCTTCTATCCCTTCCCACCTCACTGCTCAGCCACCCAAAAAGTTTATATCGTTTATTTAAACAAGTTGAATTGAATTTTACACACATTAATCATAGTTTTCTCCTATTGGGAGGAAGTGGTATGTAAAGCCTTAAAGTACTTTTTTTTTTTAATTACAGTTCACTATTTTGTATTAGTTTTAGAGTTTCAGGTGTACAGCATAGTGGTTAGATAATCATATACCTTACGAAGTGTTTCCCCTGATATTTCTAGTACCCATCTGGCACCATATAGAGTTATTACAGTATAATTGACTATTTGCTGTACTTTACATCCCTGTGACTATTTTGTAACTGCCAGTTTGTACTTAATCTTTTCACCCCAATCCCACTTCTCTCTGGCTACCACTTCTTTCGGTCTGTTTTTTTGTATCTATAAGTCTGTTTCTGTTTTCTTTGCTCATTTATAGATTCCACATATAAGTGAAATCCTATGAAATCTGTCTTTCTCTGAATGACTTATTTCACTTAGCATAATACCCTCTAGGTCCATCCATGCTGTCACAAATGATAAGGTTGCATTCTTTTTTATGGCTGAGTAGTATTCCATTTTACATGTAGGCAAAAGTAGTTTTAAAGTTGTGTTTTATTCTTTTATTATTATTTATTAAATATTGTATTATATATTTGTATTAAAACTGTAATCCTACTTTTGCCCTCCTTGTATATGTGCACCATAGCTTTTTGTCAACTCGTCTATTGATGGGCACTTAAGTGCTTCCATTAAGTATACATTTTTTAAAATATATTTTTATTGATTTCAGAGAGAAGGGAGAGGAAGAGAGAGATGGAAACATCAATGATAAGAGAGAATCATTGAACAGCTGCCTTCTGCACACCCCATATCAGGGATCAAGCCAGAAACCTGGGACCCTTTAGTCCATAGGCTGACGCTCTATCCACTGAGACAAACCAGCTAGAGCAAGTATACATTTTTTAAAATATATTTTTATTACATTGAATACATTCAATTTAATATCGGACTATAAGTTTGGATGGGACATTATGTAACCATCTAGTCTAGGTATTCTTAACCTGGGGTCAATGAGTAGGATATAGATGTATATGAATCTTCCTGTCCTCAAAATATATAAAATGTCATGTGTTCTGGTTATGTGTGCATTTTTCTGGGAGAGGGTCCATTGCTTTTCATCAGATTTTCAGTTTCATGACCAAGACAACACTAAAGATTACTAATCTCACCACAACTTCTACTTCAGGGATTTATTTTGTAAGTATGTTAGAAAAATAAATAAATGAAACTTGCTGTTTTCATTGGTATGCAAAAAAAAAGTAGCAGATTTCAAGTGTCATTTTAGATCTAAGAGGCTTTTTGAGATCAAAACTATTTTCATAATTCTAAGGCATTATTTCCCTTTTCACTCTCACTCTCTTATGAGTGGGTAAAGGAGTTTTCAGTTTTCGAGAGACTGCATGACATGATTATATCACAACAGATTGAGCAGAAAGGCACATGTGAGAATTCAGCTGCTTGTATTAAACATTAAAAAGATATGCAAAATGTAAAACAAAGCTATCAAGTATATAAAGTTTGACGCCCTAACTGGTTTGGCTCAGTGGATAGAGCGTCGGCCTGCAGACTGAAGGGTCCCAGGTTCGGTTCTGGTCAAGGGCATGTACCTTGGTTGCTGATCGAAGTTCTTCTCTCATCGATGTTTCTAACTATCTCTTTCCCTTCCTCTCTGTAAAAATCAGTAAAATATATATTTTAAAGTTTTACAATTGCTATTCCATAACAAATTCCATTTGGAAATGGGGGTGTTTCTATAAATTAAATCTGGGAATTATAATGTGAATGTGTTGCCTCTACCCTTGCTTCCTAAAGTCTTGGTCAGGGAAACAGCTGCATTGGTATCATCTGGCAGCTTGTTAAAAATGCAAGATTTGGGGCCTTGTCTCAGACTTAGATTCCAAGTGATTTGGATACATATTAAAGTTCAAGCTCTGATTGGTATTATTCCACATGAACATTTATTTGTTTCAATCCAGACTTATTCCCAAAGGATTAAAGGAAATTATATACAGATAGTCCTTGGGTTACATCAGACTCAACGTACATTGTTTCATGGTTATGTCACCATCTCCCATTTATTTATATAAAACAAAAGTTCCATCATTTCAATGTATGTACATATGTGTTTTATGTTTTATATTATTTATTTACCACAAGTAAATGTCAGGAATTGTTATCTTTTAATTTTTTTTTATTGTTTCACTTCATTACTGCTGTGTATGTGTTCCATGTGAGTGATGTAGGTGCTTATGTAGGTAGGTTCTGACTTACGGGGGAAAACATCTTAATGTCACGCCGTAGGAACAGATCTCCAATGTAACCTGATGACCTACTTTACATAAATATCTACATTATACATATACAGGGCATCTAATAAATATAGAGTGAGTATCTGTAGATTCTATTACATTTTGAAAGTGAAAACACTGGTTTTATAATTACATTTTTTAAAAATATATTTTATTGATTTTTTACAGAGAGGAAGGGAGAAAGAGAGGGATAGAGAGTTAGAAACATCCATGAGAGAGAAACATCAATCAGCTGCATCTTGCACGCCCCCTACTGGGGATGTGCCTGCAACCAAGGTACATGCCCTTGACCGGAATTGAACCCGGGACCTTTCAGTCCGCAGGTCGACGCTCTATCCACTGAGCCAAACTGGTTTCGGCTAATTACATTTTTTATATATACATTTTTGGAGGGCACCCTGTATAAAGCTATATATATAATTTAGTATTTATATGCATTCATATGAACTTAGTTTTTGTTTTGTTTTTAATAATTCTTTATTGTTGAAAGTATTATATATGTCCTCCCTTATCCCCCACTCATCTCCTCCAGAACACCCTCGCCCCTCACCACCACAGGCTTGTAGCACCCTATTGTCTGTGTCCATAGGATGGATGGATATTTTTTTTTTTCAAGGTCTTTGGTTGATCATCTCCCTCCTACCCACCCTCCCCCACTTTCCCTCTGAGATTCCACACTCTGTTCCATGCTTCCATGTCTCTGGATCCACACCATTCATCACTTTATTTTGTTACTTACATTCCTAAGTGTGATCATGTGATACTTGTCTCTCTTTGACTGACATATTACACTTAGCATGATACTCTCCAGGTCCCTTCATGCTGTCTCAAAAGGTAAGAGATTCTTTTTTGCTGCTGCATAGTATTCCATGGTATAAATGTACCACAGCCGAGACTGGTTTGGCTCAGTGGGTAGAGAGTTGGCCTGCGGACTAAAGAGTCCCAGGTTCGATTCCGGTCAAGGGCATGTACCTTGGTTGCGGGCACATCCCCAGTGGGGGGCATGCAGGAGGTGGTTGATCGGTGTCTCTCTCCCATTGATGTTTCTGGCTCTCTCTATCCCTCTTCCTTCCTCTCTGTGGAGAATCAATAAACTTTATTTTAAAAATTTAAAAAAAATGTACCACAGCATTTTTATCCACACATCTACTGATGGGTACTTGGACTGTTTCCAGATCTTAGCTATTGTAAATTGTGCTACTATGAACATAGGGATGCATACATTCTTTCTGATTGGTACTTCGGGTTTCTTATGATACATTACTAGAAGTGGGATCACTAAGTCAAATGCCAGTTCCATATTTAATTTTTTTGAGGAAATTCCCTACTGTTTTCCATAATGGTTGCACCAGTCTGCATTCCCACCAGCAGTGCATGAGGGTTCCCTTTTCTCCACATCCTCGCCAGCACTTGTCATTTGTTGATTTGTTGATGGTAGCCATTCTGACAGGTGTGAGATGGTACCTCATTGTGGTTTTAATTTGCATCTCTGGGAGGATCATTGACTTTGAGCATTTTTCATATGTCTCTTGGTCAACTGTATATCCTCTTTGGAGAAGTGTCTATTTAGGTCCTTTGCCCATTTTTTTTCGTTGGCTTGTTTGTCTTCCTTTTGTTAAGCTGTATGAGTTCCTTATATATGTTGGATATTAACCATTTATCAGATGTATCATTGCCAAATATGAGTAAACCTAGTTTTGGTAGGCTATCATTAATACTCTATTTGCAAGATAATTCATTACTAACCATATTGTTCTTATAGTTATCGTAAGGCATCATGCAAAAAAAATCTCCAGGATAGAAACCCAAAGCCTTGGATCTGGATCATAAAATTCACTAACTTTGTCATCTTGGGCAAAAATTCACTCCAATTGTTCCTTACATAAATGGGAATAAATGGCCTTGTTTACATATCAAAATGAAGTAATGTATGTTGCAAACATTTATGAACTGCAAAATGCTGATGCTTATTAACTATTTTAAAATTTACTAAGAGCCGAAACCGGTTTGGCTCAGTGGATAGAGTGTCGGCCTGGGGACTGAAAGGTCTTGGGTTCGATTCCGGTCAAGGGCATGTACCTTGGTTGCGGGCACATCCCCAGTAGGGACGTGCAGGAGGCAGCTGATCGATGTTGCTCTCTCATCGATGTTTCTAACTTTCTATCCCTCTCCCTTCCTCTCTGTGAAAAATCAATAAAAATGTATTTTAAAAAATTTACTAAGAATATTACATTAGACCTGAATGCATTATTATTATTATTATATAATTTTTAAAGATGGTATATTTATAGCCAAATAACAACACAACTCCAGCAGATTTGGGTAAGATTACATGAATGGATTAGCACAGATCCATCCTCAGTATAGCAAAAAATAATAATAATTAGCACAAATCTAATGATGAATCAATAACTTCTAATATGAAAGATTAACCTTTGTTCAAAATAGTCACCTTTGTCCTATGGAGTTTAGGCTCCCCCTAGTGGCTATATGGCAACAATCAAATGTTTACAGTTGTCTTAATTTTCTAGTAGCATTTTCTATTTGCTTTTTTTTAAGCTAGATCAGTGATTTTCAACTGGTGTGCCACAAGAATTTTTAAAACATGTAATGCCTGACTATTTAGTCAGGGGCACTCACCTCTTTTTTCTTAGATTGTCAAATAAATAAAAAATTGCTATGACCAACACAATAGCCATCTTGTATGGATGAATCAAAATTATACCTATTTTTTGTCAGATTAGCAAAGTATATATTTTTTGGTGTGCTGCAGAATTTTAGTAATTAGTTTATGTGTGCCATGAAATAAATAAGGTTGATAATTGCTAAGCAACACAAAGAACAAAAAGTCCTAAGTCACTATTATCACAAGATATTTTTATTGTTCAGTTTGCTAAATTAAGAGTAAATTATAAAACATTATTGCAAACAACTAAAAAGGAAGGAAACAGAAGTGACAATATCATTACAATATTTAATATAATTATTAGAAAGAAGCAAACTAACTTATTAATTGGCAATAGATGTTTCCTTTACTTTCTTTTTGTTTGTTTGTTTGTTTGTCTCCTTTTATACTTCTTCAACCCTGAATTTTACTGATGAGACAATCAAGGTTTAAGGGATTTAGTAAATATCCCAAGACCAGACATTTAATACATGATAGTAAAGTTACATTTAATAGTTTTTTTTACCAGAAAGACATTGGCCATAATTACACATTGCCTTAGAAACAAGTTAAATAAGATGTTTTGTACCTCTTTGTAATCTGCTAAATTCTTAGCATATTCCAATGAATTAAAGAAATTAAAGTTATTTTTATAATGGTGAGAAAAATGTAACTGGCTTCTCTATATTTACATTTTTATTGTTTCAAGATTATTATTTTTTAATAGAAGATAGACATTAATTTTCAGGTCACCTGTTGGTATAGTGTTTACTTCATTATACGTATTTAGTTTGCACATACATACTCGCAACCCCAGACTATAAAGTATCACACTTTGTTCATGATGATTTAGCAACCTAATAAGAGCATCTCTTCCCAGCATGCCGCCTCCAAACCCTCCAAAGAAACACACACATTCCCTTCACTTTTCTCTCAGTTGGTGCCACTTAATTTAGATCAGTGAAAGCAGCTATTATGAGTAAAGAAAGTCAAAAGAAATTAATCTGCATAGTTTAAGACAAATGTAAGTTATATAGGAACATTTGTACACAAAACATTATTTTTAATTTTTACTTTTCCAGATTTGTTTTTCATTATATGAAAAAAACAAATTAGTGAACATTTCTGTACTCTTTTCTTCTACTTTTCCAGGTCTAATTGTCCAAAATGTGGTTCTATTGGTGAAGCTGAAAATGCCAGTTACAGATACAGACTTTCCATAAAAGTTGCAGAATCAAACAAATTATTTGGCATTACTGTTTTTGGAAGCTGCTTAGATGCATTTTTTGGTCTTACAGCCACTGATTTGCATAGGTAAGATTATTTAAAGCATTCTTTTTCCTAGCTACTCCTTTAGTATATTAATAGAATTTTAAAATACGTGTTTTTAAGGTAATAAACATTTAGTAAAAAATAGATGACCTCATTCATTGACCACTCAGTCTTAGATCATCAGTTTCTTTATAAGATCATCAAGAAATAGATGTTTATTTCCTGAATATATATTGTGATAATGTTAAACCAAGCTCCTTTTATCCAGGCCAACTAAGCTGTGATTAGAATACTAAATTACAAAACTCTAAGTTAGAGGACATAGAGTAAATAAAATTGTTTCAAACTGAGGGATTATCTAAGTTGATATTAACATTCAAGTAGCCAACATTCTTTGAGGCAGAAGAAGCCATTTGTGGGAATATTTGCAAATCAGAAATTGAAATGTTATTTCTCTCAATAAAACTTCACCTGCATAGTTTGACTTTTTATGATGTTGTCCTGAAAATGCAAGTATATATTTAAGCAGTCTTCTACCTACCTCCCCTACTCCCTAATAGAAGAAATGTCTATCTCCTTATTGTAGAAAGCAGACTCATTTGAAGAAAGGGATAGCAGAGGGACCACAGGATCGTCAGGGAAGAGGAAAGACTCCCCTTCTGCTTTGATGAGGACTAGAGATCCCATCACTGCTTCCACTGCTACTTCTAGAATAATTGCTGGGCCTGATTCCTAGGCAGGCATCTATTTTATTCACATTTGACCAATTGTTTTTGTCTTTCTAGCTATGGGAAACTAGAGGAAACAAAATGCCTAGCTTTTAATGTCACTTTCTTTTTTTTTTTTTTAATTTCAGAGAGGAAGGGGGAGAGAGAGAGAAACGTCAATGATAAGAGAATCATTGATCGGCTGTCTTCTACACACACACACCCTTACTGGCAATCAAGTCCACAACCTGGGCATGTGGCCTTGACTGGAATCAAACCTGGGACTCTTCAGTCTGCAGGCCTATGCTCTATCCACTGAGCAAAACCAGCTAGGGCTAACATCACTTTTTTAAATATGTAACTCAAAAAGTTCATGCTCCATTGTTATATTTCTGACTTTATGGCAAGTTAAGGTTTATCTCTTCACACTTCTTTTTTCTTCCAATCAAGATACATTCAGGATTCCAGTGAAATTCCAGGAGCACTGGATAGGGATGCAACTCAGAACCTATTAACTAAAGCAGTTGAAACTTGCTTTGTTGGACAGAGCTTTATTTTTGGAGTGACGGTAATTGAGATTAGCTTTCTTCTGTTAACATTTCTATTGTAATGAAGTGATTTAAATTCTCTAAATAGTTTCTAGGAGTCATAAATGTGAGATCCTGTAGAAGCACTTTAGACTGTGTAAAAATAGGCTAAGGTTAAACACCATGTGTGATAACTTCCTCTTTCAAAAGTCAGAAAAGCCTAGTTTAAACATTTTCAGAGCTTTAAAAATCTAAATTCAGAAGTGTTAGATATTTATTTATCTGCATATTGATAACTAATAATAGGTTAGAAAGCATGGTTTTAAATAATTATAAAAGTGATAATAGAAGTTGAAAAGCATGTACTAATTCTGAAGGAGTAATCATTTCCTGTTTCATTTGTGCTAACGGGAACAAATGTAAATTTTATCCACATTGAATTAGGGTTTTAAAACTAAGAACAGTGAGAAAGACCAAAAGGAAGGTGAACCAGGAGCTACAGAGCTTTTCTTTGTTAAAACTTTAGATAGTTCATCTTTTTTTAAAAAAAAGATGAGAACATTCCCTTAAGCACTCAAAAGTTTATGAAAGTTAATAACAGATATAATAGCTATCATTTATTGAGCAACTACTATTTGCTAAGCAATGCATTTTTCCATGTTGTAAATACAGTAAACTTGCATTTTTTTTTAATCTCTAGTTTATAAATGAGAAAACTAAGGCTCAAAAAGGTTAAATAAGTTGTCCAAAGTCACAATACTAGTAAATGTTAGAACTAGGATTTGAATACAAGTCTCTTTACTCCAAGATTTCCGTCTTTTACTTATACTACTGTGTCTATAACACTAGATGAATTGAAATTATTTTAAATCTGTTTGACATTCTAGTCAAAGGAAGAAAATTTTATTCTCATTTAAATGTATTAACTTCTTTCACAGAATTTTGAAAACCAACATGGGCAAGATTCACATTCCAGTAACTTCTTAGAACAGTGCCCTGGCCGCAGGAGAGAAATTAAAGAGCTACTAGCTTGCCAGATTGTCCTACCAGACCCGGGTGTTGCAGGCTTCACTGTCATTGACTATTTCCGGCAGCTTTTGCAGCTTTCCAATTTCAGGAAACTCCATGGTTGCTCCCAGGCACCTAATAGCCACCTGCTTTCTTTGGAACAGTCAAGTAGTGATCTCAGCAGCATATGTGGCCTTGACAGCAGCTCTTGTTTTGTTGAATCCCATGGCAGAGATAACTCTTTAATGTCCTGGCAGCCATCACTTGAACTCTCTTCCATTGTTTCACAACTAACAGATGAGGATAATTTTTCAGCTTCAGAACAAAGCAAGGCCTTTGATACTCTTCACCAGAACAGAAAGTGCATTTTCTTGGCAGAGGCCACTGGTTCAGGTGATTGCCATAATACCATTCAGTGTTCATGGAGCCTTGGTTCATATATGGATAAAGAGAACACAGCACAAAAGTTAGGTGATGAATTTGGCTTACAAGCTAATCAGCCAAGTGCAGTACACAGCACTCATCATGAAATTGGAGTTACTGGTTCTAACTTATTCTCCTTGAAAATGCAAGAGACCTATGTGTCAAGTAATACAAAATCTTTCCACAGTACAGTAGAAATTAAAAAGAGAAATTCCCAACATGACTTAACATGTCATGATATCAATACTCCCTCCAGCCTTCAGGAAAGATCTGTGTGTTGTCCACCTATATCACTCAGACTTGAAGAGATAGCTGGTGGTTCCCAGGATTATGACTCCAAGATTTGGGATGATCTGCCACTCTCTGAAAGCTTAAACAAGTTTCTGGCAGTTATTGAAAGTGAGATTGCTATAACCCCGGCAGATGCTAGCAGTAGAAAGCATCATCTAGATAATGGCATCGATGAATTACATGCAGATCACAGCAGTTTATCTGTGACTCTCCAAGGAACTGTTGGAGCCTTGCAAACACCACCTGTAGCGTTAAGATCATCTCAAGCAGCAGTCAAAGCAAACTCTGGCAAAGGTAACTTTCTTTCCAACTGTGAAGCGAATCCAGCTGCTAGTGTCCAGGAGTCACAACCAGATAACACAGCAGAGGCTCTCTATGTAGGTAGAAATGGAAGAGATATTTCTGAATGTTTTCTATCAAACACTTCTCTGTCAGCTCTGTTTCCAGCTTCAAAAGGTTTAGGAACAACATCTACTCTTAGGAAGTCTACCAGAATTCCACCAAGTAGGGCTACGATTTCACATATGCACAGTACTTCAGAGAGTGACCATTCTTGTCTCAATATCAAGTATTTTAATGGAAGTGGAGAAAAATCGCCTTTGGAAATTAGTGAAAAGTTGATGACTTTGTGTTCCAGGAGGTATAATGATGTTTCTGACCTTTGCAACTTAGAAAATAAACAATGTAGGAGGTGGCCAAAGAACCAAGGTGACAATCTTACAATTTGCAGGAAACTTACATATTCTTTAGAAGCTCTTTGCAGCAGTCCAAATAGAAGTACAAATGCATTGAAAGAAATGCCTTATGGACATATCAGAAACAATTTAACACAGACCTATTTTCCTGGTCATGAAAGCAGCTACAATGCTTCTGCTGATCTCTTTGATGATAGTGCTAAAGAAATGGATATGGCAACAGAAATCACCAAAAAGTCACAGGATATTTTGTTACAATGGGGAAAGTCTTTGGAAGAAAGTCATCATATAGAATCTGATTTTTCACTGAGATCACTTTCTGAAAACTTCAGCCACTCTTCCCAAAAATTACCCTTGCCAAACATGCCTGCCTCCATGAATCCAAAAACATGCTCTTCACCACATTTTCCATCAGATTCAGAAAGTGATGTTGAAAGTAGCCAGGACTTTGTTCCATGTTCACAGTCAACTCCGGTTGCAGGATTCCACCAAACAATTTATGGGGTGAAAGGAGCTTTCAAGAAACTGCCTGCCTTTTATGTAGATCTTGATATTAACTATAGAAAAATAAGGATTTCCTCTGAAAATGAGGCACAGCAAGCCACTCCCATGTCTCAAAAAAATATAAAAACTCCCAGCCAGAAATCCAAAAGCCTTGTTATACCTGGTGTGACACAACCAAATGTTGTCAACAACTGTTCTATTGCTGAGTGCCTTGAATCTGACATTAATGAATGGGTCCCTCCTACTACAAAAAAAGCATTTCTTCCCGATATGCTGGGGTTCCAAACCTTGGGTCAAAGAAAATGCCCTGCTGCCAATAATTCTCCTGATGAGAACACATTACCGAGAAAAAAACTGAAGCATGTCAAACAAAGAACCAATAAACGTTTCATTAACAAAGAGTTAAATTTAAAGAACACACTTACAGCAGTAGTTGCAAACCAGAAAACTCCGAACTACAGCAGTACACACTCAGACTGGATTTCCAAAGAGTCAGTGTTGGGACTTGATTGTGGTTCAGAAGTTAGATGTTGTCTTACATTTTCAGAAAATTGGCCACCTTCAGTGCCTGAAACTAAAAACGCTTGGTCTCCTGAATTGTTTTCACAGAAAGTCACCTCAAACCAGTGGCTGAACTTTTAATGGTTTGTTTGGAAATATTTGCCTCCACTGGCATGGGAAGCATTCTTCCCATTTTGAACACTTGAAGAAACACAAATAGAAAAGAGGTGCTGTATTTTAAAAATGTTTATAAAGCCATTGTTTTTCGGTGTTTTATTCTGATTCGGATAACTTGGCACTTTATATTTTTTATTGTATGTTAGTAATATTGTTGGTTTTGCTTGTTAAACTCACATGTACATTCAGAAATAAAACCTTTACAAAGCAAAACTTAAAATCCTCATTAATTGGTCAGCTCAGCTCAGAAAAATGCCTGTTGTGTATTAGGCCAACTACTCTGTCAAGTTTGTGATACCAAACCTGCAAGATCACTGATCTTAAAAGATTTTGTTCCACTAGATAAGACAGACATATTACAGTTTCACTACAATGCAGCAAATGCAATGAAAGGGGTTTTTAATAGCTATTACAAACATTCATGTCGCTATGAGGTCCTGATAAAGAAGCAGTTAACCCAGCAGAATCTGGGCTGGGGATAAGAAGAAAAGTCAATAAAAACTGAGTAGTTAGAGTTAAATGTGAAACTCTGACTACTTTATTTAATAACTTATTATATGCTTACTTCAGTGGAGATACTGGGGACACAGGTGAAAGCCAAGCTCCTTCCCTCAAGAAATTCATGGTATAGTAAACAGTATCTGATAAGTTCTGTGATTGGAGATAAGCTTGTAGTGCTAATAGGAGCAAAAATCAGGAGCAGTTTCTAGACACTCAAGCCCCTAGCAGCCCCTCAGCTAAACTTTTAGCTGTGAAACCTGTACTCTCTGTTCAGCTCCCTGTGCCATTCCCCACAGCAACTATCAAATCTTCATTCTCTTCATGCCACCACCCTGCTGCTCCTCTTCTTGCTTCCTCCTTCATGGAGAAGATTGAGATCACCTGTTGTTTCCCCCACTTTCCACAGCCATACGTACTCATCTATATCTATATTCACCATAGCTTCTTTCCTCTAATCTCAGAAAATAACGCATACCTTCTTTTTAGTGCTGATCTTTCTAGTGTTCAGCTGTTACTCAATTATACCCATCTTTACCTTCTCACTCATGTTTCTCTTCCTCTCCCTAACATTGCACTTGGAAATTTACAAACACATAAGAATTGAAAGAATAGAGCAGTACAATGATAGAGCATCTATATATACCGCTTAGAACCAGTTATGTTTAATGTTTTGCCTTTTGCATGTGTATGTATTTGCTTTCAATATATCTGTATAGATCTATGTAGTTTTTGCAGAGCCATTTGTATTTAAGCTATGGATAGGACATTTCATCCCTAAGTACGTCAACATAAATTTCCTTTAAAAAGACTTTAACTACATAACTACAATATAATTATCACACCAAAGAAAAATAGCAATAGTTCTCCAGCAGCTAATATTCAGCTCATATTCAAATTTTTCTACTTGTCCCTAAATTGTCTTATAATTGTAGTTTATATTATTTAAGCAGAATATTTTTAAAATTTGTCCTTGATATATGGTTATGTCTCCTGTCTTTTTCTAGAACTTTTATTTTCTATATGAAAAAATTAGACGATTGTTTTGTAGAATGTCCTACGTTTTAGATTTTTTTTTCTTTTTAATTAAATCTTTATTATTCAGATTATTACATTTGTCTCTTTTTTCCCCTCCATAGCTCCCCTCCACCCGGCTCCCACCCCTCCCTCTACCTTTACCTCCCCACCCATTGATGAGTCCATAAGGTGTATGATTTTTGTCCAGTCACTCCCTGTATACTCCTCCTCCCTTCCCCCCTAAGAATTATCAGTTCACTCCCTTTCTGTGCTCCTGATTCTATTATATTCACCAGTTTATTCTGTTCATCAAATTTTTAATTCACTTAATTTTTAGATTCACTTGTTGATAGATATATATTTGTTGTTCATAATTTTTTACCTTTTTCTTCTTCCTCTTCTAAAAGAGTACCTTTCAGCATTTCATATAATACTGGTTTGGAGTTGATGAACTCCTTTAGCTTTTTCTTATCTGTGAAGCTCTTTATCTGCCCTTCAATTCTGAATGATAGCTTTGCTGGATAGAGTATTCTTGGTTGTAGGTTCTTACTATTCATCATGTTGAATATTTCTTGCCACTCCCATCTGGCCTGCATCGTTTCTGTTGAGAAATCAGCTGACATTTGTATGGGTGTTCCCTTGTAGGTAATGAACTGTTTTTCTCTTGCTGCTTTTAATATTCTCTCTTGGTATTTTAATTATGGTGTGTCTTGGTGTAGTCCTCTTTGGATTCCTTTTATATGGGGTTCTATGTGCTTCCTGGACTTGTAAGTCTATTTCTTTTACCAGATGTGGGAAGTTTTCAATCATTATTTCTTTAAATAGGTTTTCAGTATCTTGCTCTCTCTCTTCTTCTGGCACCCCCACAATTCTGATGTTGGTATGCTTGAGGCTGTCCCAGAGACTCCTTACATTGTGTTCACATTTTTGGATTCTTTTCTCTTCTTGCTTTTCCAGTTGAGTGTTTTCTGATTCCTTATATTTCAAATTTTTGACTTGATTCTTGCCTTCCGCTAGTCTGCTGTTAGGTCTCTGTATAATATTTTTTATTTCAGTCAGTGTATGTTTAATTTCTAGTTGGTCCTTTATCATCTGTAGTTGGTCCTTTTGCATCTCCTCTTGGGACTCGCTAACTTTATCCAACTTTTTAGGAAATTCTTGAAAAACCTTATAAGCATGGTTTTGAACTCTATATCCAGTCGTTTGTTTTCCTCCATTTCTTTTGTTTGATCCCCTCCCTTGTCTCGGCATTTTCATTATGCTGGGAAAACTTCTGTCTTGGATTCAGCCTTATGATACCAGACTTGAAAAACTGCAAAAGCCTCTCTATTGAGCTTGGGATGGGTGGAGTCTCAGGGGTTAAGGGAACGCCTTGCCTTCCAGTTGGCCCCACCCTCCACGGCCCCTGAGACTCAAGTGACTGGGTAATCGCTGGAGCGATCCCTGTGTGCGTGCTCTCGCAGTGCCTCTAGACTGCTGCCCCTCCGGCTCCCCTGTGCTCTGGGACTACATGAGTCTGGGTCCCCAGGGCTTTGCCTGAAACTGGGGTCTAGTGGAGTCAGAAGTGGAACAGTTGGGAGGGTCTGCCTCCTGCCCACTCCCAAAAGCCAGCGGCACGATCAGCAGTCGGTCCTCTGGGCGCAGTGCTGTGCGCGCCACCAGACTTCTGATCTTTTGCGACTCCCCTAAATTTCCGTGCACTTCTCCTCCTTCACAGTCCAAACTCCGCCTGTATGAGTTTCAGCTGGATCTGGGGTTTAGTGTCGTAGGATAAGGGGTTCAATGCCTTTGAGAGTCTCCGTTTCCCTCTCCTGCCAGAGAAAGCCAGCCAGGTTCGCCGTCACCTGCTCTCTCCACGTGCACGTCTCTGTACCTCAGCTTTTTGCAGCTCCTCTGGGTCTCTGTGAGCCCCTCTCTTTTCTTCTAGTTGTAGAATTTCCACTTAGCCAGCTTTCCTGTGGTTCTGGATGATGTCCGTTCTGTCTTTCAGTTGTAGTTTTGAAATTGTTGTGCGAAGCAGCAGTGTAGGTGTTTACCTATGCCGCCATCTTGGATTCTCCCACGTTTTTAGATTTATGTATTTGCTTCATTTTAGTATATATACCTTGTCTCTCTGTCCCCCAGTATTTACCATAAATAAAAATGTTGCCCATCAATATAGTCTAAGAATCCCAAAACCAATCTGAAAGAATATATGCAGCAATATGTTCATAGCAGTGCTATTTACTATAGCTAAGATTTTGAAACAGCCCAAGTGCCCATCAGTAGATGAGAGATCAAAAAGATGTGGTACATTTGTACAATGGAATACTTTGCAGTTGAAAAAAGAAGGATCTATTATCTTTTGAGACAACATTGAAGGAACCTGTAAAGTATTATGCTAAGTGAAATAAGCCAGTCAGAAAGACAAGTATCACATGATCTCACTTATATGTGGAATCTAATGAACAAAATAAACTGACCAACAAAAATAGATCCAGAGACATGGAAGCATGGAACAGATTGATAAATCCCAGAGTGAAAGATGGTGGGTCAGGGGAAAGATTAACCAAAGAATTTATGTGTATGTATGCCTAACCCATGGGCAAACAATAGTTAGCCTGGCACAGGGAGAGCAGGATGAAGGGGGTCAGTGGCGGTGGGAAAAAAGGTGTGCATTTGTAATACTTTCAACAATTAAGATGCATAAATAAAAGTAAAAAGCAAAAAAGATGTTGCCCATCAGATCTCACCATTGTAAAAGTACATTTGTGTTTTTTTACTTTTTTTAAGAGTAAAGAGTCAATATCACACTTTCCTACTAGTAGTGTTGAATGAGTTTTCCTTCTCACTAGTACTCAGAAATTTTTTCAATGATTCAGTCAGTTATATTTGTTCTTTGTAATACTCCATGCTACCTCCCTGCTAATACTCTTGTTCATAGCCAGTCTCCTTTAAAAAAATAGTTACTGATGGCCTAGCTCAGTGGTTCTCAATCTTTCTACTGCTGTGACCCTTTAATATTACAGTTCCTCATGTTGTGGTGACCCCCAACCATAAAATTATTTTTGTTGCTACTTCATAACTGTAATTTTGCTACTGTTAATGAATCATAATGTAAATGTCTATGTTTTCTGATAGTCTTGGACCACCCTGCTTGCAGTTCTCAACCTGTGGGCTGTAGTAGAGGCCAGTGGGAAGGGGCCAGGCTTGCAGTGGAGGACAGTTGGTGGCGACCAGGCCTCCAATGGAGACCAGTTGAGGGGGACCCAGGCCTGCAGGAGAGGGCAATAGGAGCGAGCCAGGCCTGCAGGGGAGGCCAGTTGGGGGCAATCAGGCAAGCAGGGAGGGCAGTTAGGGGTGATCAGGCCACCAGATGAGGGCAGTTGGGAGAGACCAGGACTGCAAGGGAGGGCAGTTGAGGGGCGAGGCCAGGCCTGCAGGGGAGAGCAGTTGGGAGGGAACCAGGCCTGCAGTGGAGGATAGTTGTAGGGGGGGCAGACCTGCAGGGGAGGGCAGTTGTAGGCAATCAGTTAGGGCAGTGGTGGGCGATCAGGCAAGCAGGAGGACCAGGCCCACAGAGGAGGGCAGTTGGGGGAGACTAGGTCAGCAGGGGAGGGCAGTTGGGGGGAACCAGGACTGAAGAGGAGGGTAGTTGTGGAGCCAGGCCTACAGTGGAGGATAGTTATAAGGGGCCAGGGCTGCAGTAGAGGACAATTGGGATCAGGCTTGCAGTGAAGGACAGTTGGGAGGAATCCAGGCCTGCAGGGCAGGGCAGTTGTGAGCAATCAGGCAAACAGAAAAGGCAGTTAGGGGTGACTGAGCGGGCAGAGGAGGGCAGTTGGGGGAGACTAGGTCAGTAGTGGAGGGCAGTTGGGGGGGACTAGGACTGCAGTGGAGGGCAATTGAGGTAGAGCCAGGCCTGTAGTGGAGGGTAGTTGTAGGGGTCCAGGGCTACAGTGGAGGACAGTTGCGGGGGGGTGGGGGGGCAGGCCTGCAGAGGAGGGCAGTTGTGGGCAAGCAGGGGGGCAGTTAGGGGTGACTGAGCCAGCAGAGGAGGGCAGTTTGCAGATACTAGACCAGCAGGGGAGGGCAGTTGTGGGGCACCAGGCCAGCAGAGGGGGGCAGTTGAGGGAGACTAGGGCAGTTGGGGGAGACTAGGTCAGCAGTGGAGGGCAGTTGGGGACCAGGCCTTCAGGGGAGGGCAGTTGTGGGGAATCAGGCAAGCAGGGAGGGCAGTTAGGGGTGACCCAGCCTGCAGGGGAGGGCTGTTGGTGGGGGAGGGGCAAGGCCAGGCCTGCAGTGGAGGGCAGTGGGGGGAGACTAGGTCAGCAGCGGATGGCAATTGGGAGGAACCAGGACTACAAGGGAGGGCAGTTGGGGGGGACCAAGCTTGCAGTCGAGGGTAGTTGTAGGGCGGCCAGGCTGCAGTGGAGGACAGTTGGGGGAGGGACCCAGGCTTTCAGGGGAAGGCAGTTGGAGGGGACCAAGCCAGCAGGAGAGGGCAGTTATGGGCGATCAGGCAAGCAGGAGGACAGTTAGGGGTGACCATGCCAGCAGAGGTGGGCAGTTGGGGGTGACTAGGTCAGCAGGGGAGGGCAGTTGTGGGGGACCAGGCCAGCAGGGGAGGGCAGTTGCAGGCTATCAGGCAAGCAGGGAGGGCAGTTAGGGATAACTGGGCCTGCAGAGGAGAACAGTTGGGGCTGCAGTGGAGGGCAATTGAGGGGGCAGCCAGGCCTGCAGTGGAGAGAAGTTGTAGGGGGCCAGGGCTGCAGTGGAGGGCAGTTGGGGAGGAGGGACCAGGCCTGTAGTTGAGAACTGTTGGAGGGGACCCAGGCCTTCAGGGGAGGGTAGTTGTGGGCAATCAGGCAAGCAGGGAAGGCAGTTAGGATTGACCGGGCCGGCAGAGGAGGGCAGTTAGGGGTGACCCAGCCTGCAGGAGAGGGCAGTTGAAGGGGGGACCAGGCCTGCAGGAGAGGGCAGCTGTGAGCGATCAGGCCAGCAGGGAGGGTAGTTCGAGGTGACTGGGCTGGCAAAGTAGGGCAGTTGGGGGAGACTAGGTCAGCAGGGGAGAGCAGTTGCGGGGGACCAGGACTGCAGAAGACGGCAGTGGGAGGGACTCACGCCTGCAGGAAAAGGAAGTTACAGGGGGACCAGGCCTGCATGGGAGGTCAGTTGGGTGGGACCAGGCCTGCAGGGGAGGGCAGTTGGGAGTCAGCAGTCCTGGATTGTGAGAAGGATGTCCAACTGCTTGTTTAGGCCTGATTGGAAAGGGTGCAAGCTGGGCTGAGGGACACCACCTCCCCACACAAATTTTGTGCACTGGGCCTCTAGTATGCTAATGATATGCTAAAGCTGCTCAAGTGCTTGCTATTATGTGCATTGACCACCAGTGTACAGTCAACTGGTCAACTAGTCACTATGATGTGCACTGACCACCAGGGGTCAGACAGTCAACCAGTGGACCAGTTGCTATGATGTGCACTGACCACCAGGGGGCAGATTCTCTGACCAGTAAGTTAGCTTGCTGCTGGGGTCAGGCCAATTGAGACTGAGCAAGATGGGCTGGATATGCCCTGGAGCCCTCCTGCAGTCCTTCAGCTGGCCAACCTCCCGCATCCCTCCCAGGCCCCAATCATGCACTGGTGGGGTCCCTCAGCCTAGCCTGTGCCCTCTCACAATCTGGGACCCCTTGAGGAATGTCAGAGAGCTGTTTCGGCCCTATCCTGCAGGCCAGGCTGAGGGACCCCACTGGTGCATGAATTAGTGCACCAGGCCTCTAGTATTTTATAATTTCCATGTGGTTTCTTTGATGTATGAGTTTTTTACAAATGTGCTTCTTATTTTAGCCCTTTGAAATTTGTTGAGACTTGTTTAGTGGTCCAATCTATAGTTAGTTTTTGTAAATGTCCCACATGTGTTTGAAAAGAACATGTGTTCTGCAGTTATTAGGCAAAGAATTTATTTTTTTAATCCTCACCCAGGGATATGCTTTATTGACTTTTTTATAGAGAGGGAAAGATAGAAGCATTGATTGCTTCCTCCCAGATACACTCTGACAGGGTACATACCTAAGTATTTTATATGTATTAGAATTTTATGTGTACTAGATATGTTAATCATGTTGCTCAGATTATATATGTACTAATTTTCCCCATTCTATTAATTACTGAAAGAAGATTTTAAAATTTCTGTGATTGTGAATTCATATTATTTCTTATTTTAGTTTTTATTCTATTTGGAGGCCATTATTAAGTACAAATTCAATCTTGTATCTTCCTAGTGGACTAAAAATTTAAACATGGAAATCCCATATTATTATTATTAAATAGCTTTGTTTTGGTTAGTATTTGCATGAGGTTTTTGTTTTGTTCATTTTGTTGTTCTTTTTCAATCTGTATTTTTATGTCTTAGATGTGCTTCTTGGAAGGCTTGAATAGTTGGATTTTGTTTTGTTGTCCAGTTTTGACAATCTTTGTCCTCTAACTGGAATGTTAGGCTGTTAACAATAAATATAATGATTAAAATATATTTGGGTTTATCATACTTTATACTTCCTATTTATCTTGTCTATTCAGTGTTGTTTTTGTTCTTTTTTTTTTTTTCCCTGTTGATTATTTTTTACCATTTCTGTTTGGGTTTTTGCTCCTAGGTTTGGAAGTTAAGTGCTGTTTCTTTTTGTTTTCTATCCTAGAAATTACAACCTATATCCTTAGTTTATCAAAATATATATGGTTTTTGACTTATGATGTTTCATCTTACAACTTTGATTTTAAGATGGTGTGAAAGTGACACATATTCACTAGAAACCATACCTCTAATCTTTCCCTGGGCTAGAGATATGCTGTAAGATACTCTCTCGTCAGGACAAGCAATGGCAGTGAGCCGCAGCTCCTAATCAGTCACCGTCATGAGAATAAACAGCCCGAGACTCCATCATGCACTATATGGTCAGCTTTTTCTGTATTCAATAAAGTACATGAGATATTCAACACTATTACAAAACAGGCTGTTAAAGGATTTTGCCCGACTGTAAGCTAATGTCAGTGCTAGGCTAAACTATGATGTTCAATAGATTAAGTATATGAAATGCATTTTTTACTTATTAATGCATATTTACAACTTACCGTTATAATTACAAAATCTGTAATTACAAAATCAAATAACCAGGAATATGAAAATAGATATTGCCCACGATTGTTAAAACAGAAACCCAAAAATTAGCAGTGGCTGGAAAAGCGTTTTTCACTCTTTGAAGATCTAAACTTAAAAGTTCATTTGATTAGCAAAATAGTCATAAGTCATCGGACCTTAACCAGATTACTTGTCTTAAGGCCTGCAGTCCGGCTGGTACCAGATAAAGGGATTGATTAAAAGCATTTAGACAAATATGATTTTAAACAAGGTAATAGACATAATTAAGTCAACTGGAATCAAATGCCATTGACTGTGTTATAACTCCTTGACATGGGAGTATTTCTTTCATATATATCAAAGGGGAAGTGGATATGCTTACTCTGCTATTAAACCTATAACTCTGAGTAGCCAATTGGCCTGATTAATCAAACACCATTTGCTATTGACTGAATGTTTGTGCCCCCCTCCCCAGATTCCTATGTTGAAACCTAATCCCCAATATGATCATATTTGGAGGGGAGGCCTTTTGAAAGTAATTTGATCATGGGGACAAAGTGCTCATGAATGGGATTAGTGTCCTTATATAAAGGTCACAGGGAGCTCCCTCACCCCTTCTGAGCATCAATAAACTTGGTAGAATGTTAAGCCACATACAGTTGTTAGTTCTTATGGTTTCATCTCCAAGATAGGTTAGCCTGTGTCTCTAAGCTTATTTTTACCTACATTGTGAAAACATAACTATTCTCTGGGAAGCCTGAATAAATTCCAGATATGAACATTTAAATAGGATGTCTTATGTAACAAACATGTGGTTTCCTGCAAGTAATGAAAATAAGATATTTCAGTTCTGAAATATTCAGAGGTGAACACCTGGCCCAAAGCACAGGCACATGGTGTGGTTTAAATATAACTCCAGTTTCTATCTTTCAGCTGCAAATCTATTTGATGTGGAATAATTGTGTCAACTAATGATAGTGATCCTCAAGGTTTTTCAAAACACCGATTTCCAATTTGCCAAGGAATTGCCCAAATGAGCATATAGAACCCTGTAATGTGTTTTAGCTAGAAAGGATCTTAAAGTTATCAAATCTAGTTTAATATGGCTCCTCAGTGTCAGAACTGAAACTAGAATTTATGACTCCTCATTCTCAGTGTAATAATATTCCTTCCAATATGTCATCAGAAAAAGCATTTCTCACCATTAGAACTAATTAACACATTACTTTCACATCTTGAGTATAGCAGAGTAGTCTTATTTAGTGTTCTAAGAGACCTTAAAGATTATCCCCTCCAGCCTCTTATTTTATAAAAGAGAAATTCATGGTGTAAAACGTTAAATGAATTGTCCAGGTTAGTCAGTTAGAGAATCGACAAATGGCCAAATCCAGAGCACATTCCATCATGCTGAAAGACATTAGCGTATTTAAAGCTTATTTGCTTTTTATGAACTTTGATAACATATCACCTTCCAAATGTGGGCAACAGGAAATGTTTATTTATATACAAGTACATGGGAGAGCAATTTCCATTCATCTTGTTTAAAAAAAATTCTGTTACAAATAAAGTTACCAATACAAAATACATTCTTCTTACTTTTACTCTCAGTATGAATTATGTCTTTTTTTTTTTTTAGTTATTTAATTGGGTTCTTATAAGAAATTTAGAACACCAGTTTGTGAGGATAAAGCCCATTGGTGAGAGCAAACAGAGCGGAGGTAGCCCTGGAGCTGAGGAACAGCTTTGATTTTTGGCAGAATTTGAGAGTCCACAGCCTCCTGGTCAACCTTTCGCTGCTCTGTAATCTCGTATTTCTCTTTTTCTGTGTCGAAGATCTCACCCTCCTGGCGTCGGGGCTTGCGCAGCTTCTTCTTCTTGAAGTAAGCATCAGTGAGATGTTTGGGGATTTTCACACCACTGATATCAGTTTTGGTGGAGGTGGCGATGACAGATTTCTGGTGTGTTCTACGAAGAGGAACTCGATTGAGGGCCAGAGGTCCAGTCACAAGTAGCAAGCCACTGCCCAGCTGCTTCGGGAAAACCACCCTCTTGCCTCTGTGGCTCCCAGTGAGGATGATCAGAATGGTCCCAGGAGTGATGCCGGCCCGCAGTCTCCTCACCTGCTGACGGAAGGGTTTCTTGCCATGGCTCAACAGCTTTCGAGGCACATCTTCAGTAGCATAATATCTAGGCATTTTGCGGAGTTTAACCACTCGGGTACCACCATTCTTGTCGCCACCAACTGGTTTTGTGACAGTAGCAAGAACTTCTTTCTTTTTCTTTTCAATCCTGGATTTAGGGGCCGCATACTTCCTCTTGTACATGGCCTTTCGCGAATACATAGCCGACCGGGAATATCTGCCAAGTCCTCTGACGAGGACGGGGTTTCGGCTGCAGTGAGGCTTCCCCTTCTTAGGCGCCTTAACCTTGCCGCCGGCATCAGCCTTCTTCTTGGCTTTATCAGGTTTCTTCTCCTTAGTATCTGTCTTCTTCTCATTAGTATCAGGCTTCTTCTCAGTATCCGGCTTCTCGGTTTTCTTTTCACCCGCCATCTTGCAAGATGGGAAAGAGCATGAATTATGTCTTAATAATAAACACTTAAGCTACAATGGACAGTCAGGTGGTTTGGCTATTTGACAATCTTTTCTTCGAGGAAAATCCAAACTTTAAAAGACAGTTAATATATAAATGAAATTACATGTTAAAAGCGCTCCTTCATTGAGTCCTAGAAGATTGAATGAGTACCTTTCCTCTCCAGCATGGTGTGTAGCTGTCCTTTAAAATAATGCAGAGGACTTTAGAAATTATATGATGACAACTCAGTTTCTACAAGACTGAAGTGGTCTTCATGAAATTATCATATCTAAATGATAGGCTCGTAGAAAAATTCTTAGGGACATATGTAGCAGTCTCCTCAATGAACAATTTAAGATTATAGGTTGTATTTCCTAAATAGGAATTTAAGAAGTTCTGCATAAATGAACATCAGACTAGATTTGCTAGACTAATTGCTTTTAAGAGAGAGGTAAAAACATATGCCCACACAGAAAACTTGTACACAATGTCCATAGCAGCATTATTTATAATAACCCAAAAGTGGGAACAACCCCAATATCCATCAACTGATGAATGGGCAAATAAAATGTGGAATATACAAACCATGAAATAGTATTTAAAAGGAATATGACATAAAATGAATGTATTAATTCATGCTACAACATGAAACTCGAAAAGACACAGAAGACCACATATTGTATAATTCTATTTACATGAAATGTCCAGGATAGGCAAACCTGTAGAGACAGAAAGTAAATTAGTGCTTTCCAGATGCTTCGAGAGTGACTGCTAATGAGTATGGAGTTTCTTTTTGGGATGATGGTTCTGGAGATAGTGGTAATGGTTGTACAACTTTATGAAAATACTAAAAAACACTGAACTGTACACTTTAAGGGGGTGAACTGTATGGTTCTAAGTACTTTCACTGTAAGCATCTTTACTCATCACTGTATAGGCCATTATAAGGCTAGCTAAGACTTATATATAATACAAAACTGAGAGTAACTGAGAAAACTTCGATATAAAACTAAACTGACATCCAGCTTAAATACACTAAGTCTTAAATACATTAAGGCAGTTGATTCGTCAATGAAGAAACCAAACAAAGCCAAACTGTCAAGCAGTTATTTTATCTTGTTTTGCAGTGGTTGATTTGTCAATGGAGAAATGAAACCAAACAAAAAGCAAATGTTTTTTTATCATGTACAGCAAAATTACCTTACGAACAATTAGTTATGCGGCAAAAACATTTGTGGCTAAGATGCTACAGCAAAGATGTATACAACAAAAATGCCGTACTTATAATTATATGGTGTGTGAATTATATCTTAATTATTAAATGAGATGTAACTTCATTTAAAATATTTTGTTTAGATTCCTGTTTCCTATCCCTCTTTTTTAATATTGATTGAAGTTTTCATACACAATCACCTTTCTACAGAATGTTTGTAGCTAATTGTACTCAGGTCATTATGGGCTTATGTTTCTAATAGGCTTTTTATTAAGGGGAAAAGAACATGATCACCTAAGACATGGTACTGCTAATATCTGATATTAACATTTAAAACCAAGTCTTATGTTTGCATTGAAGCTGATGGTTAGATTTCATATAATGGTGTATTCAGATATTATTAAGAGCATATGCTTAAAACCAACAGCCAAATATTAAGAATTGAGTTCATAAGATTTGATGACTAGCATGTTTGTCAAACTGTGTGTTAAGATCCATGTTGAAAAGAGATAGGAAATTGGAGGGGAACGGTGTCAAGGATTTTTTAAGTCTTCATAAAACAGTTTCTCTAAATATTTTTACTAGCTGCTGAGAAGACCTCCAGAATGATATATTTTGCATATTATTTCATCCCTGTCCTAAAAAAATCATGCATTAAAGTGTATGCAACAATATATATGGGCACACTTTTCCCTTTAGATTATCAAAAATATCTTCTTAACCTTTTATTACCTGAAATTTTGAGGGTTTGTTGGGGTTGTTTGCTTGTTTTTGCTGAAAGTGCACAATTTTATGTACTTACCTTTATATAAATGTATTGACAAATACACTGATGTAGCTCCCATACATATTATCAAAGGAGTTCCAACAATCTGGTATGTCTAGAGGACACTTCAGCGAGCAGAAATTAGAAGCCAGCATTCCAATCACTTGAAATTTTCTACAACAGGGACATGAAAGCCCCAAAGGGATAAGAGGATTTTGTTTTTAATTTTTATTTAAATGAATTAACATTCATTGTCAAATAGTTTACAAGAAAGTTCCACCAGCATTTGGCAATTTTATAGGAGAAAAGAGTATTTATTCTTAATGATTACAGTTCAGAAAGCAATGGGTTTAGCAGCTGTTTTTCAGAAGGCTTATCAAGTCTTGCTATTGTTATCTAATTCAGGCATAAGTAACCTTAAACAAAAGCTATGCACCATTCAACAACTAGTAACAAATTATCCTAACAGACCAGATTCTTATCTTTTGTTATTCTGTACATGAATTTTTGCTTAATTAGGCATTTGGTACTCCAATTTTTATTTCAGAATTTATTGCACACATAAAAAGGGAAAGAAACCCAGCTAAATTTTGATGTTGATATATATGTTCATCAAATAATGTCATTTATGAAATTAAATTCTAAAAGTAGATTATCACTGGAATTATGACTCCATTTTTACCAAGAGGAAGAAACAAGAACCACACAACCAAAATAATTCTTCAGAAGCACACTTTGTTATCAATTACATTACATAAGGAAGAAAAATACATGGATAATTCAAGAGTTAACCAATAGTAAATATCATACCAATAAGAAGCTAAGAATTTATAAATACCTATCCTGACATTCCCTCAAGGAATAATTATTATCACCTTGATGAGCTTTTCTGACTGTCATTTTTTTAAAAAATGAGGCAAAGTGGCAATAATAAATGCCAAACATGGCCTCTTAAAAAGAAGATAGGGTCAACCCATTTTTCTTCCCATGAATAGAATCAGGAAGAAACAGGTTTAAATTGCACTGTGAGGTATTTCAGTAATAAGGTTAAGTTTCCTGATAGAGGAATTTACAACCCTGGAAATTACCTATTGCGGGGAGAGAGAGAGAGAGAGAATGCCTTTCCTGAATATGTAAAGAAATGAGTCTCTTGGGTAACAGCAATACCCAAAGGCAGACTGATGGATCAAATAAGTGACTTCTTTTTAAGACCCTTTCAGAAATGGAGCTCTTTTCTTTGAAATCATAAATGTTTCCTTATTTTGTCCGAAGGATCTATGCTTGCATGAGATCATCCAAAGTCTGCTCTTAATCGAAGATGAAAAACCTAATATTTGAGTGCTTACTGTTTATTAAGCACCATATTTTCAATTTATCTAATTTCATAATAATCCTAAACAGGTATTATATGTTTATCATCAATGAAGATAACTGACACTCAAGAGATTGTGCTTTGCATAAAGTTACAGCTAATTCATGGCAGTACTAGGACTCCTGACACCTAGCCTAGTGTTTCCACTTCTATACATCTCCCTTATGTGTCAGAATCACAATCCACTAAGGATTCCATCAGGAACTAGAATACAGCTCCAAAAATTCTTCTTTAACTCAGTGGGAAAGTAAAATTTTGACTCATGCACCTCAGAAAGTCAATTAATGAAGAGGTGGCTAGCTTTTATGTTCTGTCCTCTTAGCCAAAATAATCAAAGGTTTCACCCAAACTCAAGTGTTCCTATTGTTGCAAAAACCAATGACTTTTTAAAAATACATATTTTTTATTGATTTCAGAGGGGAAAGGAGAGGGACAGAGGGATAGAAATATCAATGATGAGAAAGAATCATTGATCTGCTGTCTCCTGCACGCCCTCTACTAGAGATCGAGCCTGCTAGCTGGGCATGTGCCCTGACCAGGAATCAAAAACCAAGACCTCCTGGTTCATAGGTCAACAACACTCAGCCATTGAGCCACACCAACCGGCTGAAACCAATGACTTTTTAATAAAGGCCAATGAATCTAACAGTGTAGTAAGGATGCATATTATTTGCAGGTGAAATTATTTGGGTCATGGGATTTATTGGCAAATGTTGCTTATACTTATTTCTGGTTTTCGAAGACTATTTTATTACTTACTATATGAAGCAATTTGGCCTCTTTTCTGTTAAAATCACTTTCAGATCATGTTTTTTTCAAGAGAATAAAACCAAATGTCATTTGAGATTTTTCCAAAATAAAACTTGGAGACTGTTTATGCCAGTGATCCACCAGCCCATCTCTGATGGGAGCTGCAAAACTTCATATTGGTATATTTATGGGACCTTCAGCTGAAGATGTTGTTCTACTAAAAAGGCTTATCCTGAAATCCTGTGGAGACATCAATTATTTACTAACCTGAATCTAGTTTATTTCTAGCAAGTGACAAACACACAATTTTCATGATTTCATGTAACTTCTACTAAAACAGTATCTTTTTTTAAATGTTTAACTCAAGAATCAGTTTGTGATTTCAACAGGACATCAATGGATGGACAAAGCAATCCCAACATAGGGCAAAATGACAAGTAATCTTGGCTTAACACATGTAATCCTGCCTGCAGAGTAGGGTTCACTTTTGATAGAAGAGCAAAGCCTTTTTGTTTCAAATTATTAGCTGTGGGTCAACAAATATTTAACTGAACATGTTAAGAGGGACAAAGCACTGGAACATAGAATCTTAGTTACTAGGTCATCTGGTTCAATGCCTAATCTTTTGGAATCCTCTCTACAATCTTTGCTGAGCTCATATCTAACCTCTGCTTAAAAGACTATTACTGAAGCAACCCCTTCCATAGTGAACATCTTTTAGAAAATGTTCTCAGATGTGGAGCCCAATTCTGTGGTTCTATGACCTCTATTTAAGGAGCCTCAATATATCCCTTGAACCACAGCTTTGCTTTAACACACTAATTGTATTCCCCAAGCTAAATCTCCCAAAATCCTTCAAACATTCAAATATCTTAAAGTTTAAATTCCTTCACATATTTGTTATGCCTCAATTTGTTTCTTATTTCAAAGTATGGCTTCCAGGAATGATTATAACACTCCAACATCTTATGAAAGGAGATGAAGTGTCATCTTTCTTGGTCTAACATTACTACATTAATTAGTTGTCTCAAGGGATGATAATTTCTTCATTTAGCATGCTTTCTACCCAAAGTGAAGAATAAGAGAATGCAATTTTCCTTTCAAACACAGGCTTATGTGACAGAAACGAGACTTGAGAAGAAAACAACAACCCTTTCTTATACCCAAATTAGAGTTCATCTATAATGCTGACTGAAGGATGGGACACATGTTTTTTTCATTGCTTTTGATTTTCTAGTTAAGTCTTTAAAGTATTATTATACTTGCATTAAAACACATTTGTCACCAAAACTAGTTTGGCTCAGTGGATAGAGCCTTAGCCTGTGGACTGAAAGGTCCCAGGTTTGATTCCGGTCGAGGGCACATACCTTGGTTGTGGACACATCCTCAGTAGGAGATGTGCAGGAGGCAGCTGATTGATGTTTCTAACTCTCTATCCCTCTCCCTTCCTCTCTGTAAAAAATCAATAAAATATATATTTTTTAAAAACCATACACACATTTGTCTGGCCTGGCCAGCATAGATCAGTGGTTGAGCATCGACCTATGAATCAGGAGGTCATGGTTTGATTCCTAGTCAGGGCACATGTCCAGGTTGTGGGCTCGATCCCCAGTGTCCATGATTCCTTCTCATCATGGATGTTTCTACTCTCTCTCTCTCTCCCTTCCTCTGTGAAACCAACAACAACAACAAAAAAAGTAAAAACACACACACAAAAAAAACACATCTGTCTGGACAGTGGTTGAGGAAAATAAGTAACCAATTCTAGTTGAAAGGGCAACTAGGAGTTCTTCTAGAGCTAATGTGGCTGTGTCATGCTTTCCGGGAGATCGGAAATGTTTATATAAATAATATGTTTGGGTTTTAGTTGGAAGACCAATTCAAAATCATAACTGGTTTTTATTCAGAATGATTCATTACCTGAACGTGGATGCTGAATCTGGGAGAATTATGAGATGGCTAAAAGGGGAAATGAGGCAAATCATTAATCTAACACTGGAAGTCAACAGTGTCCTCCAAGGACATATATTCATGAACAGAAAATGTATCCAGTTTTCTATTAAATTCTCCCTCTAACCTCTCAGAAGTCTTTATTGCCTAAAATAATCCTAATCCAAATATCTAACTTTGGCCAGTGGCTTTTACCAATTCTTAAGTCAGAAATTATGACATCAAATCAATCCATTTGACTTTCATTTTTTGTTTTCTTGCCACCTACTCAAGAAGAGATGTGAACGTGAAAGACTAAACGGGGAAAAGTAAGGCCAGAAAAAGGTAACAGGCTAATCTAAGTAATCCACAGAAAGGGTAATTGGCCCTTTATAATCAAAATTAAATGTTAATATAATTCAATACATCTAATAAAAGCCTGTAAAGAATAAAAATCCTTGCATAGGTAAAAGAGAAAGCACAAAATCCTTTGAGGATGCAGTCAACACAAAGCCATAATAAATCATTAATAATCAGCAAGCCGTGTGATTTCACAGATGTTCCCAAACCTGACTCCATGACGTGAATAGGATACATTTTTATTGCGATGTATTTAGTAACTTTTATGAAAAGAAGAAAAAGATCACACCAGAAATGGAAAAAGACATGAAATCTGATAGTCTTCAAATTAAGCCAAACTGATTTATGAGAAACTAACTCTATTTTTCATTCACCATTAAATGAGAATTCTTCTGTATTTAAGAAGACTCATCTTAGCAAATATTGCCATGACAGTCAGAACTAGAAGGCAAACCAGTAAGTTTAGGCCCTGGCCTGGATTAAGAAGACCACATTTAATTAGTGTCCTTTCTCAAGTTCTTTTTGAGAAATTTCTATTTAACCAAAAAAAGTTCCCTTGGCACTAAGTTATTTATTCCACTATACTTATTAAACACCTACCATTTTATTAGGGATTATTCTCAAACTTGAGCTACATTAGTGAATAATTGTCCATAAAGCCTAATCTAGAATTCACATAACTAAAGATAAAAAGGAAGAAAGAAAAGAAGGGAGGGAGGGAGGGAGGGAGGGAGGGAGGGAGGGAGGGAGGGAGGGAGGAAGGGAAGAAGGAAGGAAGGAAGGAAGGAAGGAAGGAAGGAAGGAAGGAAGGAAGGAAGGAAAAGAAAACCCTACATTCTCATCTGTCCTGCTGATTGGCCATGGATGGGTGACTATACATTACAGAAGGGCTGGAAGGTATAACAGGGAAGAAAGAGGCCAAGAGCAGACCTTCTAATCCCCCTTCTAAGTGCAGCCAAAGTTAGATAGGGGAAGGTGAATAAGAAATGCAGATGCTAATGAACAACATAAACTGATGAATAAAAACAGATCCAGAGACAGAGAAGCATCGATCAGACCATCAAACCTCGGAGGGAAGGTAGGGGAGGGTGGGAGTAAGGGGGAAAGATCAACCAGAGGACTTGTATGCATGCATACAAGCATAACCAATGGATACATATACTAGGGGGGGATGAGGGCACGAGCAGGGAGTGGGGGCAATAAGGGGCATAAGGACACATATGTAATATCTTAATCAACAAAGAAAAAAAAGAATTTCAAATACTGGAATGGCTAGAAGTTGTTATTTTACATAAATGTGTCCAATCTAATAAGGACCTATCCTCCAAGTTCACAAAGCAACTTTATTTTCAATACTCTTGCTGCTGTGAGACAAAGTTGGGTCATGATGTCCTATGGTAACTGGATGTTTGCCTTAATTAAAATATAATAAATCTAAATGTAGAGACATTTTCTTACAGTTTAAAAAGAGAAGTTCTGCCCACTTCGATCAACTTGTTTCTGAATACTTTTTGTTGTTGGCTTAGTGGGGAAGATGGAGATGGAAAGGCAACAATTATAAATTACTTTGGTATTTATTAAAATGATTTTTCTTTCTTGTAAATTCTAAAGTAAAAACAATCCAAACTTCTGGGATCTCTCTTACTCATACAATTAGCACAAACACAGTGGGGCCAACCAATCCAAGTCCCTTAAAGAATACTGTATAGTTCCCATGTACAAGAAGTGGGTCACTCTGAAACAGGCTAGAGAATGCTAGAAATTCTTTATCAATACCGTCTCTACATGTCTCATTTCTTTAAAATTAGCTTTCAAACAACCACCTATCAGGACCAAGATTGCCACCATCTACAGAAACAGTGAAATTGAATATTATGTCCTTATCCCATTACTCATCCTTCAGTTATGCTAAGCAGCAAGCTACATAAACATCTGACAGCATCAACAACATACAGGTTTAATTATTTTCCCAATTTGCATTTATATCAGTGAACAAATTGGAAGGTATCAAAGTATGGCACTGAAGACATAATACATATTCAGCAGCATGTCTTCCATTTTTTAATCCTGGTTTAAAATTGGCTAAGTAAAGGCATATACACCTCCATTTGAATTGGAGATTTTCAGTAACACATGCATATAAGGAAAGGAGGGAGTTGGGAAGAGGGAAGGAGGAAAGAAGAGAAGAAGGGAGAGACCAGAAAAGACAGAGAGGAAAAGAGAAAAGAAACAAGAAAGAAGGTATGGTCTGAAGGTGACATTGCTACACAAAGGAGGTGACAAATGACAATTGAACCTGCTTCCACAAGCAGAAATTTTTTAAGGTTATCATTGAAGATACAAAAATGGTTCATGAGAGTTTTCATCTGTTGCTGTTTTCACTTATACTAAAAACCTACAAAACCCCAGGCCTTGGTCTGTCCAAGAAAGATAGTACCAGAAAGAAGAAGATGCAACCCGCTCAAGGGTTGTGCTCTGCTTGGAGCTCTGCACTGCAGTCCATGAATCCACAGTATTTTGGTCAGATCTGGTCTGTTTCTCACACATACTCATAGAGTCTTAGAGCTAATCTTTTATATCAGAATATTATATCAATCATTTTTATTTTTCATTTTTCAATTTTTTTCACTTACTCAAAGGGCAGGAAAGATGAGAAAATAGAAGAAAATGGTAAGATTTAGAGGGGAACATGAAAGGATTCTCTTTTCCAATAAATCCACCCTTGAAAAAGTATAACAAGACTTTGAGAAAGAGTGCTGATTCATGGACTTCCCTTAATTTTTTTTATTTCTATGAAATACACTAAAGGACATTAATGTACTAAAACATTTGGTCTGTGAAATAGCGGAATCATTAGCACCAAAAGGAGTCATGAGCTTATATATATCATTAAAACAATAAATGTTAACTCTTGGTCATGGGTAAAGGTTTTTTTCCAACTGTACATCCCAAAGTTCTTGAAAGTGCCTGTAGACAAGAGAAATAACACTTCAAAATCTCCATGGGGTCATCGACACGCACCACAGAGACAATACTTGGCCTTCCCAGTTTTGGTTTCTCTGGTGGACAAGAAAACCAAGGTCCCCAGAAGCCCTAAAGAACAGCCCCCACATGCACCCACTGGTGTGCAGGAGGGATTCCCCTGGACTGTGTTCAGGAATGCGCTTTTGCTTGCTTTTTTTAAAAAAACAAAAGCAACATGCTCTGCAGGTCATGGAGCGCCTAGTGCAATCGTCTCCTTGCTCTGACTCCAGACTGCAAAAGGATGAAACCATTATATGTTCTGCTAATCCCGGCCTGTGGACTAGGCCCTTGACCTGCCATGTTTGTAAACTCAGGAGTCAGAAGGTCTGAGAGCGGAAGCCATCATCGCCAGATCTCCCCAGCAATTTGTGGCCCATTGGGACAGCTGATGATTCCTCTTGCTTCTCCTTGCCTTGGCCTTTAGTTGAAGTTACAACAAGTCAAATAACTGATGCTTTTCCCTTCTCCAGGTAAGGGTGATGATACACTGTTCACAAGTGTGTTCTGCCTGGCTTCCCTGATGAGGCGACATGCCAAGTCAAGGAAGAGTTTCTCCACGTTATCCGATTCCTTGGCTGAGGTCTCCAGATAATACATGTCCTGGGCTTCTGAGAATTCTTCGGCTCTCTGCTGGGAGACTTCTCTCCTTTCAGCCAGATCAATCTTGTTGCCTAAAACAGTGGTAGAATCACAGACAGAATAATCATTTGACTTTTTCAGGCTCGGAAACAGCAAAAATCAATTCCACATCTGAAGTCAAACCAGACAAATAGGATTGTAAAGCCAACTAATGGGAGTATAATTATTGGAATATTTATTTTAAAATACCAGTGCCATATGTAATGGCAAAGAACTGGAAATAGTCCAAATGTCCATCATTCTGGGCACTGGCTAAATACACTATAATAGACCTGTAGTAATTTGTCACTGTGAAAAGCTGCCAGGTGAGACACTAGAATATATTGTTAAGTGAATAAAGCAAAGTAGAAAAAAGTAGTGTATAACATACAACTGTGTATCTAAGAACAAGGATGAAAAATATACACACAGTTTATTTGCTTATTTTTAATGGGACAATAAACCATAATCTTAATTTTAAAGATAATGATTACCCATTAAAGAAATAAGGTTAAGCCTAGCCAGCATGGCTCAATGGTTGAGTGTTGACCTATGAACCAGGAGGTCAGAGTTCGATTCCTGGTCAGGGGTGTGCAGGAGTTAGCCAATCAATGATTCTCTCTCATCACTGATGTTTCTATCTTTCTCTCCCTCTCCCTTCTTCTCTGAAATAAATAAAAAAATATATTTTTTAAAAAGGGGTAGGAATAGAAACTAGAACTCTCTAAATATACCTTATTTTGTAAATTTGACTTCAGAATTTTATACATTTTACATAATTATGTAATTAATTATAACTATACAATTAATATGGAATTAAATTTAAAAAACAATTCCTAAAATTGAAAGCAAAATTAAACAAGTGAGCCTGTTTATCCTGAAGCAGCATAACCACACAGAGAAACGATTTCATGTGAGTTTAAGAGACCATAATTTATGCATCCCTAGAAACATATACCCCAAGGACAAAAAGAATTGAAGGAAAGAAATTTTAAATTCTTGCAGTAATCATCTTGTCAGTGGTAGTATAGGCATTGTTATTCTAAGGCTGTTTTGAATGTTTGTTGGGGATAAAGCAAATGAGTGATTATGCAAGTGTCACTGGGACAGGGATTTTTGGCATGAGAAAAAGTAAATACAGATAAGATTAATAAGGTTAAGTAAAATTTCTGAAGTTCTAAATTATAAATGGAAGTATTCACATAAATAATTTATAGTGTATTTTATCTTTCCAACAATTTACCTGCAACTGAAATAGGTGCCCTTGACTGGGAATTGAACCCCAGACTCTTTGGTCTGCAGACCAGTGCTCTAACCATTGCTCAGCTAACCTGGGCTTAATGGATATATTTGTTACCATAGAAAATCATGGGTTGTTTTCAGTTCCCCACCCCCCCCATGCTAAACAGAGGTTTACTCTCCTACAAAATGAAATAAACTGCAGAATTTCCCTTAATAGATTCTTTCTGAAAATTAATAATTTCTCAAGTCAGCATAAATGCAAGAAGGGACAAAATTAGCCAATGTCCATTTTTAGGCAAAAAACAATTGCTTCAACAATGAGTTCCTTATCAACTTAAGAGATATATTTTACTTTTAGACCAGCAGTTTCATGATCTCATAATTAGATTTAAAATAATGTTTATCAGCCCACATAATTTCATGGCAGTCTATTCTTCCCTAGAGCCTACATTGATAGAAAAATCAATCAGCAGTATTTTCTACTTTAGTTTTCTAAACCATCACCACGAGATAGGACTTATTTTATTTTCTCTTCAATTGCATAACTGAATGCTGGCTGACTGCTTGAATTATATAGCTGTAGATTATATTCTTGGAAGGTATCGGTGCTTTATGTGATTATACATTCCCTGATGCCCCAAAATAAATCTCCTTCATCATTAGTCCTTACTTACCCACTAGCACAGTGATGACCTTGTTGCTGGCATATTGTTCTATTTCCCGCAGCCACTCAGGAAGGCAACGGAAGGATTCCTCACAGGTTATGTCATAGGTGAGGATCAAGGCATTGGCGCTTCGGTAATAACTCTGAGTAATGGACCGAAATCTCTCTTGACCTGCTGTATCCCAGATCTGAAGCTGTAAAGGCATATACACAAAGGATCAGGTTGGAGAAGCAGAAAAGAAAAAAAGCATTGCTTGACTTTAGTTTAGAAGTGGAAATGCCTTCACCCAAATAATTTCATTGTTATTTTCAGCCCTAAGAAAAAAAGCACTTATTATTTTTTAATCTGTTGTGTGTGTCTGGTTAGGGATAGGGGCTTGCTTTGGGTTTTTGTTTTGTGTGTGTGTGTGTATGTGTGTGTGTGTGTGTGTGTTTTCTTTGTTAGATTATTTAAAAGTTTCCCCTTTATTCTTTTTTCCCCTTTTCTTTTTTATTGAGTTTATTGGAGTGACATTGGGTCATGAAAGCATACAGGTTTCAAGTGTACAACTCAACAAAGTATCATCTGCACTATGCATCATGTGCCCCTCACCCAAGCAAAGTCTCTTTCCATCTCCATTTCCTGCCACTCTTTTGCCCTCCCCACCTACCTCTGCCCCTGTTGCCTGTCACTACAAGCATTTATTATATGTCAAGCTCCATTCCAAGCACTTTCCATGTAATAACTCACTTAATCCTCACAATAACTATGAGATACGCACTTTAACTGTATCCAATGCTCACATGAGGCACAAAGACATTAATTAACTTGCTCAACATCTCACAGCCAGTATGTTCCAGAGCCAATTCCACCTGGCAGTTTGGTCCCAGAGTCCCTGCTCTTAATCACAATGCAATATTTAAGAGTCAGGATGCAGGGAGAGGTGTCACTCAGTCAACAATTGGAGAGGGGAAAAATCCAACTTTACTACCTTTTCTGGTTCAAAGTTCAAATGAATGTATTAAGGTATTATCTTTGTTCATGAAAACAGGAATGGTGCCATGGCAGACAAAAATGATAATTTTCTTCCACCATTTTTAAGCTCTGTGACCTTGACCAAGTCACTTAGTCTCTTTAGGCTTCATCAGTTTCTTTATAAAAAGAAGTTAACAAACCTGCTGAAAGTGTACATTTTCTGAAGTCATCTATCAGTTCTATGGTCTAATAAAATAACCAAAACAGAAAGGCAAAATGGTTCTCACTTCTCCCCGAATTTCCCTGCACAGAAGAGAAGATACTGAAAGACAACTATCCTCCAGAGAGACCGCTGAGTCAGAACAAATGAGAAGACCTTGAGAAATAACAATGATAGTCTTCCCTCCTAATTGCATAAATTTCACACGTCGAGAAATGCAATTTCACCCCCTATAAACAGAACATCATTTCCTCAGAGAAGACCTCTGGCACTCTCAGATGAGGCAGGCATCCCAGCCCCAGCCCCATATTCTCTCCTGCAACCCACCCTATAATTCTCACAGCACCTGACACATTTGAACCATTCACTTATCTGTAATAATTTATCAGGTATTGGCCTCACTAAACTGAAAGCTTCACAAGGGAGAAGTCAGGGTCCATTTCACTCACAGTTTTCCCTGCACCAAACAATGTGTTTGGCAAGTAATAGGGTGCTCAAATATTTATCGATGGTCTGGCCTAATCCTCACAGCAATCCAGTGGGTTTGG
>JAAGEH010000005.1:8883171-8978318 GCA_011751065.1 Lasiurus cinereus
AAGTTACAGCTGCTCTTTGATGGTGTATATGGAAGTGTGTGCATGTTGAAGGCGACCATACAGATGTTCTGGCTTTTGCTGGGACAAAGGTTATTTCTCCCCTGCTCCAAACATACAGACATGGTTCCCCTCTGCTAGGATCTTAGAACAACAGACTATTGTTTTAGTGACTCACTGAGCCTCTAAAAACACTTGTGATGGAATTTAACACTGTCAGTCATTAGAAAGCAGTGTGTTCTCATGACTGGCGCATCTTGAGGACATCCTCAAGGATTAAAGCCATTGAAATATTTCCGAAAGTGTAATTGCATTACCTTGCCAAGATGCTTTCTCATAGAAGGCTACCCTTTTCTAGTCTTAGAGTTGATTATTGAATATCCATATTCAATTGCCTTTATCTTTTAGCTCAGTTTCACCACTCTTTCTGCAATTCATTTGCTCCTTCTCAGCCTTTATATCTCATTAATATGTGCAGAGCACTGTACTAAGCACTGGGAGAATACAAAGATGAATAAAACACAGCCCCTGATCTCAAAGAGCTCACTGTCTGTAGGAAAGATAAACACAATATTAACTAACCATAATAAAATATGAGATGTCCTTTTAAAGAGGCACCAGCAGGGGAAAATTCCTCCTAGCGTTAGTCTCATGCCAATCTGTTCTCATTGCCACAGCCATGGGCTAACCACTCTCACCTTCGGCATGGGGCTGGGCTGTTCATGTGCTCTCTTCTTTACACTGATTATACCTCTGTTGCCTCACCAACACAATAACCTACTGCAATCATTGATTTACTAGTGTGTCTCCTTACTAGACTGAGTTCTTTAAGGGCAAGGACTATATCTTACTTTATACCCCAGTGCCTTCCTAACACAGTACATGGTATACTGTGGACACATTTGAGTAATGGCTAGTGACAAAGGATTGTGGGATCACAAAGTAAGGGTTCATTTTGTGTAGGGTATTAAAGATGTTTTCATAGATAAAATGTTTGAGCTAGATGATAGTAAGTTACTAGGGAGCAAGGTGGTTTAGCTAACAGAGCTTGGAATAAAGCATCTACTATAACAGAGGATAGATAAATAAATGGATAGATGGGTGGTCGGATAAGCAAATACATGTGCATGCTTTAAGACTTTCCTTTCTATGCAAAATATACTTGATTAGAGAGGAGGGTATTCTATTAATATAATTAAACTCCTAAAGTTAAAATATGGTAGACTAGCTTAGGACATCCCCTGAGGACTCCTGGACTGTGAGAGGATGCAGGTTGAGCTGAGGGGATTTCCCCCACCACCACTACCACCATCCCCTCAGTGCAAGAATTTCCATGCACTGGGCCTCTAGTTTATTTATGCTAGACTAAAAAAGATCAATGAATAAGAGAAAATTCTGTGTGCTTTAGTTATATTTTCTGTGCAAGGTCACCTTCATTAATGCATAGCACCTTAAGAAAAGGGCTTCTTCCTCAGTTTTGCCTTTATTGGCTTGGCACTTAATAGCTTTAAGAATTTTTCTAAAACGTTTTTATTTTCTTTCTTCAATCCTGGAAGCCATTCTAGAAAGAATAAGACTTGTAGGGGCGCATGGGGGGTGATGAGAAGTCAGGAGTGAAACCTCGGTTCTGGTCCTGCCCTGCCACTCATGGATTTCATACCGTTTCTGTTTTCCAGAGCCCCAGCTCTCCGTCACTAATGTTCTTGGTGTCAATGTCTGCAGTAAGAAGCCACTTGGTGGAGTCACTGCTGGACAAGACACTGGAGAGCTTCTGTCCCCCACTTGGGAGCCTCATCTTAACACTGTGTGTCTCTGGACTGCTGCAGGAGCATCCTGGAGCTTCTCTGCCCTTCCCCAAGCATTTGAGGGCAGGAATGCAGGTGTGTATGGTAGAAGGATGCAAATGAAGGAACTCAAACTTGGGAGTGCTTGTGTTGGGATCTAGCTGGACTGATGCCACGGTTTTCACTGTGCAGCTGCTGCCAGGGCCGTGGAATCTTTCCATGGGCCGCAGCTCTGAAAGACCTGACAGTGGAATTTCACTAACTCTAAGGAGCAAGTCTCTCTACCCTCCTTCCATTTGATTAATCTCATTTCAACCTTTCCATCACCTTCTTTCTTGCCTTGCTCCAAGGTGACAAGCTTATTCTGCTTTCCTTCCCCTCTTCTTTCATGGCAGGGGAGACCCCAGGGAGACAGTGAGGTGATTCAGATCCTGCCTATCTCCCACCTCCCTTCCTAACTGAAACCATAAATAAGTCACTCAATCTCTCTGAAACCTATAAAATGAAGATAATTTACTATATTTGCCTTACTACAGTTATAGTAAGGATTAAATCAAATAGGATGACACATGCAGAATCACCTAGCAAAGGGACCAACACATACTGGGCACTTGATAGACACCATCTCCCTTCTCCTGTTGTTGACACCATAGTTCTTACAGGTACCGAACTATCCAGAGGCCACAAAGGGGAAGCGAGAGGTCATGCATCCTTCCTGAACCTCTCCCTTGCTAGGAACAGGGGAATGATGGGAGACAGCAAATGATCCATGTGACTGAATGACCCATAACCAATGTAGGAATACACTGGCTCTTCATGGGGTTGCTGTTCAGAAGAGGTAGCACCACCTCCTGGCCCAACTCGGGAGAGAGATCCCAACAAGAAATGTCTGTCTTGTTTTTAGCATCACCTCTGATATTACAAAGACAAGACAAACTTGCCTTAGCCCTTCTTTCTCTGTCTTCCCATCTGTAAATGCATCATCCACAGTCCCTTCCTGCTCCCATAAAGGGGATGAGCTCTGTTGGGAAATAAGCTGCTGTGACTGAGTATATTATTTTCAATGAGGGTTTCAATTAGGAGATATGACAAATGTTATGAAAACACTATTTCCTCTCACATAGCACAATAAAGCCTTATTGAACACTTAGCATCTTACCTTTACTTTTTCACCATTAATTTCCACGGTCTTAATCATAAAATCAACTCCAATTGTGGCTCCTTGACCTGGGGGGAAAAGACCCTAAAGAAGAAATAATGGAAAATAATTTAGCAAATATTATAATTACAGAAAATTTTCCCACGTCCTCCACCACCAGTCCTTTCCTTTGGCTAAGTTAAGCAGCAGAAAAAACAACAACAACAACAACAACAACAAAAACACCTTAGTTTGTGTCCCAGGAGCCCTGTTTCATTTAACTTTGCATGTATGTATGTTTTGAAGGAAAGAGAAAAGATGGAGAAAAGGGAGAGAGAAATTCTGAAAGAAAAAGAAAGAAATGAAAAGGGGGACAAATAAGGGAGAAGAAGACAGAGGTAGAAGGGAGAGAATTGGGAAAGGGCAGAGGTAGGGATCTGGTTTCAAAAAATGAAACAAAAAAAATCAGACACAAGGCTAAGACTAAGTTGCATTGAGCCACCAGGATAAGATCAGGATTGTTAGGGGGAAGGCAAAATGGGTGGGTTCTCTAAAAGAAGTAAAATCAAGGAAGATTCAAACTAGTTCTCAATCTAGGGCGTGGACATTCATGGGAGTGGACAACAATCTGAGAAACAACAGGAATGTAGTATGAGAAAAAATGAACAAGACAATGAAGCTTTTGGATTTCCTGCTGCCCTTAGGGTGATAACTATATTATTACATGAGATCAGGGCCAATGATACTGGGAAGATAACTGAAAAAAACAGTCATTCAGGGAGAAAGACCAGTAGAAGTAGCACTAAACCCAGAGGTATCAGCTAGGATCTCCATTGACTTCAGGCAAACTAATTACCCAACCTGGGCCTCAACTCCAGTGAGTTTGAGATTGATGTAAGCATTTCAAAACAAAAAATGGTTTATCTCAAACTGAAAGCTACACTAGATTCTGTCAAAATCACATGTGTAATGTAATTGACTGTTACATAATATTTCCTGTAAGCTTAGGGAGGAAGTTCTATCAAGAAAGAACACTTCACCTAGTTTCTCTTCCCTTGTCACTTACATTCCAGAATTTCCAGAAATTAAAGTAAAATGGATTTTATTGGCTTTGGCAGCTAAGATTGGGCCATCGTTAATTAAATCCATTCCTTAACAAGAGAAATCTTTAATTAACGTTTAATCTTAAAAGACTGAGCTTCAAAACAACAGAAAATGTTCCATTGCATGTCTGCAAAAGATGTAAACATAAACATTCATAACTTTACTTACAAATATTGAATCAATTTTCTTCTATTTTGGTTTGGCTCAAACACAAGGCTGCCGAGCTTCAAATGTATAGCTCCAGCTGTTTTGCAGTCTAACAAATGCCACAAAATAAAACAAATCCTTTCCAATGTCTTCTCCCCTCATTTTGCTCCCCAACTCCTCCTGCTTCAGAAACAGCTGAATCCAATTCATTTTAACTGTCTACTAAATAACAAAACCACACATAATCCTGTCTATGAAATATGAACTTTAGAGGGAGCTAAGGGACTGGGAGGGGTAAAAAATATACGGAAATGAAAAATAAGGGGTGATGTGCTTACTGGTAAAAATCTGCTCAAAAGTGGAAGTATTTTTTACCTCTAATGACAAGATTTATGCTTTTAAAAAGAAATCCAAGATGCCTATGGTTTCAGAGGTTAGAATATACAGAAGATAAAAATGATCAGGTTGAGAACCAGGAGACCTGGGTCTAATACTAGCTTTGCCACTAACATTGATATGTGATAATAAGAAGTCCTTTCACCCTTCTAGACCTGAGGTTTTCACCCATAAAATGAGAGGGGGGGCTCTTTAAAGGATCTTTCGGCAATAAGAGATGGTCAAAGGAAAGACTGAAAACTTCTCTACATTTCTGCAGTCTTGTCCTCCTTCCAAAAGCAGGAAAGACTGCTAATGTTGGGTGGAAGTAAAACCAGTTGGAGTTTCCAATATGCACCCCAGTGGTTTTGACTGAGCTTGTTACTTTTGATTTCACAAGGTTGAGACTTAGCAAAAAGCAAGAGACCTATTGTGTTCATTATAATGGGGAACACCCTGACATTTCCAAGGGTGACTCTCTGTCCCAATGCTGTTTGTCTTATCCAATCTGCCTTTCCAGGTTTTCCCAGAACCACAGACTGTTATTGCTGTAAGGGGCCTTGGAGATCACCAGGCCCCTCACGTTCATCAGGAAGGCAGGTTGGGGAGGGAGGGTAACTAGGCAAGGCAAGGGCAGAGCTGCACTAGGACCTGTGTCCTGACTCTCAAGGCAATGTCCTTTCTACGGCACCAGCTTGCTCTATGCCTCAAAGAGCTAGTCTCAATTTTCCCAACTAGCACTTTATAAAAAATGCAAGATGCATGTATGATAATCCCAAAAAGGATGCCATTCATATCTTTGCTGAAAAAAACACAAAAGAAGGTCAACCTCAGAACAATTCCCTACCATTTCTGTATAAAAACAAGTATATAATCTCTGGCAATAATTCTCAAAAGGGCAGCCCCAAAGGAAATTTGTACTTAGATCATAAGATAAGGACTGAACTCAGAGTGGAGATTTTATTTAGTTCAAGCAGTCCTTCACTGTTTTCAATTAATTCCATTTAACAGATCTAGAAAAATCAGCATATTTGGTTCTGAACCAAAACAATTCCCTCGATTTTCTGGGGCACTTGAGAATGCAAATCTGATTGGTTTAATTTGTATTTGAGTTTCAACAGTTGAATATAAAAATCAAAATAAATGAACAAGAAGTATACTGAACAAAATAAAATGATGAATAACATAGAATCAGAGGCATGGAAACATGGGACAGACTGACTGAAGGAAGCAGGGAGAAGGGGTGGGAAGACATTAACCAAAGATCTTATATGCATATATGCATTGCTTATGGGTACAGACTATAGGGGGATGAAGGCCTAGGACAGGGTGGGAACTGGATGGAGGGAGGCAATGGAGGGGAAAAGAGGACATCTGCAATCCTCTCAACAATAAAGTTTATTTTAAAATAGGCTTAATTTGATATCCAGGTTCATTTGTTTCCTTTTTTGGATTATTATTAATTAATAATCTATTAATCTAATAAGTTGTTTTTTAAATCCTCACCTAGGGATATGTTTATTGCCTTGAGAGAAAGGACGGGAGAAAGGGGGTGGGGAGAGAGAGAGATACATCAATGTGAAAGAGAAACATTGATCAGTTGCCCCCCATATGCACCCTGACCAACAATTGAACTCAAAACCTAGGTATGTGCTCTGACCAAGAATCAAATCCAAAACCTTTTGGTGTACGGGATGATGTTTCAACTAATTGAGCCACCCGCCAAGGCCTAATCGTATCTTTTTGATGCTGCACACTGAAAACAAAACTACTTGCCCCTTTTCATTAAAAAAAGCAACAAGACCATGGGAGGGTGGTGGTGACCCAGAGAGCCATGCTTCCTTGAGGTGGTTTAAAAGTTCTAGCCTAGGCTACACAGCTGGTGCTCTCTCAAACAGTGAGTTAATAACTGTCAGCCAAGAGGCTGGCATGGGGCCAGTCACCTGTCCTGTTATTTCTCCTAACCCCACAAGTCACACGGAGAAAGCCAATCCTGCACTTCCGAGTTCTCTTACCTGAGTGAATCGTCGGACTAGGCACGTCTTCCCCACACCAGCATTGCCAATTAAAACAATTTTAAACAGGAAATCATAATCTTCCATGCTCATTTACACAGCTGCAAGGCAAACAAACACAGGCAAGAGTGAGATGGGGCCTGGTCAGACTTGCCCACAGAGCTGAAGCTGCGCTGGCCCTGTCTCCTCGAGAACAGCAGGTCAGACTCATTTGAAGAGCAATTTAATGCTCCCCTCTGGTGACTCTGCCAGTGAGAGAGGAACACAGGTGTTTGGTCACAGATGGACTTTATTCCTCCCAGGCCACCTCAGACCACAGAGAGTAAATGACACAGATGTTCTTTCACCTGGTAACCTTTATACTTCCAAGTAGTCAGGTTGCAGGTTGCTTGTGTGATAAGATGTGTTTTTGCATGAAAAGGAGATTACAGATCTATGTGCAGAGAAGTCGGGGTGGAAGGCAGCAAGGCAAAGGGGAATCCATCTCTTTCTCTCTGAATTTCTCACTGATATTCCCCAAATATCGTTAAACACCTTCATCATTCCTCTGTCCTAAACTTCACTAGCTATATACAGTTATTTGTTCAAATGTCTATCCCATCCTTGAGGAAAGGGCTTACATCTTTCAGTTCTATTTTCCTAGATCATGGGACAGAGTTATGTCTAGTAAATGCTACTCTGGAATGAAATAATTCATTAATGGTCATATTGCTTAAGTTATAGGCCTTAGTTTCTCCAACTGTGCTAAGAACTATATGCTCTGCTTCAGGTAAATGTTGTGAAGATTAAAAAACAAACAAACACTATATAATAGAGTCTTAGAATCCATAAAGCCCCATCCTAGTGAAAATAATTGTAGTCTATTGAGTACCTACAATGGTACTGTGCTAATCACCATACAGAGATTTCTGCCCTCGAGACCAACATGAGAAAAGCTAAACAACAATAAACAAAGTTCAATTCAGTTCCAATCAGTAGCAGAAGTAACAAGCCCGGTGGACACTGGAGGAGGAGGGAAAGGATGACAGCAAGCCATGAGGGGAAGAATGCTTGGAGAGCTAGAGAAGCCTCAGCCAGCTGGATGGCAAATAACTCAGGGTTTCGGGGCAGAAGCAGAGCCCACTGTACTTTCACCTGGCAGGTAGCAAGAGGAGTAGGTTCCCTGTATGCAAAGATGTGTTCTCTGTGGGTCTTAATTTCAACTAGTCCTTGGAAAGATGACTTGACAACCAGGCCAAACGCAGCTGGCAGTTCATGGGGTTCTGTCTCAGTTCAGGGGACCATGAAAGGAAAACATTTGTTTGTTAAGAACCTGGGCCCATAAGAAGTTATTGTACTTGCTATATGCCAGGCAAGGTACTTGGCACTTTATGTATATTTCCATTTGTTTTCATAAGTCTATGAGGCAAGTATTTATTTATGTTCCCTACTTTATGAGTGAGTAAACGGAAGATAAAGGAAATTAAGATAGCCTCGCCTAAACCAGTTTGGCTCAGTGGATAGAGTGTTGGTCTGGGGACTGAAGGGTCCCAAGTTCGATTCCAGTTAAGGGTGTGTACCTTGGTTGCGGGATATCCCCAGTAGGGGGCGTGCAGGAGGCAGCTGATCGATGTCTATCTCTCATCAATGTTTCTAAACTCTTTATCCCTCTCCCTTCCTCTCTGTAAAAAATCAATAAAATATGTTTTTTTTAAAAGATAGCCTGAAGTCATCAAAAGAATTCTAGCATTGCAGCCAGAAAAACCTAGGTTCACACCCTGACTATACTGCCTTTTAAGTCTGTGTCTTGAAGGATAGTGAACATTTTTTAGAATCTTAACTTCACCACCAGCAAAATGGCATTAATAACACCTATACCACAGAGTTGTGATGCTTGAACTAATTGATGAAATGCCCCAAGGACAGTATCTGGCTCTTAGTCACCCCAAATCTTCACTGTGACTCACATACTTTTCATGGTCTGGTTTCTGCCTTCATTATCACCAGCATCATCTCTGCCCATGCTTTAGGCTCACTAGATTTCTTCAATTTCTTACTTTTTTTTTCTTCTTTTTTTTCAGAGAGGAAGGGAAAGGGATAAAGAGTAAGAAACATCGATGAGAGTGAAACATCGATCAGCTGCCTCCTGAACATCCTGGACTGGGATGCACTCGCAACCAAGGTACATGCCCTTGACCGGAATCGAACCTGGGACCTTTCAGTCCGCAGGCTGATGCTCTATCCACTGAGCCGAACCAGTTTCGGCGATTTCTTCAATTTCTTAAACACCATACAGAATGCAACCTCCCTTCACTGCTCCCAGCCCAGGTAACTTTTATTCCTCCCTTAGAACTCAGTTTACACATTGCTCTCTCTAGTGTGCTTCTCTGACTTATGAGGATGACTGGGCTCCCTGCTATATGCTCCCACAATACCCTTCTCCTCTCCTTTAGTAGTACTCATCATGCTTTACTATACTTAATCATATATATGTATCTGTCTCCAACATCATGTCTAAGCACCTTAGCCACACACACACACACATGCACACACACACTCAGGTCCATGAGCAGGATGAGAGTAACAAAGTTGTTTAGTCCTGATCCCAAGCCGTCCCCATCATCATCACTTCACTATATATTATTAATTCATTTCATCCTCCAAACAATCCTATCTGGTGGACACTATTATCTGGTGGACACTATTAGCAGCCTAACTTGACAAATGGGGATACTGAAGCAGAAGAGAAGTTAAATAAAAAGTTAAGACCTCACTTAAGTTGTTAAGACAGCCTGAGTTCATTTCCCTGAACTATTGCCCTGTAGTGCCTTTCATAATACCTGGCTCATAGTAGGAGCTTAAGAAAGATCTGACACATTAAATGATGAAGGGTAAGCACTTAAGAAACATGTGATTTCTGTTCTCTCTTGTGGCATCAAATCCAAAACTCTTTTCCACTGCACTGTAGTAATCTAAATAAGAATCAAGGTCAAACTCTGAATAAAAACTCAGGGACAAAGAATGTTCATTAAAACTCAAGCTGTTAACAGTGAAAAGAAAAGAAAACATTGAGACAGCACCAGGATAGCAGAAAGATTTCAGGCTCTGTGGACCACCCATGGACCACAGCTCACTGCTTTCATGAGCCTATAAACAAGGAACACAGGATGGGGCGGCATTATTTTTCTGAGCTTAGACTATTTGCCACACGTTTACTTCTCCATCTTTGGCAGAGATCAAAGAAACAAGCAGAGACTCCAGAGAACAATATCTATACTAATAATAGAGGAATATGCAAATTGTCCAGTACACCATCACAGTAACAGTACTGACCAGTGAGCTGTGTGGGGCGACCAGACCGGCAGGGGAGTTAGTGAGGGACAACCAAATGACTGAACAGCAGGCTGCATGGGGCAACCAGGCCAACAGGGGGGAGGCAGTTGGGGGCAACCAGGCCGACAGGGGGGGAGGCAGTTGGGGGCAATTAGGCCAGCAGGCAAAGGTGATTAGGGGTGATCAGGCTGTAAGGGGGGGCAGTTAGGGGCAATCAGGCAGGCAAGCAGGTGAGCAGTTAGGAACCAGCGGTCCTGGATTGTGAGAGGGATGTCCAGGACTGGAGAGGGTGCAGGCTGCACTGAGGGGACACCCTCCCATGCATGAATTCCGTGCACTGGACCTCTAGTCCAAATATAACAATCTGAGGAACAAGGCTCCTAACAGAAGTTTAACAGTGCCCAAATCATGCACCTTCAGGAAAGGAAGGCAAAGTGTTACCTGGTCCAAGTGCATGGTCATCATCAAGTCTCATGTAGTTACCACCTGGAGTGAGCCACAGAATAAAAATTAAGGCTCTTCTCCTTTCTATAAGAAATTACTTTAATGTTCTATTGAATTTTTTTAAAAAATAAAAATCTGGGAGGAAAGTGTTTGGAATCTTTAAAAATGCAGGCTAAGGCTGGACTGTTAACACTAGGTTACCTGCTATGGTTACTGTTTTCTTTCTAATAGAAAACACAATGCTTAATGAAAAGCTCACACAATTCTCTGGAAACTGCACTCTAAGGAAGCCCTTCTGCTTGGTGAGTAATGTAACAGCTTAGGCATCACCGATCACCAGATGAAAAGGCAGCTTCCCAGGAAGGGAAACCCATTCAGAAGCAGTCAGTTGTAACCATCCCTAAATGGGCAGCAAAGTCACACCTTGTCTGGAAAGCAAGCACCTGCCAAGACATGCCACTGGCCAGGCGCTACTCTGGAAACTGTATATTCTATTATTGATGATGATGATGATGATGATGATGATGATGATGATGATGATGGCTAACACTTACTCAATGTTTATGATGTGCCAGGTTCTGTTCTACAAGTATTCACTCATTTAAGACTCACAACAACCCTATAAGATAGGGACTATCATCATCCCTGGCTTTCAAAAGATGAAAATGAGGCACAGAGAGGTTATGCTAAACATATACAGCTAGTTAGTCTTAGGAACAAAATTCAAACCTAGACCCATCAAACTCCAAAGCCCAACTCCTTCTGAAGTAGATGTCGCTGCCCCTTGCCTCGTGGTTAATAGCACTGCTCTATCTGTCATGAGCGCGGAGGCTCAGGTGAATGGAAGCCCAACCCCTTTGAACTATAGTGCTCTAGCATCTCCCTGCTCTGAAAGCAGCACCCCTCATTGATAGGTTCACACACTGATTCCAGATCATACAAGCACTGCTCCTCACTGTGACCTCTGAGCTCAGGTTTCTTTTAGGAGCTGGACCTGGACTTTTCCATGCATAGCATGCCCACAATTCCATCATCATTTATGTAACCAAGTACCAGGCACAAGGCATAGAGACAGGATCATGACTCAGATAAACAAGCAAAACCCAAATGACATGATCACCACAATAGCTCTAAATAAATGGAGATATGCCTACGGTTCAAAACAGGAAAATTAGATGAAGGAAAGGAAAAAATGAGTTTAAAAATGATATAGAAACCATGTACTTTGCAAAGCTTAAAAAGAAAAAAATTGCAGGGGGGGGAGGATGGGAGCGGTTAATGGGGGAAAAAAGTGAACCTATGTAAGACTTTCAACAATAAAGATTAAAAAAGACAAGGAAAAAATTCTAAGCAATGTGATTTTGGCAGCATAAATCATTTATCAAAGTAACCTTTCAAAAAACAAAACGAAACTGTATTCACCGTTGTGCATCAGAACACTTCCTCCTTGTCCTTCTGGGCTAGTATAGCAGATAAAGTCAAGGCTTCTGGTGAATAAAAAGCAAAATCCTTGTCCTGCCTTCTGATCCCAGCCACTGCCCAAGGAAAAGATAAAAAATCACGTGTCTCACTCAGATTCTTTCCCTCTCACAGTCTCAACTAAGAACCTGTAAACTGTGGAGGGGAGAGTGGGAGGTGAGGGTTGGGTGGACAGGTACCACTACCCCTCCCAGGACAGCCCATTCTCTCATACCACACAGGCAGCATGACAATGAACTCAGGAGACCGAGTCTGCTACAGAGCTGTGTTAACTTTCTTCCTCCATAAAATGGGGATACTTTTAGGGTCTAGATCACTGAGTTGCTTGAGAGGTAAATAAAATGATACATGGAATAGTGATCCTTTTAAAAATGAAATAATCACATTTTTTAACCCTTCTGACAAGAGTCATATATACAGATTACAGGACATACAACCAAATGAAAAAGAAATAAAATCACCTATAATCTTTTCCTCTCCACACCTCCTCCTGGGGATAAGGACAATTAACACTGTGGTATATACATCTTTCTAAGTTTTTTATTTTCATATACTCATATCTATGTGTACATTTTATAAATGTATGTCTTTAAAACAAAAACAGAATCAGCCCTAGCCAATTTGGTTCAGTGGGTAGAGCATTGGCCTATGGATTGAAGGGTCTCAGGTTCGATTCCAGTCAGGAGCCTTTGCCTGGATTGTGGACTCAATTCCCAGTAGGGGGTGTGCAGGAGGCAGCCAATCAATGATTCTCTCTCATCATTGATATTTATATCTTTCTCTCCGTCTCCCTTTCTCTCTGAAATCAATAAAAAATACATTTTTTAAAACAAAAGTGGAATCATAACATTATACAAAGTTATTTTTCCTATAGAGAAGTATTTTCCCCAAAATCCAACATAAGAATTCATGGTCTACCATCAGAGACCATCAGCATCCATTCCGCATTTGCTCCTATAACCTTAAATATTCAGAAATGGAGAGGGGAAGAGTGACATACCATTGAGAAAAGGTTCTAAAAATTCCCATACTTAAGAAAACTGGCTAACCTTATTTAACCCAGGGTTTACCAAGCATGATTGTAGCCTAGAATTCTTTTCTCATATAACACCTTTTAATGTCCTTTGCTACTAGGGCTTCATTAAACATTAGTGTAGTCAATGCTATTTTATAGCATTTGAAATTGGGGCCATACAGGTAGGGTTGCTAGATGAAGGAAGGAAGGGAAGAAAGAAAAAAGAAAAGAGGAAGGAAGGGAAAGAAGGAAAGGAAGGACACATGTTAAATTTGAATTTCAGATAGTAATAATTAATTTTAATATGTTTATTCCAAATATAACATTGACATATGAATAATTTTTTAGTATAGAAGTGTGACCCAAATACTGTGTTCTACCCACTGAACCAAATTGGCTAGGGCTGATTCCGTTTTTGTTTTAAAGCCATACATTTATAAAATGTACACATAGATATGAGTATATAGAAATAAAAAACCTAGAAAGATGTATATACTTACTAAAAAAATTATTGGTTGTTTGCCTGAAATTCCAATTTAACTGGGCATCCTGTATTTTATCCGGCAACCCCACCCAGGGAAAATTTGAATCAGCAAGTCCAGTAAAAACAGAGGCCCTAAACACACCAAGCCCAACCAGAAACTGGGGAGGGAGATGGGCAGGGCATAAGAAACAGAATATGCCTGATGAACCCAAACAACCAAACAGAGAGAATAAAAAGGGACAACACATGACATTGAAGAAGGCATTTCTGAGCTGGGGCTCTTTAGATGCTGGGACACACTTGGGGACTGGGCTCAGTCTGGCATGCGGGGCTCTGAAGGCAAAGTCCCTCCCTCCTGGACAACCCCAGCCACTGTGGACCTTCTTCCAAGTACATCTAGGCACGTGCACCTGCCCAGTGGCGAAGGGAGTGGCTCTACATATCTATTGCCCCAACTGTCCTTAAGGACAAGAAGCATGTTTCAACAAGACACTCGTGTCTGCATATCCCACCACTGTGCTCAAGATGTATACACTGAATTGAAAGCATTTGATCCATCTTTTGCCCTAACAAGGTTCTGTCTCAGGAAGCTCATTATTGCTTAATTACCAGAAGGCAATTACCAAACATTATTATAATCAACTGCTGCAAGCTCACTTGCTTAACACCGGCTGTTAATTTCATGTTATTGCAAGGTAATTATGCTCCTTGGCTAGCGGTGTCAAATACCTCCTCCCTGCCCCCCGAGTGCCATCCCTGTTCCTCATTTACTGGGCCATATTCTCCAGCTTTTTTATGTGGTCCCTTATGGGGACCTGCCAATATCTCATGGACTGGCTCTGATCATTCAATATGCAGGTGAGGAAACAGGGTTTAGGTGACAAAGTGACTCACCCTAAATCACACCCTAGGAGTTGGAAGGTATCCTCTGTCTCCTAACCACCTGGAACTTCTCCCCTTACTGGAACACACTATGTAGTCCCAGGTTCCTGAGAATGTGGACCATGATTTGAACACTTACTATGGGCCAGGAACTATGCTGAATGTTTTCATATATAATCTTATTTAACCTTTTCAACAATTCCATTAGGTAATTATTATTATTATTATTATTCCTATTTTATAGATAAGGAAATTGAGCTTCACAGAGGTTAATTAATTTGGTCAGAAATACAAAACTAGTGAGTAAAAGTACGCAGATCAAAACCACATCCTTATGGGTAAATGTTAAATTGGAATTCTATCTCACTCTTTATGCTAAAATAAATTCCAGATAAATTAAAGATTTGGATTTTTAAAAATAAAAGCATGAAATACTAGAAGAAAAGCATGATATATACAAAATCTTAAAGTGGGGATGACCTTCTAAAACTTACTCAAAATCAAGGCCATAAGACAGGGGTGGAGCCCTAGCCAGTTTGGCTCAGTGGATAGAGAGTCCGCCTGCGGACTTAAGGATCCCAGATTGGATTCTGGTCAGGGCCTTTTACCTGGGTTGCAGGTACATCCCCAATGCGGGGTGTGCAGGAGGCAACTGATCGATGTTTTCTCTCTCATCAATGTTTCTAACTCTCTATCCCTCTCCCTTCCTCTCTGTAAAAAAAATCAATTAAAAAAAAATATATATATATATACATATATATATATATTTTTTTTTTAAAGAAAGGAGTGAGGAAACTTTTTTCTGCCAAGGGCCATTTGGATATTTATAACATCATTCACAGGCCACACAAAATTATCACCTTAAAAATTAGCCTTCTATATTTGGTCAAACATTTAATTAACTCACCCCTAATGCCTTGGTAGTGCCAGACCATGAGCAGATAGTTTATGACAGGAAATAAAAAGGGCACTTACATATTTTTTTATTGATCAGCTTCACTTTTTAGAGTAAATCAAACTCTATAAAATTTATCATTCATAACTGTAAATAATAAGTTTTAATTTTAAATATAAATTATAATTCATAATGAAAATTATAATGAATGTTTAAACAGAAACCATTTTTCATTGTAGATTGGCAAAGTTCATTCTATTTTGGAGAGAATATGAAACAATGGGGCACTGGTACACTGCTGGTGGGAGGTAAGTCAACGCCACCTCTATGGAGGGCAATACTGATTTAAAACAGAAAGACTATGTATTACAAACCCTCAGGCCACTTCTAAGAATCTATGCCACACTTATACTGATGCATGTGTACAAAGACACTTGAAGTAGAATATTTATTACAACAGTGTTTGCTACAGCAAATATGAAACAATCTAAAAGTCCAGCAGCAGGAAAATAGTTGTACAGTCTGTGAAAACTATACATCAACATACCATGCAGCCCTCCATGGACATCTGCAATGTGCATAAAGTGAAAGAAGGAAGGTGTAAAGTGGTGTGTATAGTATGAACAAGGGACATATCATTATTTATCTGTGGAAGCATGAAGACTCTTGGGAAGGATACAAAAGAAAATCAGCAAGTGTTTGCCTCTGAGGAGGCTGAAGTATCTAGTTCTTTCTAGGAAAAAAGATAATCTCCAAATCCTAACAAATTATACTCTGCCCTTCTATTCAGTCTACAGTAGTGCTTAATACAGTGAGAGGGGCCCTTTTTTAAAAAAAAAATCTGTTTGGGGTGCTCTGTTTCTCTGTTCTTTTCTTTGTCTGCTCTCCTGCACCCTTTCACATGACACAGGTCTATCCCACCTAGATTCTGGTGGGATATCCCACTGCTTCTCTATTAAACCATATATCAGACCCTAGCTGGTTTGGCTCAGTGGATAAGGCGTTGGCCTGCGGACCAAAGGGTCTTGGGTTTGATTCGGACAAGGGCACATACCTTGGTTGCAGGCTCCTCCCAGGCAAAGGACATCTGCAATGTGCATTAAGTGGTCAGAGCTCGTGCAGGAGGCAACCTTTTTATGTGTTCCTCTCACATCGATGTTTCCCTCTATCCTTCCTTCTCTCTTTCACTCTCCCTAAAAATCAATGGAAAAATATCCTTGGTAAGGATTTAAAAAATAAATAAACAAACATATCTCAGCACAGCAAGTCCCTACACTGTAGATGCATTCTTTCAGACCGATTTCCCTCAAGACCAAGTATCCTGTGTATGATAGCCAAAACCAATGGGTAGAACAATGGTGTATCTGTGTTACTGATAAAAGTAAAATTCTGGCACATATGTATCATGCATTCTCACTCTGAAATTACTCTCACTGTACTCTGACACAGAATCTTCCTGAAGAAGCACTCAAAAGAATGAGTTGCCTCCAGCCATGCAGCATGCTAGCAACAGCCAGAAGAGCATCCATGGTTCTTTGACACCAAATCAGAGCTGCTGCTAGGTAGGATAAATAAGGTCTGCAAAGATAACTCCCTACTGAGCAAGGCCAAGGGCATAACCTCCAGGGAGGCTGGCATGGAGCCATCGGTGAGAGGGAGCTCAAAAACAGCCCTTGGGAATATTTTTAAAGACATATAAAATAAAAATAAAGTAGGCCTGAGACCTTCACAGTATTATTTTTAAAAAGCAAAACAATAAAATATCTTACAATTTAGTCTTTGTCTGTATTGTCTTTTACATTTTCCTATTTCCTAGAAATACACAATACATTTGGAATACCAGACACATAAGGAAATTGAAAATTAAGCTTTGAAACAGCATTTCATCAGCATTAATCAAAGCAGATGTCTGAATCAGGTTATTAAAGTAACAATGCTCTCTCACCTTCTAGAGGGAGCAGGTGTCACTACCCAGAGCATAGGTTGGGTCTCCTACAGAGAGGTGAAAGGAGAAGGGAGGGCCGGCTGCACTGGATTTCCCCTGTGTTAACTCCCCAGGCAGAGCTCATTAGTTTGGATACAAAAGCACCTGGGCACAGGTGCTTGACAAAGAGTCTTGGATGCTCCTGGAAATACTAGCACCTTGTTTTCTGGGGGAAAAGAAATATACCCTTCCTACTCATTAATTCCTTTCCAAGATAGAGAGATTCTATCTGCAATCATATTTATTGAGCTGATCTAAAAAAAGGCCCTTCCAGACTCAACTTGCTGTTTCCGTCCTCTGCACAAGCAGGCAAGGCACCCTCTGTTGTCCTCCTCCAACAATAAACAATACCACCCATAAAGAGCTGGGTGGCGGACGGGGGAGGGGAGAAGTTGTTCCCTGGCCCTTCTGGTTGCTCTGTGTCTAATCTCTCTTCTGCAGAAGCTTTCCTGCGCCTGTCTGGCTGGACCGGAAGGGCTTCCTTATCAGCACCTTCAGTCTTCTCCCTGAAGCTGCGCACACAATGCAGCCTGGCCAAGTGGCCAGAGGTCAGGGCTGCAGCCTATGGTGGGACCCAAGGCCCACCAAAGACAGAGGTGTCACCTCTGCCAGGAGACTCTCACTCCAGCTGAACTCTTATCAGCTGTTTACGCAGATTCCCTCCACACTGGAAACAGGACAAAGTGAAAGGGAAGAAGGTGTCCACGTGCTCTGGGACTCACATAGATGAGGATAAACTACAGGAATTTGCTTGAGTTTGTGAAGCTTCTCGGAGAAAACTATCTGTCTATAGCCAAGGAGCTCTACACACACAGCCCATTTCATCCGTGAGACAGCCCTGTTGGGAGGGGTTTCTTAGTAACTGTTACTATCCATAAGCTTTTACTTCTAAACAACACCTCAGGTTTGCAAGTGCTTTGTTAATTATCGTATCTGCATCCTGGAAAATTCTGATGTGGAAGACAAGGTAGATATTTTTCTCAACATGGTCCCCCAATACACACACATATGCACACAGCATGCCAAAAGCCATCTATCACCAAGGTCCACAGATTTTCTTTCAGAAATGTTGCTTGAATTCCCTCTCTGCTCCAGCTTGTCTCTACCACCTGGCTCAGGCCCTGGTCAGCTGTCACCCAGCCTGTCTCCTATACACTTCTAATCAGGTGAAGTATAACATGGCACAACTTTCCTCAATAGCAAGTTTTCAATTTTCATCAAATGCTTTAACAATGTGCACATTCTTTGTCCTAGCAATTCTGCTTGGGGGGACTTTTCCTAAGGGATGATTCCAAGATGTGCACAAAGATTTCTTCACAAGAAAGTTCATTCCAGTATGACTTAAAATAAACCCTGCAAATGGAGAAAGGAGAAAACTGCCATCCAACAATAAAGAAGAGGTTATACTTTCATAGAGCCACATGATGTAGCATGATGAAATATATACTTAAAAGCAAATACATTTTTTATTGATTTTTTTAAGAGAGAGGGAGGGAGGGAGGGAAGGAGGAAGGGGGAAAAGGAGAGAGGTGGAAACATCAATGAGAGAGAAATGTCAAATGGCAGCTTCCTGCACACCACACCTCCTGGAGTTGCAGGGGATCAAGCCTGCAACTTGGAAATGTGCCCTGCCAGGGAATTGAACTAGGGATCTCAACCACTGATTCACACCAGCCGGGTAGGAAATACATTTTTTAAATGCTTACCTCTGGGTGGTGGGATTATAGCTTATTTCTTCCTTTATAGGTTTATATCTTTCCTCAATAAACATGAAATTAGAAATAATACACTTGGTTGAAATATCAGTGACCATCCACTTTCAACTGGCCCTTCCAGAAATCATGATCTTTCTTGGTACAAGCCAAAGCCATCACAGAGTTCAAAGCTGTCATGTACTGAGCTCACTGCTGGAAAATCACTTTAGGGAAAGAACTGAACCAACTCAAAATGCTAAATGAACAAAAATGCTCACTACGTCTTATCTAAGAGAATTGGAAACAATCCAAATGTCCAACAAGGGATAGTTCAGCATGGAACATCAACACCCTGGAATGCAAGGCAGCCGTTAGAGATGCCAATTATGAAAACTATGCAGAAATATGAAATAATGTTGACAATGGGATATAAAATAAAAAGAATACACAAAGCTGCACTTATCAGGACTGCAGCTATGAAAAATAAGCCTGCATGTGAACAAGAGCACTTCAAAAGTAAGAACATGTGTTGTGTTAGGATTATAGGATTACAAGAAGCTTATTTTTTTAAGTTTTTTCATTTATAAATAAGTTTTCAAAATTTTGCATGTACCACAGACACATTTTTTTTAAAACATAGAAAACATAGCACAGGGGAAAATAAATTACCAAAAGGAATACAATCATTGTCAGTATTTTGATATGCTTCTCCCTGTTTCTTTTTCCTGTACACTGGGTGGGTTTGTTTGGTTTTTATCATTGTAATCATGTTCAGGTTTTCTTAAAAGTAGTTACAAAATCATTTTGATTTTTTGAAGAATCCATGAACTTAGCATGGAAAAATATCGTGGTGGTCTTTTTCAAGTGCTATCAAGAGATCTGGCCTAATTTAATGTCTGTAACGACAACAACAAAGCAGAAATATTTCACCATTGTGACAGAATAGACAGATTATTCAAAGTTCCTAATGTTTGCAGAAAACCTTTAAGCCTATTTCAATAGCCATAAAGCAGGAGAACGTATTACTAAAGCTCATGTAGTTGGAAATTAAAAGGGATTTTACAAGACTGAAACAGAAAGGTGCAATGAACTATGTTTTCAGATCAGAAAGAGCTTGAAGGGAACAAATCCAATCAGTCACTGGGTCCAGAATATTTAACCTCTTTACATTTCTCACATTCATACTCTTCTGTGCACTTGTCCTGACCTTCATGGGGGCCAGCCTCTCACACCTGGGCTGCAGCTGCCCTGTGCTGCCTGCTCTCTCCGCCTTCTTCTCACTTCCCCACTCATATGCAGACTTCTTCCACTCTGCTGTCATCACGCAGAGGCCTAACTTACATCCGTGCCACTCCTCCTGGAGAGAAATAGGTACAGGAGAAATCAAAACCTAAGCAGCACTTGGGCTCTGCAGCCCATAAGTGAGTATGGGCCCTGAAGAAAATGAGAGGAGCAGCTGAGTCTGCTGTCACCACTGAGGCTCTCAGTTTCCACAGGAGATGACATGCTTTTGTGCTTTTCAGACACCAGGGCCCATCAAGACAAGCCGACTAATTCATCTCTTACATGCATGTCTACCAGATACTGCCCTCTGTTCCAGGGCTAGGGGAAAGCTGCGGTGTTGAGCTGACTGAGACATAAATTGCCACCGCTAACATAGCAAAACTCACTCAGGCACTCCTCACTTCCAGGAGAATTGTAACTGCACTTTTGGCCTTAGATGATTTTATTTTATATATTTTTAAATATATCTTTATTGATTTCAGAGAGGAAGGTAGAGGGAGAGAGAGAGAGAAACATCAATGATGACAGAGAATCATTGATTGGCTGCCTCCTGCTCATCAGTGATCAAGCCCACAAACAGGATAGATACCCTGTCTAGGAATCAAACCGTGACTTCTTGGTCCATAGGTCCCCACTCAACCACTGAGCCACGCAGGCCTGGTGGCCATGGATGCTTTTAGAAACCAACTCCTGTACAACAGGCAATGGGACTCCACAGCAACCTTTCCAAAGAGTGCATCTGACCATGTCATTTCCACACTTAGATCTGCTCCGCTGCTCCCTACTGCCTATACAAAACCATTTGAAAGGAAGTCTAATGCCCTGGTGATGAGAGTGAGCTCTGGAGACAAGCTGCTTCAGTCTGTGTCCTGCCTCTGCCTTTGGGGGCTTTGGGCAAGTCCCCTATCATCCTGGTGCCTAAGTTTCTTTATTTGTAAACAGGGGTAATAACAGTACCTGTTTCAAAGGTTGGTATGTTATTAAAGAAATTAATACAACTCAGCATAAAGAAGTGAATTTGGCACAGAGGAAGCACTCAATAAATATTAAGTGTTGCCCAGGCAGTGTACTGAGCATCTACTGTTGAGCATCAGCCCATAAACCAGGAGGTCACAGTTCGATACCGATCAGAGCACATGCCTGAGGTTGTGGGCTCAATCCCCAGTAGGGGGCATGCAGAAGGCAGCCAATCGACAATTCTCTCTCATCAGTGATGTTCCTATCTTTCTCTCTCTCTCCCTTCCTCTCTCTGAAATGAATAAAAACATATTTAAAAAAAAATAAATGTTAGGTGCTGCTCCTGTCATTGTTACTGTTGGAGAAAGTTCACAGTCTCTAGCCAGGCACAAAAGCCATCCACGACTCAGGCCCTGCTCATATCTCTGGCTTTGTTTCTCGTGACCTTTAAGTTGCTACCACCGCTGTGACCACACATCCACACCATGCTCCCAGAGTGTGGAGCCTGAGGCAGGTTCATCCTACTCACATGCCCATTCTCTCCCTGTTGGCTGGAAAGCAACCACACATCTCTGAAACCCTCCTTCCCCTTCCATGTGCATTAGTCACCTGGGCCTTTGTGCCACCAATATGTTCTATGGAGACTCTCTCCATGAACACTTCATTATCCTCACTTTCCCCACTAGACCTTAAGGACAGAGGCTCCTATGAATTCTTATCTGTGTCCCCATTGCTGTGCACTTGGTTGTCCCTAAATAAATATTTATTCAATAAATGCAAAAGAAAATATGATCAGGACACACAAAAAGCTGGAAATACTTTTCAGAGAACCTAAACAACAAGAGAGGAAATCAAACCCCAAAATACGTTGATCCTATGGAGAATTAATTGGCAAAGATCATATAACCAAAGAGAAGAAGAAAATTATAATTTCCCAAGAGAAAGCCAAACCTTGTTATAATGCAGTGTCTCTGTGTGTATGGGGAGGTAGGGGACAGAAGATACATTAATAATGGTTCTAAACTAGCTTATGTTGACTATTCATTGAATAATGCTTTTAAAACCTCTTCTTCAAAAAACATAGAGTCATAGTTTCACTTTGTCCAGAGTACGGGTTATTTAAATAAAAAATACTTCAGGAGGGTGCAGACTGTAAGAAAGACAATTAACTAATCTTTGTACAATGTCTATGATGAGCCAGATACTTAGAAAATAATAGTTTCCATTTATTAAACACAGTGTGCTCAACACAGAACTATTCACTTTACATGTATTATCAAATTAGACATGCAAGTCCTCAACAACTCTGAGACATGAGTATTGGCCTTTCCATTTTACAGATAAGAAAAACATATTCACTCATTCCATCCATCTGTACTGAGCATCTACTGTGAGCCAGTCACTGGTCCACTATAGCGAAGAACAAGCCAAGTCCCCCCATCATAGAAATACACCCCAGGTGGGCAGAAAACAGAGCAATGAATGAATGGGGAAATGATCATATACATAAATGAACAAGAAAAATATCATATAGTGACAAGTGCTACTAGAGAACTAAAATAGGAGGAAGGGACAGAGGCTGACTAGGTAGCTACTGTAGACCTGGCTGTCAGAGAAGGCCTCTCTGAGATAGCTATATTTAAGCTGATATTTGAATAAGAAAGACACAAGCACATAAAGATGAAAGAAGAACTTTGAGACTGAAGAAACAGCTGGTACAAAGGCCCTATAATGAGAAAGATCATAGCATGTTCCAGGAACCAAAAGTAATGCAGCTGGGTGCTTGGTCAATGAGAAGAGGCTAAGAGCCTGACATGGGACAGGTCATAGGTCACATAGAAAGCAGTGGCCTCAGATTTGGCAAGGTCATTAGTAGACACGGATAAAAATAGTCCTGGTGGAATGATAGGAAGAGATTAGAGTGAAAGGAAGAAGTCAAAGCAGAAAAACTACAGATAACTTTTAAGTTTTAATGAGAAAAGAAAAGAAAAACCTAAAAGATAGCTAGAGAAAAATTCAATGTCAACAGAGTTTAAGATAAATAATAAACAAAATTAGAAAAGGTTTGGGATTTGTTATTTTGCTTTCAGATAAGAAATATTAGACATGCTTCTTTGCCCCAATAATTACCCAGGGATGAGGGTAAATTTAATGATGGCAAACAAAGGGGGCATAATATAAGATCAAAGATCTATAAGACTAGTCTTAATGATGCTAATAAAGCCGTAGGGAAAAAAATTGTAGGTAGAGGAGCTGGGGTACTAATCCAGGTGTGCTTTGACTCGAAGGTGCGTTTTCTTTCTACCACACCATTATAGCGGGTAGGGCAAAAGCAGGTATACAGTTGTTTTTATGGAAAATAAAACAATAATAATATTACAAGAATAAACTGTGTTTTGCATACTCACAACAGTAAACCTACTTTTGCCCCAGCCTATATAACACAATAGGATTTGCAAAAATACCCCAATACCAACCTCTGAAGTGAATCATAACAGAGAAGGAAGGAATATTTAGAGAAGTAAAAGCCAACACAAACAAACCCTTCTGTGTAAGCAAGCTCAATTTTCATACAGACTTTTATTATCGCATTTTCACTCAACTATCATTTATTGCACCTCTGGCTTTAGTCCTACTAACTATAGGACCCTCAGCTATTGCCCTTTTATTATCATAGTGGGTTTGAAGAGAGGATGGGGACACTGAAATTAATCCCCGTACACTGTAAGGGAGATTTCTAAAATGACTGCAATTAGGTAGTAAAAAGATTTTTTAAATGCCAGTTGTGTATTTATATGTCAGCTAAAGTGAAGATGGAAATTAAGGAACATGATCATTTTTGTTTCCTTCCTCTTTACATGGATATCTGAAAAAGCAAGTGACATGCGTGTATCTCTTGTTATAGTTTCCATGCTCACTCCTACTCTACCACATGGTGGCACAACCTCACCCCTCCAGCCCCAACCTTCTGTCCCCTGACTTCCCATTATCTGTTCTAATTTCCCTTTTCCTTCAGGACAACATAGATGCCATCTCTCCCATAAAGTCCTCCTTGGTCTCTCCTTCCCTGAATCTGATAGCACTAAGTTCTAGCTCTTTTATTTATTTATTAAATCTTTATTGTTCAGATTATTACATTTGTTCCTCTTTTTTCCCTCCCTAGCTCCCCTCCACCCGGCCCCAACCCCTTCCTCTGCCTTTAACTCCTCATCCATAGGTGTATGATTTTTGTCCAGTCTCTCCCTGCACCCCCCTCACCCCTTTCCTCCTGAGAATTGTCAGTCCACTCCCTGTCTATGCCCCTAATTCTATTATATTCACCAGTTTATTCTGTTCATCAGATTTTTTTAAACTAAGTCTTTATTGTTCAGATTATTACATTTGTTTCTCTTTTTTTCCCCTCCATAGCTTCCTTCCACCCAGCTCCAACCCATCCCTCTACCCTTACTTCCCCCCAAATTGACTTCATCTATAGATGTATGATTTTTGTCCAGTCTCTCTCTGCACCCCCTTCACCCCTTCCCCCCTGAGAATTATCAGTCCACTCCCTTTCTGTGCTCCTAATTCTATTATACTCACCAGTTTATTCTGTTCATCAAATTTTTAATTCACTTAATTTTTAGATTCACTTGATAGATATATATTTGTTGTTCATAATTTTTTATCTTTTATCTTTTTCTTCTTCCTCTTCTTAAAGAGTACCTTTCAGCATTTCATATAATACTGGTTTCGTGTTGATTAACTCCTTTAGTTTTTTCTTATCTGTGAAGCTCTTTATCTTCCCTTCAATTCTGAATGATAGCTTTGCTGGATAGAGTATTCTTGGTTGTAGGTTCTTGCTATTCATCACGTTGAATATTTCTTGCCACTCCCCTCTGGCCTGCATAGTTTCTGTTGAGAAATCAGCTGAAAATCATATGGGTGCTCCCTTGTAGGTAATTAACTCTTTTTCTCTTGCTGCTTTTAATATTCTTTGTCTTTTGCTTTTGGTATTTTAATTATGATGTGTCTTGGTGTGGTCCTCTTTGGATTCCTTTTATCTGGGGTTCTGTGCGCTTCCTGGACTTGTAAGTCTATTTCTTTCATTAGGCAGGGGAAGTTTTCAGTCATTATTTCTTCAAATAGGTTTTCAGTATCTTGCTCTCTCTCTTCTTCTGGCACCCCCATAATTCTGTTGTTGGTACGTTTGAAGTTGTCCCAGAGACTCCTTATACTATTTTCACATTTTTGGATTCGTTTTTCTTTTTGCTTTTCCAGTTGTGTTTTCTGCTTCTTTGTATTTCAAATCTTTGACTTGATTCTTTCGTTCCTCTAGTCTGCTGTTAGGTCTCTGTATAATATTTTTTATTTCAGTCAGTGTATGTTTAATTTCTAGTTGGTCCTTTATCATCTCTAGTTGGTTCTTTTTCATCTCCTCTTGGGTCTTGCTAAATTTATCCATCTTTTCTAGGAAATTCTTGAAAAACCTTATAACTATGGTTTTGAACTCTATATCCAGTCATTTGTTTTCCTCCATTTCTTTTGTTTGTGATCTGTTCCTTTGTCTCTGCATTTTCACTATGCCAGGAAAAACTCTGTGCTGGAGTCAGCCTTATGATTCAAGACTTGCAAAACTGAAAAAGCCTCTCTGTTCAACTTGGATAGGGTGGAGTCTCAGGGCTGAGCAGACAGCCTTGGCTTCCAATCAGCCCAGCTCTACGTGGCTCCTGGGTCTCAACTGTCCCTCAGTAATGGCTGCAGCCCTCTCTGCACATGCACCTTTCTCATTCCCATGTACTCTGGGGTCCCGTGTGAGTCTGGGTTCCCAGAGTCTCACCTGAAACTGGGGTTCAGTGCATTAGGAAGTTGAGTTCAGCACATTTGGAAGGTTCTGTCTCCCTCCCACTAGAGGAAGCCAATGGCAGAATCAGCAGTTAGTCCTCTCAGCTCACAGTGGTGTGCATGCCTCCAGACCTCTGCCTTTTTGCTGCTCCCCTAAGTTTCCGTACGCTCCTCCCTTTTCACAACAGTCCAGATTTCCCCTATATGAGTCTCGCCCAGAACTGGGGTTCAGTGCAGTCGGAGAGTTTCCGTCTCCCTTCTGCTAGAGGAAGCCAGCCAGGCATTCTGCCACCCATTCTCTCCACATGTGTGTCTCTATACCTCAGCTTTTTGCAGCTCTTCTGAGTCTCTATGAGCCCCTCTCTTTCCTTCTAGTTGTAGAATTTCCACTCAGCCAGCTTTCCTGTGGTTCTGGATGATGTCCGTTCTGTCTTTTAGTTGTAGTTTTGAAATAGTTATGCATGGCAGCAGTTTAGGTGTTCACCTATGCTGCCATCTTGTTTTTTTTCCTACAATTATTTATTTACAAGACTATCTACTCCATAAAACAAGAGTCACTTCAGGGAAAGGCCTGAGTTTTAGGCATCTGTGTGTCCCCAGCACAGTGCCTGGTATATACAGGTACTTACTCCTACTTCACTTTTCTGATGCCCCATTCCTTCATCTATAAAATGGGGAGAATATCACCTACTAGAAAGGGTAAGGTTAAGTATTCAAAGATGACCACAGGGTGGCTGGCATAAAACCAGCCTTCAGCACATTTGATTAATGTTCTCAGCATCTCCTGATTGAGCTTTCTGAATCTGTCCTTCAGGACCAGGCTCTATGTTGGCCTTGTGAGCCCTCTCCCCACCCATATCCCTCAGCACTGAGAGTCCCACTCAACCATTGCCCTCTGGACTCTGTGGATGACTCAGCTAGGACACCAAATGCAAATGTTTCTTAAGCACCTTTGTACAAGACAATGTTCCCGATGCAGTGGAAGTGATGCAACATGTATACAGAATTTATGTAGGGAAAAGGTTGGGGGTGGAGGAGGAATCAGACAAATGAAGGCAGTGCAATTCAGAAAAGGAAAAGGGTATATATCTCTGGGGGAGACAGAAAAGCCTGGGAGGAAGTAGCATTTAAACTAGACCTCAAATCTAAGAGGCTATTTCCAGAGTTGTATGTGGTTTGCAAAACACAAAACACAAAACTCAAATCACCTGCTCATCAGAAGAAAAGTAAATTTAAAGGCGCGAGCCAGTTTGGCTCAGTGGAATGAAAGGTCCTGGGTTCAATTCTGGTCAAGGGCACATGCTCAGCTTGTAGGCTCAGTCCTCAGTAGAGAGTGTGCAGGAAGCAGCCAATCAATGATTCTCTCTCATCACTGATGTTTCTATTTCTCTCTCCCTCTCCCTTCCTCTCTGAAAATAATAAAAATGTGTATTTTTAAAAAGAAAAATAAATGTAGGAAATTCTGCCTACTACATAGCCCTATAAGAGACCCACAACACACAGTAGCAAGGCTCTGAGAATTCTTGAACTAAGAAACTCTATTTAACTTTGTTGAATCCACACCCCAAATTTGACAAGTTCTCTACTTCTTTCTCTCTGGAGGATCACAGTATCTTGAGGAACAAACCTTAAGAAAAAACAGGTTAAGTGTTACCCTTGTAAAGTTATATTTTGCAATAGGACCTCTCATAGATAACACCTTAACACCAGATTTTTAAGTACTGTAATCAGTAATTTTAAAAATTCTCCTGGCATTTTTCCCAAAGAGAAAAAGCACTGGAAGACTGTGCAGAACTAAATAGCTGTCAAAACAACAAATACCTGCCCTGTCCAGTGTGGCTCAGTTGGTTGGAGCACCCTCCAGTGCACCAGAGTCACAGCGTCGATTCCCTGATGGAGGTGCATATAGGATGCAACTGATATTTCTCTCACTCTCCTTTCCTCTCTCTCTAAAATCAATAAAAAGCATTTTTGGTGGGGGTGGGGGGTGGGAGGGAAGGCATATCCTCGGGTGAGGGTTAAATAAATAAATTGCTCCATTCCTAAAAGAAAACAAATACTCTCCTTCTCCAATTGTGAAGTTAGACCACAAGCCTTTCTTTCTTTAACATAATTTAAATTTTTTTCCATCACCATTTATCCCCCCTAACCCACTTTCCGCCCTTCCCCCCTCCTTTCCTCCCCCCTCCCCAGCTTTTCTATCAAGGGAGACAAGGCATCTATGACAAAGTCTATTCCTTCTTTGGTAAGATGTTTACACTCCAATAGCCACCCTCCCTCCCTCTACAACCTGCTGACTAAGTAAAAAACACCAGACTTGAAAGCAAAGGGAACAGCATTGCATAACAGCAAGCCACCAGACAAGGCATATTTTGCTCCTTAATATTTACCAAATGGTGGTGTCAATAGAAGGCGAGAAGGAAAGAAGCATTGTCTGCTGTCTGTCTCCACCCTGGAAGCACAGTGTTCAGCAATCCAGTCTGCGAGTTGACAAATGTGCACTGGCAGTTAGCCATTGTGCTCATGATTCAGAGACAAACAGACACAGTCCTACCGACAAATCCGGCTTCGCAGGAAAATAGGCAGGTAAACAAACTGCAATGCAGCATGCAAAGTGCAAGCAAACAATTCTGTAAATAAGAGGTGAGCACAAAATGCTAGCAAGGCACAAATTCGGGACTCTTTAACTTTGCCTAGACTCAAGGTCAGAAGGAAGGCCAGGTAAAATAAGAGAAGTCCCCTTAGAGCTTAGAAGATTGAAAATGAATTGTAGCTGAGACCAGTTTGGCTCAGTGGATAGAGCGTCGGCCGTCGGACTGGGAGGTTCTGGGTTTGATTCTGGTCAAGGGCATATACCTGGGTTGCGGGTACATACCCCCCTTGGGGGGGTGCAGGAAGTGGCTGATCAGTGTCTCTCTCTCATCGATGTTTCTAGCTCTCTGTCCCTCTCCTTTTTAAATCAATAAAATGTTTAAAAGAAAGAAAGAAAATGAGTTGTGAAGGCAAATAAATCGAAAGATACATAACTAAATGAAATAGGACTCTAGGATTGAGTAGATCAGGGTAGGATAGAGCACCACTGGGGGGGGATGGGATGGGAGGAGGGCGGGGAAGACCAGCTGATCTCTTTGAGCCTGCAGCACACAGAATAGCTGCATCTAATTTCACTTGCTCCTGAAACCCACAGAAAGTCGGTGGAGTGTTGTTTTTTTTTTTCTAAATAACAATACCGTGCAAGTACAGGGAAAAAGGAGACTGGCTTAGCAGATTCAAGAAATCTGAACCCTAAACCAGATGGAGGGAAAGCTGAGAACTGAGCCAGGCCTGGCAGTCTCATGTACCTAGGGGCATAGGATGCTACAATGACTAAGACAAGAGTGAAAGCCCCTGAAAAGCAGTCCCTATGTCCTCTCCCCAGTGGCAGAATTCTGGCCACTTAATCTCTGGAGAGCATAAAACAGAAATGCCCAGCATTTGCTTTACAACCATCTGGGAGAAGGGGTCGGGGGATATAGATGAAACAAAAATGTCCATGAAGTGATCACTAGTGAACGTGGGTGATGGAAACATGGGGGTTCACTGTACTAGCCTCTTTACTTCTATAAATCTTTGATATTTTCCATAATAAAAAGTAAGAGTATCTCTGGTCCAGAAGGACCCAGCACATCTGAAGGGAAGCATAACAATGGGCATGTGTCTACACAGGTGGAGTGCCACACACCTTCCTGACTACCAGACACTGTCGGGTAGAGCCACACACTGCAAAGAGAAGACTCCTCCCGGGTGAATGCAACCTCGGGAACCTGAAGATGTTGCCTCAGGGGCTCCCCAAAACAGCCCAGCCCAATCATGCCACAGGAAGGTTCAGAGTTAATCATTTCCATCCCATTCTCAGTTTCCTGACAACTTTTTTCTTTTTTTGACAACTTTATTAAGATAGAACTCACAAAATCAATGCACCTTCTTAAAGTGTACAACCATCACCACTGGGATAGTTTATTAAGATATAACTCACATACTCAATTCACTCTTTGAAAGTGTACAATTCATCAGTGTTTAGTATATTCATAGAGTTGGACAACCATCACCACCATCAATTTTAGAACATTTTCATCACTGCCCCCGTCCTCTCAAAGAAAACCCTATACCCATTAGCAGTCACTCTGCATTTCAGCTACTCTCCAGCCCCAGGCAACTACTAATCTGTTTTCTGTCTGTATAGATTTGCCTATTCTAGACATTTCACATAAATGAAATCATACGCTGTGGGATCTTTAATGAGTGGCTTCTTTCACTTACCACAATGTCAAGATCTTGACAGCTTTTATTTACTCCCTCCCCTCCTGCAATCAGGAGCAACACAGCCAAGCATCATATTGGGATTGACATCTTGGGAAAACCTCTAATAAAGACACAGATCACAATAAACATAAAAAGAACAACTTGAAGGAAACAGATACTATGTGGGAAGGGGAGAGTATTATTAATATTCTCACAAAAAGGAAATAAAATTGCCTCCATGAAGTGAAAATAGGATACTATAAAAGGGAAACACTTAAGAACAAAACAAAAAAAGAGCTCTTAGAAATTGACAACTTAATAGCAAAAATTAAAAAAAAACCTCAATAAAAGGATTAAAAGATAAAGTTGAGGAAATCTGCTAGTGTAGTCCAAAGACAAAGATAAGGAAAATAGGAGAGAGAAGTTGAAAACAGGAAAGTTAATATTCTGGAGCAAGCATGTCAAACTCACAGCCTGTGGATCACATGCCTCATTTGGCCCGTGTTAGCTTTTGAGTTTTACATGCTTGTTCTAGAAGACCAGTACAGGATGTCTCCTATCAGAATTAGAGAAATTCCCAAGAGAGAACAGGAAAAAGAAAAGAAATCATGATGAATCAATATCATTCAATAAAACTGTGAGGAACTGAGGGGTGCAGGCTGCCAGGTTGAAAGGGCCCAGCACATCAGACACAATGTGAAATGACTGTAAAATTGCAGAAACTGCGAAGATTCTGCAAGCTGGAGGATGTCCTTTACCAGGTGGTAAACAAGAGTCAGAGGATCTTGTAGAGACAAGCAACTGAGGACCCCCCGGTAACAACTATCACATGAAGAAGCTAGCCAGCCCAGAGAAGTATAACTCCAGGGAGAGATACACTGAAGATGGTCATCACCACCAGTCCCACTGCCATTAAACCCTCTTTATTCTAAATATTTAAAATGTATGATTATAAAATTTCAAACATACTCAAAAGTAAAACCTCAATACCCACCACCCAGATTCAACAATGATGAACATTTTGGCCTATTTACCTTATCTATCCTTTATTCTCTCTTTCTTTAAATATTTTAAAACAAATTCCAATCATATCATTTCAATCCTATATACTTCTGAAACCATCTCTACATTACCCATTTTCTAACATCACAACACTACTATCATATCTAGAAAATTAACAATAATCCTTTGATATTAGTCCATAATAAAATGTGCCCAACATATCAAAAACACCTTTTTACAGATAGAGTGTTAGGGGCTAAATTGTGCCCTACACACACACACACACACACACACACATTTTTATGTTGAAGCTCTAACCCCCAGTACCTCAGAATGGGACTGTAATTGAAGAGCGGGCCTTTAAAGACATAATTAAGTTAAAGTGAGGCCCAATCTAACCCCCTTGGTGTCCTTGTAAGAGGAGATTAGGACACACACACCACGTCTGCATGTGCACAGAGAGATAACCATGTACAGAGGTAGGAAGAGGTCAGTCATTTGAAAGCCAAGGACAGAGGCCTTAGAGAAAACCAACCTTGACAGTGTTTTGATCTTGGGTTTCCAGCCTCCAGAACTATAAGAAAATAAACTTCTCTTGTTTAAACTATCTATTCTGTGATATTTTGTTATGGTATCTAACAAACTAACACACAGACTTTCCAAATAAAAACAAGACTTATATAATACATTTGAAAATGTCCCATGTGCACTTGAGAAGAATGTATATTCTGTAGCTTTGGAGTAGAATGTTCTGAAGATGTCAATTAGTTTCATCTATTCTAGAGTCTCTTTTAGGATTGCTGTTTCCTTCTTGATTATTTCATCTAGAAGATTTATCCAGTGATGTCAGTAGGGTATTGAAGTCTCTTACTATAAATATATATAACACATTTGGTTATCATTCCTAAACCACATTATTTTTTCATGCCACTGACTTCATTAAGAGACCGAGTCAGTTGTTCAACACTAAATTTATGTGTTTGGTCCTTAGAGTATAATTTAACTTGTCATCCTTTCCCCTGTATTCTCAATAAATTACAGTCAGCTCTAGTGGTTTGATCAGATGGAAGGGTCAACTTTTACGTAAGAATATTCCATAGGTGGTACTACATACTCTCTTTTGAGCCTGACAAATCATGATAAATAAACTTGGTCCAGATTCTTTCCTATTTGCCTTGACAATGTGCTGATGAAGTATCTTGCTTGTCCCCTCCCTGCTGTCTGTCTGGTTAGCTGATGGCATTCACTTCATCCCACAGAACTAGAGATAGGCCATAGGGAGACTAGGAATAGAAAAGACAGAGCAGTCCACTCTCTATGATCATATCCTATCAGAAGATTTAGAAACATCCTAAGTGCCCATCAGATGAGTGGATTAAAACTATGGTACATCTACACAATGGAATACCATGCTGCTATAAAAAAGAAGGAACTTTTACCATTTGCAGCAGCATGGATAGAACTGGAGAGCATTATGCTAAGCGAAATAAGCCAGTCAGAGAAGTAAATATCACATGATCTCACTCATATGTGGGATATAATGATCAACATAATTTGATGAACAAAAATAAATTCAGAGACAAATGGCAGGGATGGGGGGAGGGGATGTTAGAGAGCAACCAAAGGACTTACATGCATGCATATTAGCAATAACCAACAGACACAGACATTGGGATGGTGGGGGCTTGCCTGAGGTGGGAATGGCTGAGGAATTGGTCAATAGGGGAGGTAGGGAACATATGTAAAACGTTAGACAATAAAAAAAAAAAAATTAACATTTAAACACCAAATCCTCTTTACTCAATTCACTGTCAGACTCAGAGAACTGCTACCCACTTTCCATCTCCTTGGGCATATGAGGGTATCAGCACCTCAGAAAAATTATTAGACCAGACTGATCTCATTCATGAATGTAACATTCAAGGACCCTCTGACAGCTGCCAGGAAACTCCTGTCTGCCTCAAGAGCAAATCTGTCATCAAAAATAAGGTGTAAAAGGATTCCCAGCTCAGCTATATCTGCCTCCCCATCTGTATTTAAGACTGCCAAATTCAACCTCTGTTGCTGTAGATGGGGGTCCCTTTAATTAGCCTGTTCCCCACCTTCAACTTTCTCTTGTCTTCAGGGCCACTGTGATTTGATGGGTGTGTGAGGCTGAGAGAACAGCACAACCAGCTCCAACGCACAGTTATAGCCAATGGAGCAATCCCGAAAGACAGCCAGAGAATTTTAATGAAAACCAGAAAACTCTAGGCCGCAAAGTCCAACTGCAGTTCAGGCCTTCCAGCCCCTCCTCCTACAGCTAAGAATCCCTGAGCCAGCATGGCTCCAAAAAGCAGGGAGAAAAATCCATTTAGCATTCAGCAACCTCCCACAGCAACCACTTTCCAGGGTCATGTAGGTGAGAGGCAAGGCACATGCTAAATGCAATAGGACCCAGAGTCCCTGAGAGGCACAGGGTGTGGCAGCAGCAGATGAGCCAAAAGATTATGAAACAGTCATTTATAAAAAAAATTAAAAAGCGTCTCTTTCTGCCAAAGCTGTCTGAATACAGCTGCATACAAGGCTAGTGAAGAATCTTAACAAGCTTAAAGGGACCGTATTTCAGATTCAAAAACCAAAGGTGAAGAAAAAGAATATTTGAGCACTTACTATGTGTCAGGTGCTCTTATCTTATTTTGCCTTCACTTTGTGGTGGGAATTATAAACTGCATGTAACAGATAAGAACACTGACTCAGAGGTTAGATAACTTGTCCGAGGTACACAGCTGGCAGGGGTGAACCAAGACTCAAAGTTCAGTGTGCATGAGGCTCACCAGAAATAAACGCAGAATCCTGACCTGTCCTGCCAGATAAAAAGAATCATCATTTACTGAACATGGGCTATGGGACTGTAAGCTAAGATTTTTGCATGCACTATATCATCTAATCCTCACAGCAACCAAATAAGCTAGGAATTATTATTATCTTCATTTTCAGTGAGGAAACTAAGGCTGGATCTTAAATAATTTGTCCAAGGTCATGACTTTGCCAGGATTTGATCCCAGGTCTATCTCATTTTATAGCCCCCATGTTAAAACACTCATCCTAAGAGCCTATAGAGGGGAACCACCAAGGCCATCATGCCAAGCCAGCAAGTTGCATGGAAACTTCTTCCCCCTTCCCAGCAGGTAATCTATGTGCCAGGGTTACCCTGTAATTCCTCTGAGCGTTCCTCAATGGCGGCACAGACGCACTGGCTCAGGATAGGCTGACAGTGACAGCCTTCTCATGACCTGTGGGCTCTGGGGGCACTGCATGTGTGAAGGAGAAGGCTACCACCATGATCTTGAAATGCTTGTGAGTACAGAAGCTGACAGTTCCCTCTGCAGGCTCTGCTCCACAGACACACACACCTCACGGCAACCTCCACTCTTCCACCCCCTGAAAAACAGTTCACAAGCTATTTGTATTTTTAACAGGAGACCATGTGCCTCCTCTTAGGCAACTATGATTTCCCAAGGGAGACAACTGTCTAGACAGAGCATCCCAATCCATCTTGAGAAGAGATTGGCCACAACAAGGTCACATTTGAGCATTTAGATTTGGGGGCTGTATTCAGTGGCCCAGTGAAGGCTCTGGGCTTGGCATCCCTGGTTATTAGACTGAGCATCACTCTGCACAACTGATATCCAGGGTTAGAACTGTCTTCCCAGCCAGGCAAGCATTAGGTCCGAGGAGTCACAGGCATCTTACACCTGACTATGAGTCATATACATAGGAACACTATATAAACAGTTCCATTAATCAGGCTGAAACTTCACTGAACTCTTGTACACGTGCTCAAATAAAGCCCCAGGCTTTGAGATGAACTGGACATCTAATGTGTGCCAGGAAATGTGACAGGTACATTCACAGCTGATATCTTAATTCATCTTCATAACATTCTGTGAGGTAGATAAGATTGCTAGTATACAGGTGCAGCAACAAAAGCCCAGAGGTTAACATAATTTGCCCAAAGTCACACCAAACATAGCCAAGTTCGAAAATGGCATTAAAAAATATTTTATTAATTAATTAATTAACCTATTTATTTAGAGAGAAACCAATTTGTTACTCCACTTATTGATACATTCACTGGTTGCCTTTTGGAATGGCCCTGACTGGTGATCAGACCCACAAACCTGGTGTATTGGGACGACACTCAACTCCATTTTTAATGACTCCACAACCTTACATTCAGTCAATCATGAGGCCATTCATTATTCCTTAGACATTTATGGAGCACCTTCTAGGGACAGCTACTGTGCTACTGTAGAGGATATAACTGCCAACATTATATCCTGGTCCAGTCACCAAGAACTTACATTCTCATGGGGAAAGAAGGCAAGGTGATCTGAAGAATGGGTACAGGAGATGAGGTTAGGGGCTCAGATAAGTGATCAGGACAGGCCGCTCTGAGGAAGTGGCTTTGAGCTGAGATTTGAAAGACGAGAATGAGCCAGCCATTTGCAAAGCTCAGAAAAGAAGCACACAGGCAGAAGGACCAGTGCAAGGGCCATCTACAGGAAGACGCTAGGCGTGTCAGAGGCCACTAGGCCACCAGTACCAAGGCCGAGTGAGCAACAAGTAAAAAGAATGTTTGAGATGAGGCAGGCCTACTTGACCACAGAAAAGAGTTTGGATTTTGACATAAGGGCAATGGAAAATCAAAAAAGTGTTTTAATTAGGGGAGTGACAACCTGATTTGTGCCTTAAAGAGGGAGTTCTGGTGGCAGGGTGGGGGCAGAGTCAGGAATGAGGGCAGACACAGGAGAGGAGTTGGGCTGGTGTAAGGAAGGGCTGACTCCAGGTCAGAGCTGGGGAAGTGGAATGAGCTTCCCCAGGTGCTGACGACTTCCCTGTCATTGGAAATGTTCAAGAATAAACCAGATGACCCCTTGGCCACACTGTTAAAGAATTCAATAATTGGGCGGACAAATTCTCCTAAGCCTAAAATCCTTCTAAACCCTAGAATTCTGTGGTTTTAAGATAAAATCTTTATTAATCTGACTTTCAGAACTGGAGTTGCCACAATTTCCTTGGTAAATCCTTGACTGCCCAGACCAGCTCTGTGATATCTGGCAAGTTATTTAAATCCTTAGAGTTTTAGTTTATTTCTCTGAAAAAATGAGAAAAATAATGCCTAATCCAGAATAATTGCTGTGAGGACCAAAGTCTAATGTCTGAAACATTATAATAAGAATAATGATAAATGGCATTTACTAAGCCATTACTATATGCTTGCATGTACTGTATTATCTAGGGGCATTTTCTCATCTAATCCTTAAAAAAAAAAAAAAACACAGAAGTAGGCACTATTACTATCCCTTTATTAAAAATCAGGAAACATGCCTTGGCCAGTTTGGCTCAGTGGATGGAGCATTGGCCTGCAGACTCAAGGGACCCGGGTTCGATTCCGATCAAGGGCAAGTACCTTGGTTGTGGGTGTATCCCCAGGAGGCAGCTGATTGATGTTTCTAACTCTCTCTCTCTCTCTCCCTTCCTCTCTGTAAAAAAATCAATAAAATATATTTAATAAATAAATAAATCAGGAAACGTATTTCTAGAGGTTAAGTAACTTATCCAAGAGTCATGTAGCTATTTATTGCTCAAATTAGGGAAAAAAAAGGCAAATAAAAACTTTAACAAAAGTTGAAAGACAAAACCATATTTACATAACTTGAAAAAAAAGATGTAACCTACTATTGAATTTAACAATCCATTCAATTCACTGGCTAGACATTTAGTAAATATATATTGAACATATAAATGAGTAAATGGATGAATAAATCATTCCAACAAACCTGTATTGAGTTCCTACCACGCAGAGAATTTACATCAATTTAATTGAGAATTTGCCATAAAACCACAATCTTCAAACTGGAGATTAATTGCCAACATAATGACCTATAGTCCATAAAGGGACGCCTGGCCAGCGTGGCTCAGAGGTTGAGCATTGACCTATGAACCCAGAGGTCATAATTCGATTCCAGCTCAGGGCAAATGCCTGGGTTTCAGGTTCGATCCCCAGTAGGGGGTGTGTAGGAGGTAGTAGATCAATGATTCTCTCTCATCATTGATCTCTCTCTGTCTCTCTCTCTCCCCCCTTCCTCTCTGAAATCAATATATATATTTTATTTTATTTCTTATTTATTTATTTTTTTTTAAGAAGGACCTAAGAAATGTCATTCTCATACAGACTAAAAGAAGCAGAAATAACTGTTGTTCTTTCTTTAGGAAGTCAAACTGTTACAGGAGTTGGTAGAAGACAGAGTGCACAATAAATGGAAGCCTAGAAGAAGTAATCTCAAAGAAAATATGAGAAGCCGTCCAAAGGAGGCAGAATCTAAGAAAACAAAGCCTGACTTAAAGAGTTACTGATGGACTTCCTTAGAATTGGGGGAAAGGATACCAAGTTTCAAGGGCATTTGGATGAATGGGCTAAAGAGGAAGGAATGTGTTCTTTTTTAAAGTTTGATAATAAAAAAGAGAGGGAAGTCCTAGCCAATTTGGCTCAGTGGATAGAGCATTGGCCTGTGGACTGAAGGGCCCCGGGTTCCATTCTGATCAAGGACACATGCCTGGGTTGCAGGCTCAATCCCCAGTAGGGGGCGTGCAGGAGGCAGCCAATTAATGATTCTCTCTCATCATTGATGTTTCTATCTCTCTCCCTCTCCCTTCCTCTCTGAAATCAATAAAAATATATTTTTTTTAAAAGGGGAAGGAAAAGCAGGATTGCTGGTAAGTGTAAAAGGTGAGGAACAGGAGCCAAAAGAAGAGAAGCTGAAGACCGAAGATAGGTAAAGAAGATACAAGAAAGAACTAGGAGGACCCCAGATCTAAGGAAGTGAAGGGCAGGACAGACGATATAGGGAAAGGCTACTCTTAGAAAAAGAGAGGTCACCTTCTGCACTGTGACAAGAATGAAGAAGGAGAGACTAACGTATGGGCATAGTGAAAGTTACTCTGATTCAAGCTTGATGAATACAGAGAGTGATTGTTAGATAATACCATTTGAGCTTAAAAAGATATTGACTTTCTTGGGCCACTCATAAATTGCTACCGAAAAGAACAACCATCATTTGGACCTACGTTTTATATAGTTAAAAATCAGGCTTATTGAGATGTGCTTACATTCTGTTTCTCAATCTAGGTGCTATTGCACTGGTGTGTTCAGTTTGAGAACTTCATCAAGCTATATGCTTATGTATACACTTTTCTGTCTGTTCATTATATTTCAATAAACAGTTTTCATTAACTTAGAATCACCACTCCTGTACTCTTTATTCGTTTTTTTTAAAGTAACTCACCCTCAAGAAAATTACATAGTCTTTAGACAGGCAACATTCCTAACCATTCTTTAGGATCGTCCATAGTATTAAATTCAAGATTAGATACACAGTAGGTATCTAAACAATATATGTTGATGTGATTGGAAGAACTTTAGCACTTAATGCCCAGATTTAATACAAATCTACCTCCAGGAAAGGAAAACTTTATAATTGTGAAACCTGGCAGACCCCACCTTAGCCAAGTGAGCATCGCCAATAATGGAATAAACTAACATATATGCCTACCCTTTGTGAAGCAATGGGAAGTATATAACATTAGCTATTTAGAATTCCTGCCAAAAATGTTTAACCTACATATAACCATGGAGAAATAACTAGACAAATTCAGGTTGTGAAATATTATTAAGAAAACAGGCTTGGAATCTTAATCTTAAAAATATTAATGTCATAAAATACAAAAAAGAGGGAAACCTATGGATTAAAAGAGACTATAAAAAAGATTAAAGATGCATAGCAACTAAATTTAATATGCAATCTTTGAGTAGATCGTAGGTTAAAAACGAATCAACAACTACATTGTTTTTTTATTTACTTTTATTTTTTTAATTTAATAAATCTTTATTATTCAGATTATTAAATTGTTCCTCTTTTTTCCCTCATAGCTCCCCTCCACCCAATTCCCACCCCACCCTCTGCCTTTACTCCCCATACTGTCTTCATCCATAGGTGTATGATTTTTGTCCAGTCTCTCTCTGCACCCTCCACACCCTTTACCCCTGAGAATTGTCAGTCCACTTCCTTTCTATACCCCATAATTCTATTATATTCACCAGTTTATTCTGTTCATCAGACTAATTCATTTGATTTTTAGATTCACTTGTTGATATATATGTATTTGTTGTTCATAATTTTTATCTAACTTTTTCTTCTTCTTCCTCTTCTTAAAGAATACCTTTCACAGCATTTCATATAATACTGGTTTGGTGTTGATTAACTCCTTTAGTTTTTTCTTATCTGTGAAGCTCTTTGTCTGACCTTCAATTCTGAATGATAGCTTTGCTGGGTAGAATAATCTTGATTGCAGGTTCTTGCTATTCATCACTTTGCATATTTCTTGCCACTCCTGATTGGCTTGCATAGTTTCTGTTGAGAAATCCACTGATAGTCATATAGGTGCTCCCCTGTAGGTAATTAACCATTTTCCTCTTGCTGCTTTTAATATTCTCTGTCTTTTGCTCTTGGTATTTTAATTATGATGTGTCTTTGTGTGGTCCTCTTTTGATTTCTTTTATTTGGAGTTCTGTGCACTTCCTGGACTTGTAAGTCTATTTCTTTCACCAGGTGGGGGAAGTCTTCAGTCATTATTTCTTCAAATAGGTTTTCAGTATCTTGCTCTCTCTCTTCTTCTGGCACCTCTATAATTCAGATGTTGGTATACTTAAACTTGTCCCAGAGGCTCCTTACACTATCTTCATATTTTGCGATTCTTTTTTTCTGGTTGAGTGTATTTTGCTTCTTTGTATTTCAAATCTTTGACTTGTTTCTTGCGATCCTCTTGTCTGCTGTTAGATCTCTATATAATATTTTTTATTTCAGTCAGTGTATACTTAAGTTCTAGTTATTCCTTTTTCATATCCTCAAGGGTCTTGCTAAGTTTATCGGCCTTTTCTAGGAAATTCTTGAAAAACCTTATTAACCGTGGTTTTGAACTCTATAAACAGTCGTTTGCTTTCCTCCTTCTATTTGTGATGTGTTTTTTTGTCTCTGAATTTTGAATGCTTCCCTGAGTTGATAAAGTGGATTTATGTGCTAGGAGTCCTATAGGGGCCAGTGGCTCAGCCTCCCCAGTTACCTGAGGGGGACACTCTTGGTGCACCCCTTTGTGGGCTGTGTGCACAGTCTTTTTGTAGTTAAGTCTTGATTATTGTTTATATAACTGGGAGGAATTAACCTCCAGGCCAATTGGCTGTGAGGATCAGCTGTGACTATGCTGGGAGAAATTCTGTGCTGGAGACACCCTTATGAGACTAGACTTGCAAAAGACTCTGTGCTCAGCTTGGATGAGGCGAAGTCTTAGGGAGGAGCAAACAGCATTGGTTTCATCAGCCCTGGCCTAAAAGGCCCCTGGGTCTTAGTATCCTGTGGTAATCACTGCAAGCACCTTGGAGAGATAGCCGCCCTTGAGTTTCACCCACTGCCAGACAGTCCATTTTCTCCTCGAATGAGTCCGGGTCCCCAAAGTCTTGCCTGGAAGTGGAGTTCAGCACTGTTGGGAGCTTTTGTCTCCCTTCCACTTGAGAAAGCCAGTCCCGTACTCAGTTGCCCGCCCTCTACGTACCTCTACCTTCTGCAGCTCCTCTCTGTAAAAAATCAATAAAATATATTTTTTTAAAAACATTTGTGGTGGTTGGCTCAAACTTGAAAAGAAAAAAGCTTTGGCAAGACACATGGGGAGGTCTCTGAAATGTTTTGTGTTAGAAAACAAATATTCATGTGTTTCTATTTTAAGGGATTTCTCAAATGCCTACAAATGAGAAGATTATCTTGTACTACATCTCTTCCCCCCTGAAAGGCCCTCAAATAAATAAATGGTGTTTTATCTTACCAATAGAGCCTGAATTTGTTTTTCCACAATCTAATGAAAGCCTCCTTTATTTAATGTGTATTTTCCTCCAAGTGATATGCAGCAATTATTAATGCTATGTATTGACATCATGAATCAACCCAGGGGCCTAGGTTCAAAGGATATAGCTTTCTGAGCTAAAATCCAAAAACTTCAGTTTTTCTATGCCATATAGAGATACTCTGCTTACAATGAATGCAAACAATGCTCATGCTGTTCTTTACATAAAAAGCAGTAATCTAGGTAGAGGTTTTGGTGTGTTGTTGCTGTTTGTTGTTGTTGTTGTTGTTTAGAACAAGCTCTATAAATGTATTAAAATGTCTTTGACTTCAAAAACTTCCAATTAAATAAGCCCAAATATTACCATTGTTCAGTGAGAAAAACATTCAACTTATAAGGAAAGAACACATCACAAGCTACTGTACACATCTAATGAGTTGGTTGTTTTCATCTGTCAGAGCTAAAAGAATTAATGCAGCAAAGATATTTGTTTTGGGCATTATTTGGCTCAAAGCCAAATCTGTGCCCACACTTTCTTACAGAATCCCTCTATTCTCTAGCCCATAAACCCCAGGATACCTCAGACTATAGTTTGAAACTACAACTTTAAATTAAATGGTTGTGCAAAAATGAAAAAGAAGGTACCTCATGCAGAGAGAATCTATCTTCCAGTTACCTCTACAAACCAGCAGATTCAGAGAAACCAACCAGGCTGTCACATCTTCAAGGAACCTTTGATGTTCAAAGAAAATTCTACTGTGCACATTAATTCTCAAAATTATTCAGTGACACCGTAAAGACAGTTGGAAAACAATACACTTTCCTGGCCTACATCTACATATTAGTACATACAACTGATAACAGGATAAGTCATCAGAAGACCAGCTCAGCTACTGAGTTCCCATTCGCTTGTCCCTAAAAGTGTCAACTGCTGAAAGTATGACTTGATTGCCTGACTCATTGGTTCACTCATTGTGCAAACATCTCTTGGGCAAATTTTATTTAATCTATTAAAGCTTAGTTTCCTTAGTTTTAAAATAAGGATGGTAATTGTACCTATTACATTGGGTTACTGGCAGAATTAAATGAGATAATACATACTACTACACATGTCAATAAACTTTCAATAAACATTAGCTATAATTATTATTCTTTATTATTATCTGGGTGGTTATACTAAATATCTTTTAAAGTCCTTTGCAACACTGAGATTCATTCTGTGAATTAATTGTGTGACCCAGAAATTTAACATCTCTGAAGGCTCAAGCTCTTTATATGTAAAATGAAAGGGTATACAGTTACGTGATCTCTAAGGCCCTTCCAATTCTAGAATAGTAAAAGGCTCCATGGTTGATATTATGATTTCAGATGTGTCTCAGTGCCACTGCTTAGATAAACTGGTACGTCAAAGCAACTGCCAAATTAACTATCTTTCTCTGGTGGGGGTCTGAATCTTTTTTCACATTTGCTCTTTTAATCTTCTAACCCACCCCTGCTACATAGATATGAGTCCCCAAGAGAAAAACAAGCAAGTGGGGAGGAAGCCAGACTTTGACCCCTTCCTTTAGGCTGGGTAACGCATCCAAAACACCAGTGGGGGAGGTGTAATGAATTCATTCATTCATTCACCCACAAAAGCATCCACATACTGAGGGCAGAGTGCCTCCCTGTGCCTCCCGGTACCCACTACTTGTCTCCATATGTACTTTCCACACTGTCATCTTCTCTGCACCAATAACTAAGCTGACTGATGCCTGGGACTTTGTCATGCTAACTTTACATCCTAAATCCCAGGCACAGTGCCCAAAATGTGGTAGGCCCTCAATAAGTTTAAAATTAACTAAAATTCATACTTCCTTCAGTACCAAAACTAGCCATTTGCAAAATGAGTAGGCACTTTGTGGATCTTTTCTTAAGGGTCACCAATCCAACAATATCAAGAACTAGTGTGAACAATGAGGGGAGTAATCATTTCACCCTCTTGCTCTCAGTTTCCCCTTTGATTAAAAAAAAAAATTGGAGGAGAATTGATTAGATCAGGGGCTGGCAAACTATGAAACTATGGCTCATGGATCTAATCCAGCCTATGTGCCCCCTCCTCCTGGTTTAGAATAGTTTTCACTTTTTTAAAAAATCCTCACTGGAGGATATGTTTATTGATTTGAGAGAGACAGATTGATATAAGAGAGAAACATCGATCAATTGCCTCCCGTATATGGCCCACCTGGGATAGAAGCCGAAACATAAGTATATGCCCTGACAGGGAATTGAATCTGCAACCTTTTGGTGTATGGGACAATACTCCAACCAACTGAGCCACCCTGCCAAGGTGGCTCACATTTTCAAACGGTTATAAAAGCAAACAAAGAATAATATGCATCAGAAACTGTTTGTGGTCCCCTAAAATAAGTATATGTATTCTCAGCCCTTAGATTATCTCTAAGTTTCTTTCCAACCAGGAATTTTAGCATTCTAATCCTGCTGGGTTTCCTTGAACAGTCCAATTCCAGCTTCTTACACAGAGTATTCCCACATCTGAAGAAATACTGGAGCTCAATTGATATTTAATTGAATAAACGGATTCTGCAGCAGTAATCCTAAGAATGAAGTCTCCCACTAAAAGGGCCAGTGTGTATCAAATGACCACTTAGTAAAATACCTCCATAATCAACTCCCCACAAGAGAAACACACAGCTCAATTGGCCTTTTGGATGATAACAGTCTCTGTAACAGCCTGGAGCTCAGATAACCAGGAGTAAGACTTACCTTGTTCTAGCAAATAAAAAATACATGTAGCCATCCCCTGAACAAACCCCTTGGGCAAATTATAAAGTTATCTAGAAGTAGCTATCAGAAACACAGATCATCTGAACAGATCATCTTAATAGCTGTGGACCCATGAGAATAAATTCCATCCACAATAAAGCATATAGACTAATTTAACACACAACATTTTGTTTCTCTTTCCCTCTGTTGTTTAAACTATATAATAGGGAGAAACCAAGATAGCAACATAGGTAAACACCTAAACTACTGCCACACACAAAATATCAAAACTACAACTAAAAGACAAAACGGGACACCATCCAGAACCACGAGAAAGCTGGCTGAGTGGAAATTCTACAACTAGAAGGAAAGAGCAAAACACATTGAGAATCAGAGGAGCTGCAAAAGGCTGAGGTATGGAGACGCACGAGCACGTGGAGAGGAAGGGCGGCTGAGTGCATGGCTGGCTTTCTAAAGTGGGAGGGAGATGGAGGTCTCAACTGCACTGAACTCCAGCTCCAGGCGAGTTTCTGGGCTGTCAGGAAAAGAGAAAGCACACTGAGACTCAGGGGAGCTGCAGAGGCAGAGGTCCGGAGGCCCGTGCGCACAGAGAGGACAGGCAGCTGAGTGCACAGGCGGCTGAGTACGGCGGCTGGCTTTCTAAAGCGGGAGGGAGATGGAAGCTCCAGTTCCAAGAGAGATACTGGGAATTCAGACTCATTCGGGGAGAAACTGAACCGTCTGGCAGTGGGCGAAACTCAAGGACTCTCTCAGAGGTGCTTGCAGCGATTACCAAGGGACACTGAGACCCAGGGGCCTCATAGGGCAGGGCTGATGGGAAGCCAAGACTGTCTGCTCCACCCTGAGACTCCGCCCCATCCAAGCCAACACAAATGTTTTTGCAGTTTTGCAAGTCTTGATTCAAAAGGGCATCTCTAGCACAGAAGTTCTCCCGGCATAGATACAGCTGATCCTCACAACCAATTGGCCTGGAGGTCAATTCCTTCAAGTGATACCAACAACAATCAAGACTTAACTACAACCAGGCTATACACACAGTCCACAAAGGAGTGCACCAAGAGTGTCTACCTCAAATAACTGGAGAGGCAGACCAACTGGGCCATATAGGACACCTAGCCCACAAAGCTACTCTACCAACTGAGGGAAGCAGCGAAAATGTGGAGACAAAGAAACAGATCACAAATCAAATAAATGGAGGAAAACAAACAACTGGATACAGAGTTCAAAACCACAGTTAAAGGTTTTTCAAGAATTTCCTAGAAAAGGCCAATTTTTAGTGAGATCCAAGAGCAGATGAAAAAGGACCAACTAGAAATTAAACATACACTGACTGAAATAAAAAATATTATATAAACACCTAACATAAGACTAGAGGAATCCAAGAATTAAGTCAAAGATTTGAAATACAAAGAAGCAAAAAACACTCAACGGGAAAAGAAAAAAGAAAAAATAATCCAAAAATGTGAAGATAGTATAAGTTGTCTGGGACAACTTCAAGCATACCAACAACAGAATTATGAGGGTGCCAGAAGAAGAGAGAGAGCAAGATACTGAAAACCTATTTGAAGAAATGACTGAAAACTTCCCCCACCTGCTGAAAGAAATAGACTTATAAGCCCAGAAAGTGCACAAAACCTTAAATAAAAGGAATCCAAAGAGGACCACACCAAGACACATCATAATTCAAATGCCAAGAACAAAAGACAATGAGAAAATATTAAAAGCATCAAGAGAAAAACAGTTAATTACCTATCAAGGAGCACCCATACAATTGTCAGCTGATTTCTCAACAGAAACTATGTAAGCCAGATGGGAGTGGCAAGAAATATTCAAGGTGATGAATAGCAAGAATCTACAATCAAGATTACTCTACCCAGCAAAGCTATCATTCAGAATTGAAGGTCAGACAAAGAGCTTCACAGATAAGAAAAAACTAAAGGAGTTAATCAACACCAAACCAGTATTATATGAAATGCTCTGAAAGGTATTCTTTAAGAAGAGGAAGAAGAAAAAGTTAAAGATAAAAATTATGAACAGCAAATACATATATATCAACAAGTAAATCTAAAAATCAAGTGAATTAAAAATCTGATGAACAGAATAAACTGGTGAATATAATAGAATCAGGGGCATAGAAAGGAAGTGGACTGACAATTCTCAGGGGGAAAGGGGTGTGGGGGGTGCAGGAAGAGACTGGACAAAAATCGTACACCTATGGATGAGGCCAGTGGGGGAGGAGAGGTGAAGGCAGAGAGTGGGGTGGGAATCGGGTGGAGGGGAGCTATGCGGGGGTGGGGGAGAGAGGAACAATTGTAATAATCTGAATAATAAAGATTTATTAAATTTAAAAAAAAGACTATATAATACTAGAACAAGGAATTCAAACAGTTATGTCAGGGCAGCAGGCCAAGAAAAGTCTAGAATATAGACCCCGTTAATACTAATGGAAGTTGGAACAAGGTAAAAGAGAAAATAAAGTTCTCTGACTCCATTCTTACTACCCATACTTTTCTAAAATAAACAGCCAATAATTATTCTTTTAATGTTCCTCCTCTGTACACCCATAAGTCACTCCCAGGGATATACCTTTTGCTGACTTCAAAAGACGAGCTTCTTTTTCCCCCTGCTCTTTGCTCTTCCTCTTTCTGTATGCCTACAAAGCATTCTCTGAAGGGAGCTAGGCCTGCTTTTCTGCTAGCCGCCCTCGAGTACCTCCGGTACAAATAGAGCACACTCCAACCTCGTACTGTGTCAGGCGGTCCTTAGAAATGGCAAAGTGGAGGTAGAAATTCCACCCTCTTTACTTTCCTCTAAAGAGGCTACTGAGAGCCTTAGACAGTTTAACTCAGTGGATAGAACACTGGCCTGCAGACTGAGGGTCCTGGGTTCTATTCGAGTTAGGGGCATATGCCCAGGTTACAGGGTCAATTCCCAGTACAGTACAGACAGAAGACAGCCAATCAATGATTCTCTCTCATCATTGTGTTCTCTCTTCCTCCCTTCCTCTCTGAAATCAATAAAATATATACTTAAAAAGAAGAAGCTACTTAGAGCTCTCTCTCCTCTTAACCAGAGGCCCCCTCAACCAATAATGAGATAGATTCACACATTTTACTCTCCAACCCCACGCACCAGGCTCTAGACCAGTGGTTCTCAACCTGTGGGTCGCGACCCTTTTGGGGGTTGAATGACCCTTTCACAGGGGTCGCCTAAGACCATCAGAAAACACCTATTTCCCATGGTCTTAGGAACCAACAGACCACTCCTCGGTGTAGCAAAGTGTAGCAATGTAGTTTACTGTTGTCATATGAAGACTGTTACCCATGCTACACCATGATTCAAGACAAAAATTCCATTTATTTATAATTAGAAATAAATATTTCACAATATATAATTACATATTGTTTTTGTGATTAATCACTATGCTTTAATTACGTTCAATTTGTAACAACAAAAATACATCCTGCATATCAGATATTTACATTACAGTTCATAACGGTAGCAAGATTACAGTTATGAAGTAGCAATGAAAATATTATGGTTGGGGGTCACCACAACGTGAGCAACTGTATTAAAGGGTCGCAGCATTAGAAAGGTTGAGAACCATGGCTCTAGACACACTGACCTGGAAAGTTAAAGAATAAAAGCCTGTATAGCTCGGTTATTTCCAGGCTCTTCATAAACCAGAGGAGAGAATAATAAAGATTGGATTGTCTTCCTGACTCATTAGATAAGCTTTTCCTAATAGTCAGAAGACACAGACACTCACCCTCCATAGATCTCTGTATAAACTCAAAAAATTCCCTTTACTTCCCAGAGTCTTCTTGTTTTCATGAGCTTTTTAAATTGATCAAAATGGGTTTATGTCCTGGCTGATGTGGCCCAATTGGTTGAGCATCCTCCCGTGCACCAAAAGGTCACACAGTTCACTCTCCAACCCCATCTTCCCAGGTTGTAGGTTTGGTCTCCGATAGTGGTGGGTACAGGAGGCAACTCATTAATGTTTCTCACATCTATGTTTCTTTCTCTCTCTACCTCTCCCATCTTCTCTCTCTAAAGTCAATGAAAATGTATTTTTTTAAAGTGGGCTCAATTTTAGCTGAAAGATAAGGATAATCTTTGCTTGAAAGAGAAGGATCCAGTACTCGGGTTATAGTGTTGGATTCTGGGATTCTCTAAGGAAAAGCCCAGCAATGGTTGTTCTCTGATTCCTGTTCCAAACAGCCTCACCCACAGTTTCTCCAAATCCCACCACTGTAAACCTTGTTTCACGGGCTCAGCACGGCCCCAAGTGCCTGCATCAGCTCTTCTTGGCAGCTCCTGCTCTTCTTCTGCGGAGCATGTGATCCAGAGCAGCCACTAGGGTCTGAAAAATCATCAGTGGGTGAAAAGCGTCTCTGGAAGGAATCTAGGTAATTAATGTACAGAAATGCAGACTGACTCCATTGCAAGATAAAACTGCTACCTACTTGCTTTGTCTCTATAAAGGGCTTCACAGACTATTCATTAATACTTGCACAAAGAAGAGACCCACATGTGCCTTTTGAATGTGAAGTTTAATAGGAAGTTTGAGATGATTCAAACAGGCATTGGAAAACACATTGGCCTATTTATTATTATCATGTATATATAGGAAAAGTTGATATTAATACTCAAAACAGACTACTGTTTATTCTTTTAACAGTGTACAATCCTCTTGGTAAACACAGTACAACTATTCTTACTCTTCAAAGCAGAATTGACCATTCCCTCTACTTTACAGCCCATGTACCCTGTAAGAACTTTAATAACAGGACCTGTGACCCTTTATTTACACATCTGTTTCTATGATTGTCTCCCCACACCCTACAGCTTCTACTACCCCAGGTGGTAAGTGCCTTGAGGACAAGGACCTCATCTTATTTCTTCTTGAGCTCTCAGTGGCCAAACAGACTGCCTAGCACACAGCAGATCCTACATTACACCAGGATGGAAAAAGGGGAGAGGTAGTAAACATTAAGAAGGATGGAAACTGAACCTGTCTTATTCATTGTTACCTGGCCTATAAATATTTTTTAATTAATGGATGGACTAAAGAAACAAAGGAGCAGTAGTACTGAGGCATGAAAGTATAGGTTCTGAAGTAATAAGTATCATCTTTCATTAATTCTAAAAAACATTTTTCCTTATATTTTAACAGCTTGAAAATTAGGATGCACTTTACAGTGGATGGCATCTTGGCATTGTGCCATAGTTTATTTGGAACCTTATTTTCTCTTTCTTTCTCAGTATTACATAGACTTTAATCATGCACATTATAAATGATGATATCATAGATTCAGTGAAATACAATCAGTTTATGTAACTGTGGAAAGAAGGGTTAAAAAGATGACTATAAAACTGTACCGAAATAAACAAAGAAGGGGGAAAAAAGCCCGGCCAGTGTGGTTCCGTAGTTGTGCATCAACCAAGGAACCAGGAGGTCACAGTTCAATTCCAGATCAGGGCACAAGCCCAGGTTGTGGGCTTGATCCCCAATAGGGGGCATGCAAGAGGCAGCCAATCAATGATTCTCTCTCATTGAAATTAAAAAACAAATAAATATATCTTTAAAAGCCAGAGGTTCTTTTAAAGAGAGAGAGAGAGCGAGCGAGCTCAGGAACAATCCTGGCCATGTTCCCTGCTGTGTAGGAGAGAAGCAAAAGCAAGAAACAGAATATTGACATCACTTGAGTTCCTCTGTGGCTCAAACTAGCTACATACTCACCAAACCTGCTTCCTTTTCTTTCTGGGCAAACAGGCCATATTTCTCAGCCTTGTTTACCATTATATGAGCCATGTACTGAGTAGTAATTGATGGAATGAGCACAGAAGTGATATAAGTCACTTCCAGACTTGGCCCATGAGAACCTCCCACATGAGCTCCTTCGATCTCCTTCTGCATCTGCAGGTTAAAAGGAGAAAACTTAGAAACACTTAGAGGACAAGGGGTCCACAAGATGAAAGGATCTGGCTTCATGAAACATAGAAGGTGGCCTAACCAGGACACCATATTGAACTGCTATCCAGTCAAGAAATAAACTTTGTATTAAGCACCGAAACTTAGGGGTTGTTATAGCTCTAATGTCTCCTGATTCCAGCTGCACCCATCCTTCCGTGGTTACATGAAATATCCTAGTGTTCTTCCCATAAATTCCCCCTTTGCCCAAGCTAGGCTGAGTTAGGGTCTTTCATCTACAACATAAAAGAGCTCTGGGAGCTTAGCTGGTTAGAGCATCCTCTCAATATGCCAAGGTTGCAGTTCGATCCCTCGCCAGGACACATACAAGAATCAACCAATGAATATATAAATAAGTGGAACAACAAGTCAATGAATCTCTCTCTCCCTCCCTCCCTCGCTCTCTCTCTTCCCCCTTCCTCTCTAAAATCAATAAATAATTTTTAAAAAATAATTTGGAGGAACATAGTCAAGAAAAAGAAACTGCAATCATTGAAGTGGCAAGAAGATTGAAATAAACAATCCCCAAATGTCTAGAAAATTTCTTAAAACAGAGTAATAATTCCAATAAACTGGTGACAATCCACAAAAGACTCTTTTCAGTTTCAAGGGTTACTAGCTCTAAAATCATGAACCATTGACCCCAACTGGTGTGGCTCTGTGGTTGAGGTTCGACCTATGAACCAGGAGGTCGTGTTTTATTTAGACAGGGCACATGTCTGTCTGGGTTGGAGGCTCAATCCCCAGTAGGGGGCATGAGGAAGGCAATCGAGCAATGCTTCTCTCTTACCAGTAATGTTTCTATCTTTCTCTCCCTCGCCCTTCCTTTCTGAAATAAATGAAAATATATTTTAAAATAGTAAAAAATAAAATCACGAACCATTTACGGTGTGATACTCTCTCTTCCTTCTCAATTTATTACCAGAAGCATGTAACAAGTTGTAATAGCCCTCCCTCAGGGTTTACCTACTATTAGATACCGTCTGGAGTCCTCAAACATTCAGAATCCTAACGAGCAAGATAAACCTCATTTATCATACATAGCTAGCTCTGCTGTCCCATGATTTATTGGGAAATGGATCGACATAGAGCTCTAAGAATTCAAATAATTACTCTGGGCTAAATAGTTCTAGGTAGAAGTATACAACCCTGGCCAGAGTTTTCAAAGATAAATATTCAAGAATTAGCAAAGCTTCTGGAAACATTTATAAGACTATAAATGAAAAGATTACAAAATAAATAAGAGAGTGATATGATGAATGCCTACTTGAGCAATGAAAAGGTCTGCCAGGAACTAGGGGCCAGTGATGACAGAGCATGCATCCTGTTCAGTTTCCAGAAACGTTTATCATTGAGCCAAAATTATTTTATAACAACAAGCACTGACATCTGTGATATATTCTGCGGGCTTGTTATAAAGCACTTTTATACTATACATTTGAGTTACTTGACTCTCAGAACAACAGTGTGAAGATGAGATTGTCATCAGCCCTTCATTTACAGCTAAGAACACAAGCTCAGAGAGGTCAAGTGCTCATGGCCCCAGGGTTTATGACTTGAGCCAAGACTTGAGATCCAGTCTCCTAATTCCAGAACCTCTGTCCATATCACTATGGACTTCCAGGGCAGAGTAATGGCCTGGCTGAACAAGATTTTTTCCCAGTGCCATAATTCTTCAACCCAGGTTGGAGGTTAAGTTTGCTCTGTTTCATGTAGTCATATGTGGGAACTTTCCAGAGGGTTAAAGGGCCTGGGATTGATGCCTGGACTGACTCCAAAACCAGCTGGGAAAATATTTCCTGACAAGATACCATAGCTCATGCCTACAGGGAGGCCTTGAGCGAGGAGGAGGGAGCCTGAGGTATGGGTTAGAAGTGCTGAGACATCCATGTGATTTTGTCAAAATCTCATAGTTGGAGGCTTCTGAGACCCAGACAACAAGGTCTCTCAGGACTCCAAAGATAGAATTCAGGGCAAATGAGCTCAATGTACCCTTTGTTGGAGAGGGAGAAGGGATCAACTACATAGACTTAGCTGGCCTCAATCAACATTCTCTAACATGATTTTTTAAAATGATGAGAGAGAGAGAGAGAGAGAGAGAGAGAGAGAGAGAGAGAAATAATCCATTTGTTGTTCCACTTATTTATGCATGCATTAATTGATTCTTGCATGTGCCCTGACAAGAGATCAAACCCACAACCTTAGCATATTAGCTCTAACCAACTGAACTACCTGGCCAGGACTCTCAGATGATTTTTTAGAGCCACTCAGATGCTTTTTTAGACAAATTTGTCAAAAGCAAGCACTCATATATTGCCTGATACAGGCAAGAAAGGGAGATAATTGACATTTTAGTAAGAGCATTTATCTCTGGTAGCTGGTGCTCTACCAACTCAGAAGGAAGACACAGGACAATCAGGGAGCTGTCCTTCAGCATGTTGGAAAGTGTGAAGAGCTGGCCTCTCCTGACTACTGTTACTTCCTGGGCTCCAAGAATGAGAAGGAGGTCCTATATCACAGTGAAGTTCCTCCAGAAATAGAAAACCCAATATCCTGAAGAAGCATTAATTAGTGTAAGAGGCAAAGGCCTTGATTTTAACAACCTGTGCTTGAACTACTGCTCAGACTCTAGTCAGCTGTGACCTGAAGCAAGTCACAAACTCTTTGAGCTTCAGTTTCTACATCTGTAAAGGATAAGAATGCTTATTTTATAGGACTGTGGGGAGGATAAAACAAAATTATGAATCTAAGGGATATAGTACAGTGCCTGATACACAGTAGCTCTATATCAATAAATGTTAGCTCCTAAGTTTTCCCCCTCAACCAATCCCCTAATATTGGAATACTAACACTTAGTCATTCTAATTATTATTAATCTACTGGCCATTAGTAATCTTGAAAGAATCACATATATTATCCAATATCTTTTTAAAATATATATTTTATTGATTTTTTTTTTTAGAGAGAGTGGAAGGGAGAGGGATAGAGAGATAGAAACATCCATGATAAGAGAAGAACATCATCTATCAGCTACCTCCTGCAGGCCCCCCACAGGAATTGAGCCTGCAACCCGGGCATGTGCCCTGACGGGGAATCAAACCAGTGGCCTCTGGGTTCCTGGCTCAATGCTTAACCACTGAGCTACACCAGCTGGGGAGTTATCTAGTATCTTGACCATTTCACTTGCCTCTTTGAAATATAATCACCAAAAACAACCAAAAAGGCAGACAAAAAACTAACAAAAGAATGAAATATAAATATAACCATCTATGACTTTAGTTGAACATATCAAATAACTCTGGGCCCTTGGACCTCTTACTAGTCTACTTTATGCTTCCTAAATTCTAGAAATAAATAAAAAAAAAAGATGGGAGGGAGAGAAGGAGAAGAACTTTAGATCTCTTTTCAACTTTATAATCTTCTTCCAATCTGAAAGAGAATCCAAACCTTATAGATCTTTGGCACATAGCTGCACTTAATAATGGTCAAATTCAACTAAACTTTCCACAAGGCTTAACATAAAAAGGAATTCTGACTTTACCAATGTTTTCTTAAACTTAATAAAGATGGCCATAGGGACAACAGGAAGGATGCAGTTTCTGTGATCTTTTTTATATTATCTTCCTGATCTGTAGAACCATTTCCTCTTGACATCCTCTATCCAAGACAGGGTCAGGCACCCCTCCTCTGTGCTCCAGTATTCTGTTTATACCAATACCAGCACTATGACCATACTGTACAATAATTATCCATTTTATGTCTCCTTTTCTAGGTTATACTCTCCTTTTAGGCAAAAACAGTGCTCTGTGAAATACCAATTACCAGTATCCATCAGCACGGTACCTGGTATATAATAGATACTAAATTAGTGTTGGATGCATGGATGGATTGATTGAAGGAGGGGATGAATGGGATTTTTAATATGGGAGAAACATTAGAAATAATCTCGTCTACAACGTCTTCATTTCATAGATAAAGAAGGAGCCTCAGAGCTGTAAGATAACTCAGCCAAGGTAGCTGATAAGCAGCTAGAAGATGACAAGTGGTGGCAGTCACATGCCATTTTGACTTTGAGTTCAAAGACAGATATCATTTATCACTCACCACCAAGGGGAGGCAGTAAAGCTTGGAGGAAACAGCATGGGCTCCACAGGCAAAGTCTTCTTGTTCCTGCTACCTATCAGTCATGTGACTTAGGGCAAGTTACTTCATTTCTGAGTCACAATTTCTGCATCTGTTAATAGGAACTATTAATAACTTCAGAGTTGTTGGGGTTATTAAATCTGCCAACATACATAAAGTGCCCAGCATAGCACTATGTGCTAAATAAATGTTTACTGAATGAATCATGAATAAGTCCCTGTCCAACATACCTCGGCCTCATGAATGTGGTTTAGACTTTGCATTTAAGTCTCTGCCCACATGGAAGGTGTCTGGGACACCATAATTACAGAACCATGTACTTGAAGATTTGTTCCTTGCTAGAATCAGATCTTAAGGCAGCACTAAGTAGTCTCAATAACTGTGTTCACTATTACCTTCACCTGGGATGCCCTTCCCACCTTCCTCATTGCCACACAAATCTTAACCATCTCCCATTGCCCAGCCATATCCACCCTACAAAGGAAGCCATCTCTAATTCCTATGAATTCATTAGGCCTTCCTGACTCACAAATTAGTTTCCATCACATAGTGGAGGGGTATATCTGTTTGGGGCTTATAATTTGTGGTAAAATACAAATTTACCATATTAACCATTTTAAGTGCACAGTTCAGTACTGTTAGATATATTTACACTGTTATGCAATTAATCTCCAGAACTTTTTCATTTAGCAAAAGTGAAACTCTACACCCATTAAACAATAATTTCCCAATTGCTTCCTCCACCCCAGTCTCTGGCAACCACCATTCTACTTTCAGTTTCTATGAGTTTCACTACCCTAGGTAATTCAATAAGTGAAATCCTTTCTAATGAAGAGGGAATATGCAAATTGACCATCATGCTGTCACAAAGATGGTGGCACTGAAAGCCACAAGATGGTGGTGCCCATCCCCTCAGCCCTGTTGGAGTCCCCCAGTCCCTTGAGCCCCACCAGGGGGGTGGCAGGTATGTGGTGTGGCCAGACTCACTCTCAGCCACCCAGGGCTGGCATGAGGTGCAGGCAAGCCTTGGATGTCATCTGCCCAGCTGCCTGGGGCTGGCCTGAGGTAAAAGCAAGTCTCAGATGTCGGCTGCCCAGCCTAGGGCCACCCAAGGCTCAGGTAATCAGAGCTGGCCAAGACTTGCGCTGCCAGCAGTGGCAGCAGCAGAGGTGTGATGGAACGTCACCTTCCCCTGATCGCCGGGTCGTCTCCTACTCCTGAGGGTTCCCAAACTGTGAGAGGGGGCAAGCCAGGCTGAGGGACACCCCCCCCCCCCAAGTGCATGAATTTTCATGCACCAGGCCTCTAGTGATACAATATTTGCCCATTTATGTCTGATTTATTTTGCTTAGCATAATGTCTTCAAGGTTCACCTATGTTTTAGCATGTGTCAGAATTTCCTTTCTTTTCAAGATTTTGAATAACATTTCACTGTAAGTACATACCACACTTGGCTTATCCATTCATCTGTTGATGGACACTTGGGTTGCTTCCACCCTTTAGCTATTCTGAATAATGTTGCTATGAACATGGGTGTACATGGGTGCATCTGTTTTTTTTTCTCCTTTACATGAGTGTGAACTTCTTAATGACAAAGAAAGGGTCTCAATCATCATTATAGTTCTCAAGGTGCCTGAAAGGTAATGGGCACTCAATAAGTACCTATGGAGTAAATAAGACAGGGCTGCTCCAAACATGAAGTAAAAAAAGGAATCATCTTCCATACAAATTTGCAAAAGGGCAGAATCACAGCAGAAAAGCAAAGACTCTGCAGCAAGACAATCTTGATTTCTGATCTTGGATCTGCCTCTTACTAGTCATAGGACCTTATGCATTTTAATAAGCTCTCAGAGTTTCAACTTTCTCATGTGGTTTTGCCACAATTAAATTCTATAACTTATGTAAAGCAGCACAGTTCTTAGCACATCACAAGCTTTAAAACTTGGCCAATATTATTTTATAAAGTTATATAATAAAAGTCACTTATTGCACATACAAACATAACCCTTAGCTTCCTGACCACGATAATTTTAAAAGCAAAGAGCATTGCCGAAACCGGTTTGCCTCAGTGGATAGAGCGTCGGACTGCAGACTGAAATGTCCCAGGTTCGATTCCGGTCAAGGGCATGTATCCTGGTTGCGGGCACATCCCCAGTACGGGGCATGCAGGAGGCGGCTGATTGATGTTTCTCTCTCATCGATGTTTCTAACTCTCTATCCCTCTCCCTTTCTCTCTGTAAAAAATCAATAAAATATATCAAAAAAAAAAAAAAAAAGCAAAGAGCATGGAGTATTCTAAGACCAAACAATTTATGGTAAGAAACAGTCAAAACAGACACTTTTGCAGCAGTAACAATGAATCCATTTGTACCACTGAATGTGGAATCTTGAGCTATACAGTTACAACTCAACTCTAGTCGCTGGAAATCACTTCAAAGGAACAGACCTAAATTTTATACTAAGGGTCATCTCACTTAGCACACACAGCAGCCTATCCAAGATCTCACAAATGTTTTTTAATCAGGATTACTTGAGGTTTTGGTTTTTTTGGTACCTCGGCTAAATCAATTTTGAATTTAATCATTCATGTTGTAAAGCTTTTAGCAAAAAGATGAAAGAAAGAAATAGACCTTTATTACTATTTCAGACAGAAATATTTATTTTAATCTGTCTCAAAGGAAACTGAACTCCCCACTCTCCTCCCAGTTCCTCTAGGACATGAATTCCTTTTGAGGTTGCTATCTGAATTTTCCAGACCAGAAACATTCCTTCCAAGGTTAGCTCTTAGAAAGTAGTTTTTTAAGTATTAGAAGAAAAAGCTTATTCAAGTTTCTTTTTGTCTGCCATAACAATTGACATTTGACATGGCTAATTAAAATGGCTTTCTCAGACAAAAATCAGAAACTTAGTTGTATGGTAGAGGAGAGGGAAGGGAAGAAAAAGAAAAGGTAAATGGAAGTTGCCTGAATGCAAATATAGCCCGAATGTGGCCCCAAGTGAACAACACCTAATTTTCCTAGAACAATCGTGACTTCATGTAAATTTAACACTATACTAAGATGATTTTTTAATGAAAACCAAAATGAGATATAATATATGTATTTGTAAAATTTTGCAATTAAGTGAATTTTTAAGTGAAGAAAAAATTCCTTGTCAGATCATGCATTACAATTTTGGATTCAGAACAATACTGTCACCATATCCCATGTGTCAATTTTAATTTGGCTCCCCAACTATGGCTAAGAGCTGCTGGCTGCCTTGTCCATCGAGACCCACCATGCTAAGACTTGACACACAGGGGCCTGTTTAATCTTCACAATAACCCTATGCTCTAGGTATTGGCATAGCCTCTCCCTTCTTTTCTACCTTTTTATTTCAAATTAATTTCAGACATAAAAAAAAAACAAAAAATTTACGAATTCATATATATCCTTCACCCAGATTACCTATATGTTAATATTTTCTCACATTTGCTTTATCATTCTCTCTCTCTGTAAATAGATATTACATTAACAATAACTACTTAGCATTTCCTTAAATATAAGGACATTCTCACCCTAGCTTGTGTTGGCTCACATGTGGAAAGATGTTGGGTTCAATTCCCAGTCAAGGGCACATACCTGGGTTTCAGGTTTGATGCCTGGCTCCAGTCAAGGCACATGTGGGAGGCAACCAATCTATGTGTCTCTCTCACATCAATGTTTCTCTTTCTCTCTCTTTTTCTCTCCCTCAACTTCCTCCCTTCCATTCTCTCTAAAAATCAATGGAAAAAATATCTTCAGGTAAAGATTAACAAATAATAATAATAATAATAATAATAATAATAATAATGACATTTTCTTATATTCTCACAGTATATCAAAACCAGAAAATTAACATAAATATTATACTATAATCTAATCCCAGCCCTTATTCAAATTTCACTAATTAAGCAAATAATGTCTGTTAATGCAAAAAAATTATTTTCTGGTTCAATCTGATTTAGGATCATGTGATTTATTTAGTTACTATGGGTCTTTAGTCTCCTTTAATCTAGAACTATTCCTCAGTTTTTGTCTTTCATGATCTTGACATTTTTGAGAAATAGAGTTCATTTATTTCATAGACTGTTTCTTGGTTTAAGTTTATCTACTATTGCCTCATAGGTTCAGATTATGAATTTTCCGCAGGAATGCCACACAAGTGATATGTCCTCAGATGTTGATCTGTCTCATACTGAAATTAAAAATGGTGCCCGCTACCTTTCTCCACTATAAAGTCACTCTCTCCCCCTTTGTAATTAATAAGAACCTTCTGAGGAGATACTTTGAGCTCCTTTATTACGGATGAAAAAATCTCTCTCTCCTCCCCACTCCCTTCCTTCCACTCTCTCTTAAAAAAAAAAAATTTAATGGAATCAACATCCTTAGATAAGGATTAACCAAGAAAAGAGAAAGAAAACAGCAGAAGAGGGAAATGTATATGCATCAAGATACCAAGGCAAACAAGACAAACCTTATTCATTCCTACCCTGAGGCCATCTCACCACACCCTGACCCTTTGGCTGGCCATCTGAAACTTCTTTCTGGGCTGCCATTTCTTTCTAATTTTTTTGTTTTAATTTAATTTTATTTTTGGAATAGATATTACATGATAATATATTCATGTGGTTCAAAACTCAATGTGATATACCCAATCAAAGGGTTATAATAAAAAGGGCAGATAATAACAAGTGTTGGCAAGGATGCAGAGAAATTGCTGGAGGAGATATAAAATAGTGCAGCTGCTCTGGGAAACAATTTGGCAGTTCCTCAAAAGTTCATACACAGAGCTCTCAGTTGGCCCAGCAATTACATTCCTAGATACAGATGCAAAGTAAATAAAAACAAATGTCCACTTAAAAACTTGTATGCAAGTGTTTAAAGCAGCATTCTTCATAATGCCCCCAAAATAGAAACAACCCAAATGTCCATCAATTAATAAGTGAATAAATAAAATATGGTACATTCATACGAAATATTATTCAGTAATAAAATAAGAATGGAGTACTAATTTATGCTACAACATGATAAACCTTGAAAAGATTATGCTAATGAAAGAAACCATTTATATAAAATGTCCCAAATAGACAAATCTATAGACCTCAGCCTGGGGTCCTGGGGTGAGGGAGATGGTAAATGACTGATAATGAGTGCAGAATTTCTTTTGGGAATAATGAAAATGTTCTAAATTGAGTATAGTGATGTTGACATAACTCTGTCAACATACTAAAAACTACTGAATTAAATACTTTAGATGAGTGAATGGGGTGATATGTGAATTATATTTTAATAAAGCTATTTTAAAAGTCAGCATTATATAAAATAATAATTCTTAAGAAATCTCACTATACATACAAATCACTCACCCCTACTGCTCTGTACAAGTGCATAGTAACCAATTTATTTTACACCCTTCCAAGGAATCTCCATGCAAACTGAAATATGTTTAGCCCCACTTCTTTAACAAAATATGCACTGTTCTGCCACCTTCTTTCTTTCACTTAACATATTATTGAAGATCTCTCCATATCAGTACTTCAAGAATACCTTAATTCTTTATATATATATATATATATATATATTTTTTTTTTTATTGATTTCAGAGAGGAAGGGAGAGAGCTAGAGAGATAGAAATTTCAATGATGAGAGAGAATCATTGATTGACTGCCTCCTGCATGTCCCCTACTGGGAGGGATCGAACCCATAACCTAAGCATGTGCCCTTGGCCAGAATCGACCCTGGGACACCTTATCCTGCCGGCCGATGCTCTATCCACTGAGCCAAACCAGTTAGGGCAAGAATACTCTAATTCTTGTTTGTAGTTTCATAGTTTCCGCTGTGTAATCATACCCATTTATTTAACCAGTCTCCCACTGATGCACACTTAGGCTGTTCCCAGTCACTGGCTATCACCAACAATGATGTGATGCTTTTAACCTGGTCTCAGCAGATGACATTCTGTTCGTGGACTGCCGGGAAGCAGTGTGAGTAGCAGGGAAGCAGTTAGAGTTAGTCAGAACTGAGTTTGCATCTGGCCCCATCTGCTAATTGGCTATGTGACCCAGGAAGATTATCTGAGCCTTAATTTTCTGAGCATTAATTTTCTCACTTATTGTAGGTTGCTTTTAGAGTTAAGTAAGATAACACAGATCCCCTGTGACCAAATTTGAGATAATTTCTGTATCAAAAAGCATAAGGAGGGGAGGAAAAAGAAGACAGAAAGTTGGTAATGGATTATAGAATCCAGAAGTCCAAGTGATACAAAAAAAGAAGAAGAAAAAAAAAAAGGAAGAAGAGGAGGGAAGCTGAAAGCTAACCAATCAGGAAAACACTAATAGATACCAATTGACCTAGGCAAACATTATCAATAGATGTTAAAATCATTGGATGAAAGTTGCAGAGGAACAGGATATCTAAACAATCTCAAAGGATACCCCCACAGATAATGTTATTAATTACAAACAGAAACATTATCTTTATAATGCAGAGGTCTGACAACACCACCTCACCCAAATGACCAAACCTCACATACCAGTGATGTTACAAACTCACATTATGTGTCACCAAATATGATGTAAGGGAGGGATGCAACATTCCCTATGAGGAATTCCTATGGGAAATTCTTACCAGAGATGTTTAACCTGAGTCTCATAGTGAGGGGGGAAATCAGACAAATCCAACTTATAGTCTACAACAAGGCAACAGAATCTTCAAAATTTCAATGTCATAAGAGACCAAAAAAAAAAAAAAAAAAAAAAGGCAGGGGTACTGTGATATGTTAAAAGAAACTAAAGAGACACAACTACAATGTGTAATCCTTCTTTCCATCTTGGGTTCCAAAACAAAGGTTATAACAACATTGGAACAACTGGGAAAGTCTGAAAATATTATTGTTTCAATGTAATGGTATTATGGTTACACATGAGAATGTCCTTGTTCTTAGGAGATACATGCTCCGGTCTTTAGAGATCAAGTATTGCCATGTCTACAACTCAGTTTCAAATATTTTAGTGGGGGGAGGGGGAAATAGATAAAGAAAGCAGATGAAGGGTGTATGGGTGGTCGCTGTAATATTTTTGCAATTTTTCCATATATTTGAACATGTTCAAAATAAGCTGGGGGAAAACCAAATAAAACACATAAACCCTCTAGTACCCAGTAGATGTCATGACAGTTCACATCATGGCTTCAGCAAATCTTCAGAGCCCTGCCCGGTTTGGCTCAGTGGATGGAGCATTGGCCTGCAGACTCAAGGGTCCCAGGTTCGATTCTGGCCAAGGACACATGCCTGGGTTGCAGGCACAATCCCCAGTGGGAGGCATGCAGGAGGTAGCTGATCGATGTTTCTAACTCTCTATCCCTCCCCCTTCCTCTCTGTGGAAAATCAGTGAAATATATATATATTTTTTAAATCTGCAAAAAGCTCCTTACTCTATGCGTGTAGGTAAAATGAATCACATTAAAGGAAAGGTCACCAGCCAGTCCTTGCCTTCATAAAGTTTGTATTTTTTATCAGAAATTAAGACAAAAACAGGAAGCAGCTCAAGAAGCAGTATGGTTTTTGGTTCCAGAAAATCTACCTAGGACATACATCTGCAAAAATTTTTTAAGCTAGGTACCTTTAAAAAATAAAACAAAACAAGTTACTTAACCTCACTAAGAATTGTTTCCTCATTTACATAGAAAAATGGAGCTCAAATCTACTACCTAGGATTGAAAGAATGAGACAGCACACATAAGACGCCATTGTGAAGCATCTCTTATTTTAAAGACTCTCTTTAAAAGATATTATTAGTCTCCTAGAATAAAAGTGGGGAAGAAGGAAAACTCCTAGATGGGTCCACCTTTGTTTCCCTATCGGAACGCCCAGCACAGGGCCCTGCATTTAGCTTATGCTCACAGATATTGGTTAAAGAAGTAATGTGAGACGTATGAGACATATGCTTTTTAGGCTGCAAATTCCATTAAAGAAAATACTAAGAGGAGCTGGCCCTGTCAGAGACAGCAGCACCTTCACAACAGCACATAAATTTGCCAAAGTCTTTTATACACGTTATTTCATTTGAGCCTCACAATAATCCCCATCTCACAGATGAAGAAACTTCGGCTTAAAAAGATAAATTACTCATTTAGCACACAATTCAAATGTGTGCTTGCTCCACTCAGCCACAAAAGAAAGGGAATAATTGGCTGACCGATTTGAATTCACAGCCTATGATCCTTACAATCTCTTCCTCGGGGTTTTTGCTGGGGCAGAGTGAGTCACCAATGGCCACTCCTGAAGTCAGACCTTTTTTTACCAGAAAAATGCCAGAAACCTGCCCTTGGACTGCTTCTATTGATATCAGGCCTACTTCAGATATTTAAAAAGTGAAGTGAAGCTTCAATTCCCCTTTCTACTGTGGTTGTGTGACTGAGATGGGAGCGGAACTAAGCAGAAGAGGTTATTGTCATCTCAAGATTGATGTTGTCCACATTTTAGTGAAATTAACCATAACTCAAAAATAAAATTTCCTGCAGAATTTTCTGGGGAAAACTCTTGGCTGCTTTATTCTTTCAGTTCACTTTTTAAACATCATGCTGTGCTATAGGCTTAGATAATGTACGTATTTTACTTTTCCAGGGGTTTCCATGTTATTTACATATCAACCTTTATTACAGCCATCTCAAAAACCAGCAGGAAGTCTGTGATCCCATTTTTTGCTCACTTTCTGTCTACCCATCACAAGTTTCTTCCCTTAACAAAAGAGTTTAGTTCCAGTGGCTAAATAATTTGACAAAGTTATGTAGAAATGGCTCTCTCAAAGACTGTTAATAGCAATTCAATTGTCAGGGGACAGTTAAAGGGGAACTGTTCATGCCACCTGACCCAGTATTTCTACCCTTAGAAATGTATTTTACAGAAATAGTCTTACAAATTCATCACAAAAAGATGTATATGCAAATATTCACTGCAGCAGTACCCAACAGCCATTAAAATGGATAAATTAGGGTGAAGCATCCATCTTAAAAACTTGTTTGAAATTTTAACCCTGCTATTTGGCTTCTGTAAATGCTTGCTTGCTTAAATAATAAGGAAAATAAGATTACTCCCACTTCAGAGAGGCCATTAAACCTTCCCCGGACGAAATTATCAGTGCTGGCACCAGGCCAAACCTTTGATTGAAGTCTCAGGCCCTAAAGGGGCTCTTTAAGAAGTTGCAAAGGGGGCTAGAAACACCCCATATTTGGGAGACAAAGAAGGTAAAAATATATAAATATCGAAAGTTCCTCCATGTTGGGGCCCAGAATTTGAGAGACATTTTCCTCTGGATCCACGGGTAATAAATGTAACTCCATCTCTCTAAGTATTCGCTTGGTTCTTCTCCAGTTTTCTGTAACAAGAGCAACATGCAAATATGTGGGACAAATGCCCAAAATATATTAAGTTAAAGGAAGCAAGCAAAATATGTATGTATGTATAATACTAATATCATTAGCATATGTGTAGGAAAAAATGACAGAGGAGTATACATAAAAATCTCAACAGGATGAAATTAAGGGGAACTTTTCCTATGTTGTTCATTGTATATTTCTATAATAAATTTTGATTAATCTTATATCTAGAATTAAAAAAATAAAATTAAGGTATATATTTATGTGCCCTTTCTCATCCTTTCCTCTTCACTTTGGAACCAGCTAGTTTGCAACTCCACCTGCGTTACTACTTCTAATAATATCAAAGGTAGAATGCCAGCTAAAAAGTCTGCATTCTTTTTTTAAATATGTTTTTACTGATTTGAGAGAGAAAGAGAGGAAGGGACAGGGATAGGTAGAAACATCGATAACAGAGAAACATCAATTGGCTGCCTCCTGCATGCCTGTCACTGAAAATCAAGGCTAAAACTGGGCATGTGCCCTGACCGGGAATTGAATAGTGACCTCTTTGGTTCATGGGTCAATGCCTGAGCCACACTGGCCAGGCAAAGTCTGCACACTTATAGAATATATACAGGATCATATTTAGAAAAGATACAAAGATCACTTACAATGTCCCCCCAACAAATGGTATTTCAGCACATAGGCTAATTAAATACTTGCAGTGACCAAAAAAATCACTATCTTCTGAAGCAGCCCTTGATGCCTTCTAGCTTTGCGTTAACACATTCCTAAAGAGGACATTCAGGAATGGCCATTGATCTAGACACCAAGACCATAATATGTCAGGCTAAACAGAAGGTACCATGACCACATTCAAGAAAACTAACATTGCAACTGATTACCTAATCGGCAGCTCCCATTCAATTTCCCAAAATGTCCCCAAAATGTCCTTTATAGTTTTTTAAGTCTAGGATCCAACCAAGGATTACCTGTTGCATTTGGTTATCACATCTCTTTAGTCTCCTTTATTCTAGATCAGCCACCCACACATTTTGTTTTATTTCATTTTGTTTGTCTTTCGTGACATTGACATTTTCAAAGATCGCAGGCCAGCTGTTTCGCAGTATGTCCCGAAATCTGGATTTGGCTGATTATTTCTTCATGATTAGATTTAGGTCAAACATTTCTGACAAGAATTCTACATCAATAATGTTGTATACTTTCCGTTGCATCAGGTTTTATAGTTATACTAAGTTATCTTTTACTCGTTTTATCACTGTGGGCACTAAGCAAGCATCAACCAATAAATAAAATATTCAAAACAATAAATGCATTTAATGTTAAAAACAGCTACCATGAGCAACCAGGCACAGTGCCAGACATTTAAAATATATTATCTGCCCTAGTTGGTTTGGCTCAGTAGGTAGAGTATTAGCCTTCTGACTGAAAGGTCCTGGGTTCGATTCCCATCAAGGGCACATGCCCAGGTTGCAGGCACAATTCCCAGTAGGGGGCATGCAGGAGGTGGCCAATCATTAATTCTCTCTCATCATTGATGTGTGTGTGTGTATATATATATATATATATATATATCTCCCTCTCCCTTCCTGAAAGCAATAAAAATATATATATTACATATCCATATATATACACACACACACACATTACCTCATTTAACCCGCACAATAATCTGAAGAAACAGAGGTTCAAAGAAGTTAAGTAACTCGCCCAAGGACACACATGTAGTGATAGAAAACATGTGTATGCCCATGTGAACTCACACAGACACACTTTAACATGTGATCTCAACATATGATATCAGGAGTTCATGTTCACCCTCAGAAACCGCCATGGATAAGTTAAGAACCCCTGCCTTCGCCTAATCTTGCAGAGGCCTATCTAGTTTTAAAGTTTGGATTCCTATGAAGAAGAAACTAACAGTAAATTAGCTATGGTCCATATAAAATTCTTTCATGCTTAGAAATATTCTTATTTGGAGATAGGCCACATTTTCATCACAGCTAAGAATATACGACAGTGGTTCCATAAATTACTATAATATTGCCCTCATTGCCAATTGGCTCAGTCGCTTAAAGCATCGTCCCCATATGCCAAAGTTGCAGGTTCGATTCCCAGTCAGGGCACATGCCTGAGTTGTGGGCTCAATCCCCATGGGGAGTTTTGCACAAGGCAGCTGATCAATGATTCTCTCTTATCATTGATATTTCTATCTCTCTCTTCCTTCCTCTCTGAAATAAATAAAATATAGATATATATTTTTAAATAAAAAATAAATTTACTCCACATTTATTTTAAAAATCAACCAATGAATACAAAAATAAGTGGAACAACAAACTGATGTCTTAAAAAATATTATAATATTGTGTTTTTATTGTTTGTCTTCTTTAAAAAAATTTTTATACATATATTTCTTTATTGATTTCAGAGAGGAAAGGAGAGAGAGAGAGAAATAAAAACATCAATCATGAGAGAGAATCATTCATTAGCTGCCTCCTGCAGGCCCCAACCCACACTTTAGGAATGTGCACTTGGCTGGAATTGAACCTTGGACCCTTCAGTCTGCAGGCCAACGCTCTATCTACTGAGCCAAATCAGCTAGGGCTATTGTTTGTTTTATTTAAACCATTTTCCAACAAAGCGAGGAAATAAATAAAATGTAAAAAATAAAATTTTATAAAACTAAATATATTCTTAATTTTAAAATTATTCTTCTATAACTTTTGGCATTAAATATCCTTTATGAGATAAAAGTAAAAGAGAACATTAGAAAAATAATTATTGTCAACTGCTCACCCCCATTTTATCTTATTTTTAAAAATTCTACTTATCTATAAAATTCAAAAGTCTAAGACCCATTGATTTAGCAAACTATATACAGCTAACATTATTTCTGAGAAATTAACTTGAATAAAGGAAGTGAAGATCAAAAGGAAACCAGGTTTGAAATATTTCTGAATTTCCCCAAATTCATCTACCAAAGATCTCAAAGGCTTCAGGTCTCAGGAATACATATTTAATGGATTTGTTAAAACCATTTCATATTTGATATTTGCATTACTAATTGCTCTTTCAATATTTTGCTATTTCCTGCTTTTGAATGGGCCCTTAGTGACCTAGGTTAGTTCACTCAATCAACAAATATCCAGACTCCCTAATTTATGCAAGGTACTCTATTAAGTGTCTTTATTACCTCTTATCTCAGGTCAAATGTCACAGGCCAATGTAGACACTCTCCCTCCCCGCCACCGGAAAGAATAAAAGAATTCCTTGGGGCTGTGCTCTTCTACCAAGGCCTACATACCTCTCCATATGTGGTTATTTGTCTTTCTCCATCAACTCTTCCAAAGTAAACACTATCTTATCTGTGCTATCTTCCTAGCACAGTGCTCATATAACTGGAAATCAGCATAAATTCATGGAATACATATTTTTACAGATGAGAAAAATAAAGGTCAGAAAAAGCATATGATGTGCCCAACATCATACAGCTAATAAATTAGTAGTACCCGGTCACCAGAGCTCTCTTCTATTCCACCATGCCACATCATACATGTGGACAGGGTGAGAGAAAGATCTTAGATGTCTTCCTGGAACTTCAAACTCAACATGTCCAAAAGTCACTCCTTCTTGAAAAAAGCAAACAAAAATCTGGTCCCCATCCAGTGTTCTCATTCTCTGTAAATGATATCCTTGGTGGCTCAAGAAAAAACTCAAGTTATCTTAACTCTCTTCTCCCTATACTCACATCCAATCAATTAATAATCTTACCAATTATAATCTTCAAACTTTGTGTTTCTCTAATCTCATCCCTTCTCTCCAAGCCTCTGCCACTATCCTGGATCCAAGCTACCATCATTATTTACGAACACAACAAAAATGACTTACTACTTGGTCACACATTCAGTTTGGCCAATTCTCTCCAATCTCTTCTCCACAGTGATGTTTTAAATAGCTTCCCACATATTACATTGAACCAACTACATATGTAATTGAACCTTCCATTACCATCCTAAAGTACAGTATTTGCACTCAAGTCTCTTGAAATGTCACTTTCTACTGGAAACTTTCCCTGACTCCTCCGGACAAGGTGAGAGCATCAGTTAGGCACTCGTGTTCCTCCTTGTCATACACCCCCCTTTGTCAGTAACATTCATCACATTTGCTATAACTTGTTCAATGATTGTCTCCCTGTTAGAATATAAACTCTATGAGGGCAAGAGAAGCTTCTCTTTTCCCTGATATACCCACAGTCCTTAGAACGTAGTAGCTGCTCAATTAATATTTATTGTCAGAATAATAGGCTGGGCCCAGATTGAGGCAGGCCAAGTAAAACAAGGGGCAAGGATCATTATCCCTTTGTAAAGACATAAACTAAAATAGAAAGAACTTCATAGTTATTCAGGAGCACAGAAATAGCATTTCTCCTCCCTAAAACACTAAAAAACATGGTTAGGAAAGGGAAGAATACTAGAAATGAGAAGACGATAAAGAGAGATCTAGGATGACAGCTTCTGAATCTGCCTGTAGTACTAGTTGCTTCTAGATCAGTGGTCGGCAAACTCATTAGTCAACAAAGCCAAATATCAACAGGACAATGATTGAAATTTCTTTTTGAGATTTGAAAACCGACTTCTGCGCATGGGCCATGAAGTTTCAATCGCACTGTACATGCGCGCCCACAGGTGGTACTTTGTGAAATAGCCACACTCAAGGGGCCAAAGAGCCGCAGTTTGCCAACCACTGATCTAGATAGTTTAGACATTAGACTTTACATGCCTAGAGAGGCACTCATGCTAAACAAATATAACTACCACCACACTCTTCTTCTTAAAGGGGGGAAATAAAATAACAAACTCCTTTCTCCACAAATTAAAAACCACAGGAGAGAAAGATGTCTTTATGCCCTAACCAGTTTGGCTCAGTGGATAGAGTGTCGGCCTGCCAACTGAAGAGTCCCAGGTTCAATTCCGGTCAAGGGCATGTACCTTGGTTGCAGGCACATACCCAGTGGGGAGTGTGCAGGAGGCAGCTGATTGATGTTTCTAACTCTCTATCCTTCTCCCTTCCTCTCTGTAAAATATGAATAAAATATGTTTTTAAAATAAAATAAAATAAAAGGATTCTTTAAAAAAAAAAAAAAGATGTCTTTGCTCAAGGTGTCCCCCCTGGATGATGCTTCTCAGCAATCAACAGAGAAGAGGGGGGGGGGGGGGGCGGGAGGCAGACTTCCCACCACTTCCTGGAGCAGGGATAAGTGGGAGAAAAGTATTAAATGAGGCAAAAGCCATTTGAAATCTATTTATTCCTTGGGAATCATGAGAACATTCCAGGTAAAGCATTTTCAAACCTTACTAACCCATTGGCAGTTCTTAATAAAGGTAGCAATACAGTTGGCATGAGCTCTACTGCAACATTTCATTGTTCACATGCTGCCACAGAAGCCACAAACCAGGCCAAGGGGTCAGGCTTGATGCTGCTCATCCTGCCAAGCACCAACCGTTATTCCCTGAAAGACAGGGAAAGGACAAAGACTCCTCAAAGAGAACTCTGTGGAATAAATATTCACACTGCCGCCATGTAGCCTGGAGTTTCTGGATAGGGTAGAGAATGGGCGGGGCAGGTACTCAGAGACTGGAGAAACTTAAAGAAATAGATGTGATATACCAATTATAAAAGGGACATTCTGAAACACAGAGGAAAAGCGAGCATCGCAAATGGAGAAATGGGAAAAGAAATTGAAAGAACTTCAAGAGATGTAGAAGGGTCGGGAAAGGAAAGTACAGGAGAAACAAGAAAGATGCCCCAAAAAGCAGATAGTAAGCAACACAGAGACACAGAGAGAGAGGCAAAGCCAGGCAGTCCATCTTTTCCCAAATCCAAAAGCTGGTCACTGCATTCCAATAAATCACCCTACTACAAAGCCCATACAATGGATTGTCCTTTGCATTCAGCAACAAGCAGCATTAAATGAAGCATCACCCAGATGTAACTTTGGAGATCTAAGGATCAGAATTAAAAATGAACAAAGTCAATTCAGCAGCAGAGGATAACCAGTAAAGACTCCCCCCCCCCCCCCCCCCCCCAAAAAAAGACTCTCCCCCAATGCCTGACTTGACTATGAAAAGGTTTGGCATTTTAGAGTTAAGCATAAAGTGCCAGGCATTTCTCCTTCTTTTGACATTCTAAGAGGGGGGTGTGGTTGACCCCAGGTCTATTCATTTCCAACGTTGTAGATCTCTCAGCTAAGACTGGCCCCATCTGTTCTTGAGTCAGCCAGTTGTTTATGTCACAGTAACATATTTATTGCACTAGTCATCCAAATTACTTACGAGAACCAACATCATACAAGTCAGAATGCTTTCTGTCCTGTTAAATGTGTTAGTTCCTTTAAGAAGAAAAACAAAACAAAACAAAACAAAACAAAAATCACTACTATACTCCTTGGTTTCCTTGGCCAGGATCACTCTTTCGTGGGTACCTTTCAGTAATGGCAAATGAAGGTTAACAGTGCTTCTAACTTTCCCTTCCCTAACGCGTTAAAATGAACCCTGGTTTCCTTAATGATCCCTTCTCCAAACCGTTATTCGTGCCTGGCGACGGTGCCTCAGGAACCAGCGGCTCATTATGGTACCACTGCCAGTGGCAAGGAGCCTATTGCAATGTAATTTAAAACACTCACACAAGCACAAATCTGTCAGCTCCACTTGCAAACAATCCTGAAATCCTGCAGTCGGGAAAAGAACGCTGGAGAAACGGCTGCTCCCAGCAGCCGCTGAGAAGCTTCCCCAGACACGTGAAACATTTCTGAATGGCACGGAGTGCACCAATAAAGGACACTGTCACCTCAAATCCGCAGAAAAGGCGAGGCAAGCGACACAGACACACATATAAAACAGAGCCCCACAAAACTTAGCCTGCGGAGAAGCAGCACACTCAGCTTAAAAGCGAGGTGTGCTCGCCCAAGCGACACAGAAATGTTCTAAAGTATTGCAAGCACATGAAATCACTGTCTCCATTTCCCCCCACGCATCTCTCTCCCCTTCCTACTCAAACCTCAGCACGCGGGCCGTCGGTGACAGGACTGCAGTAGTCCCCCACCTCAGCCTTCTTCTGATTCTCCAAGAGCACTTCCCAACGTCCTCCCAGCCCAGCCCCCTCTCTCGGCTTCAGAAAGGTTGAGGGGAGTTGCGCCTAGAGAATTGGCAGGAATCGGTCCTTCCGCGGGGGACGGTTGCCGGAGTTGTTCTGTACAGTGACCCAAATTGCACAGAGCTTTTCACTTAGCAGCGCTTGCGAGCACCTCCCCAATCCTTCCCCCTGACCCCCATCTTCTCAAAAGAAAAGCCTTGAGAATTAAGCGGGAGGAATAACTTGGTAGAACCGTTTGAATAAATCACTTCAACTCACCTGGTTTGGGATATTTCTCCCCACCCCAGGCATAAACAGAAATGATATGCGAGTGAGTCACGCACGCAACGTAAGGTGGTGCGAAGTCTTAAGTCCAAGGGCTGGAGTCAGTCCCTGCCCTGATGCCGCTGCTACTCTTAGCTCAGCTGGAGCGAGCGGCAATCACAAGCCCAGCAGCAGCAGGGGGGTGGATAGATCGTAGCACAATGAATGCAGTGGGGTTTTTGCGATGACATCATCCCTCTGTCCAAAAGGCCCCAATAGCCATGCTCAGGAGCGCTGCATTCTGGGTATTGTAGTCTTCTTCCAGCCTGGCCGGACCTTGAGGCTGCTGTCGGAACTACAATGCCCAGAATGCGCCGAGGTCGGACGCCCCCAGAGCGAACTCTGGCAGCGAAGGAAAGTCGGCCGCCATATTGGGGGAGCCAGGCGATTCCGCGGAGCCGGCTGAGGCTTTAGGCAGCGCGGGAGGCGAGTGGTGGAGCATTGGGGACGGTGAGGTGGAGGACAAGCCCGTAGGAGATCGGGGGCCAGAGCCTGGGAACCGGGCGGTGGAGGTTTCCTCTGGAGACGGATGTAGGTCGTGCCTGGCTGGAGGCGGCTTCCAGAGGTCGAATGGGCCTCGTCCTCACGATTCTGCGGGATTGCCTCGGCCCCCTACGCCTCTTGCTCCATTTTCTAAGTAAGGTACTGAGGGAGTCAGTTCATGTCTGGGCTCGGAGCATCATTTAGACCCTCTAACAGCACCGTCGGGGTGGTCGGTGTCTTTGTTGGGGTGCGGGGACCCCGGGCGGCGACCTGCTCGCCTGTGGTCGGAGAAGATTCCACCCACAGAAATAACTTCTTAATTTATTTTTCTCTCTTTACGTACTCCTTCCAAAGGTTCCGGACCCTCGTTGGTTGTTCATGCAGAGTGATTTGCAAAAGGGTCTGAGGGAAATCGATGTTGGCAAGTAGATAAGCTGCCAAGGACCGGACGGTGCTGGGGACGGACCGCGCCTGGGCACCGCCGGGCAGGAAGGATGAGGCTGACCCACAGGACGAGCACGCCCGGCTAAAACGGCATCTTCAGACCTGCCTGCAGAAGCGGGGAGTGATTGAAGGGGGGTGTTATTGACGACTGGCGATCGATTTCCAAGTAGCACAGGTTCTTGGGTAAATCTAGAGAGTATTCGCTAAAATCCTGCAGAGATAGGATGTTCATTATTAGCACGGCTCCCCAACTTACTTAAATGTGTGGTACTCCCTAACTACAACTCCTTCACAACTATTTTTTAAACCAAGTAACTGAAATCAAAATCACTGGGCTTTTAAGGGATTTTGTCTAGTGTCTCAAATGATCTGTATGTCAATTGTGTTACTAAAACAATGTTGTGTGTTTATTTTTTCAGAGTGCTACACTGTGGAAAGATGGGAGATTTCTTTGACTCCTGAGGGTTAAAAATGCTGATATACTTTAAGCTGTTTGACTTCCTCCGTTTTGCACCTCATTCTGAAAACAAAAATAACTAGTTATTTTGAGTCAGTAAGGTATGCACTTCACCTATTAGAAGTTAATAAAACTGTAGCTAATAAATTCTCTGGTCAAAGAAAGGCTAGGCACAATTATTACAAACGATAAAAGCATGGTAGAAATAGTCTCTTAAATGTAAACATTTTTATGAAGAATGATCTTAGATGTCACGTTTCCGGGAACAAGTCACAGATGAATGGCTTTGTTTTATTTTTAAAGATAATATGTATTGATCTCATTTATCCATGAATATAACAATGGGAAGGGCTCATGCAAATAATTCTGTTATTAAAAAATAACTTTGAAAGTAACAGTGGTAAGTATAGGAAAAGGAACAAAGTGTTTACTTTTTTTTTTTTCTGACCTTCATTATCACTATAGAAGTGTTTCAAGCTTAATAGATATAAAATAGACTAGACAGATTTACATTTAGGCTTAGTTTCAAATGTAAATTATTTTTAGGGGTTGGTTATACAAAGTGTTTTTGTATCTTATACAAAATTATTGTAATTTGCTCATTTTATATTTCTTTAAGCAATAACCTCAATTTGAGTTATTATGAAGACAAATTTGTGGCGGGGGGGAAGAAACACCAACAGATGCCTTAGAAATGTGTGAGAGTGAGACCTATGTAATGCACTAATTTTTGTAATTTGCTATGTGTTTGGATAGTTTGAAGTTTTTCTAGCCTTATATTCAGTGGACATCTAACCATGAAGAAATGAAATGAATCTAGCTAATAGCTACAGGAGTTAACCCTTAACTTTTGGGGGGGGGGTTAGTAGAGGTGGGGATCTATATTATTTTTTTAGGAATTTTAATTACAAAATTAATATTTGAGGAATCAGTGATTTCAGCTTCTAAAACAATAAACTCAGTATCCCAAAGAAAACACTGGGTTAGGAAAACTGAAAAGTGGAATTAAGACAGCCTTAAGTAGATACCTCTTTTTCCGTCTCTCAAAAGGGAATTGGGGAGGAGGATATAGGGGGGATAAATGTAATGGAAAAAAATAAAATAGGATGAGTACATTAATTTTTATTATAATTATAGGTAGATCATTCAGTAGTATTGTGTCAAGTTGCTGCTAGAGCAAGGGTTTTTGTTCAACAGGATTAAGTGTCAGGATCACCTATATAGATTTCGAAAAATACATAGTTATTGCCCACCCATCCCTGCCTAATTCTGTAGGGTTAGAACCCTACAGAATTATTGTGTGTATTTTTAAAATTATAGGTGACATGGGGGATATCTGTAATACTGTAAACGGTATTGGCAAAGATTTTAGGTTAATTACAAATTATACCCATAAATGAATTGTGATATATGTAAATGAGGAAATCACCCAGGGATCAATTTATACTTGTTAGGGAGAAAGAAAGAATACCACAATATCTTACTTACCTAGATATTTCTTAGAGTAAGGATTTAGTCTAATGCTGAAGAAGTGATAATAGAGACTTTTTCAGTAAGAGTTCAATGCAGTCAAAAAATTATGGTAAAGCTATTCGGATATTTAAAAGAAACAAGTCTAGACAGAAGCAGCCAGATACTAGAATTTTCTGAAAATTTTTAGTAAGTCCCTAAACCCTAAATTTTAAAAAATTGTTAATTTAATCTTAGTATTATTGATATTTGGGTATAGCATATGTAATATAGTATCTTTTTTTAAAAATAATAGATTTTTTATTGCCCTAGCCAGTTTTGCTCAATGGCTAGAGCATGGGTGCACAGACTGAAGAATTTTGAATTCAGTTGCAGTCAAGAGCATGTACCTTGGTTACAGGCTCAATCCTGGCCCCTGTCAGGGTGTGTATGGGAGACAACTAATTGATGTGTCTTTCACATCAAAGTTTCTCTGTCTCTCCTCCCTTCCACTGACTAAAAATCAATGAGAAAATATCCTCAGGTAATGATTAATATTTCAGAGAGGGAGATAAATAGAAACATAAGTGACGAGAGAATCATTGATTGGCTGCCTTCTGCACACCTACTGGAGGTGGAGCTGTAACTTGGGCATGTGCCCTGAGCTGAAATCAGCTGTGACCTGGTTCTTAACCACTGAGCCACACTGGCTGGGTATAGTATCTTTTTTGCTCTAAATGTTTCTCAGTTACTGTTTGGAGTCTACATTCAAAATCCTGTAGCATTCTTGCATGTATATCTGCTAAAGAATAAAGATAAAACTCAAGAAAAAAAGCATTTGAAATGTTTAAAGCAGCCCCAAGATTGACTCACTTAGGGTCTGTCTTTGAAAAAAGGTCGGTCCTCTTGGAGACTGACTTTAGAATTTTAGAGAATATTATCAGTGACCTCTGGATTCTAGCTCTTCGGTTGCAATTTATCTTGAATGCCTTGTACAGTATCACAGAAATTAGTAACATTCTTTGCCTCAGTGATAATAGCCTCTAGGGTGTGGGAGAGGATTAAATAATCTATATAAAGCATTTAGCAGAAGGCTTTGGAACAGATAAGTTTGTGTGTGTGTGTCTGTATGTATATGTATGTATGTGTGTTTAAATTTTAAGGAGTAGCCCCAGAGCAGTTAGGATTCCAGGGACAGGATAGAAATTACCTCAGATGTACTCTTTCAGCAATTTGTTGATAAGCCAGACTTGCATGATTAAGCTCTTACCAAAATATAGTTCCATTTCTTTTTATGATAGAGAGCATCAACAATTCTTTCCAGTCCTTACCACATAAGGAATATAAAGTTCTCCTTACCGAATTGTGTTATGAAGAGATTTTTATAGTACCTAGGGTGGCTGAAATTTTTTTAAAAAAGTTACACAGTAATAGGTTTTGCTTGTATTCCTGTGTAGCTTGAAAAAGCCCAGTTGATTTTGAAAACCAGGCCTTATCTTAATTTAGGATCATTGTAATTTGTTCTCTAAAAGAAATGATCTTCTAAATTATGAAAAATGTTATAATTGTTTCATGTCTTACATAATTCTAAAGTAATGCTTTTATATTCCAAGCTATAAAATTTGTCTGCTTTTCCGTATCTGTCTTCTAAAATAGAATCAATTTTCTTATTTCCAAAATGAAATGCCAACAACCCAAAATGATGTAGACCCAGTAGTTATATTAAAAATTATTCTAACCTGATCACAGAATTGAGACAAGTAAACTTAAAGGGGGAAAAAGAAAAACACTTACCAAAAGATACCTTTTCAGATCTCACCTTAGATGGTGTTAAATGTTTTCTGAATTGTACATTTCTATAAGTGGACACAAATGAGCATACCTTACAGGGTTCAGCATTTGGAGTTTCACTTATTCTATAAACTTTTTAGTATTTCACGTTTTAAACATTTTACTTTGAGTTAATATTCAGGAAAAGAAAATAAGTTTTCTAGTCTTGTTTAATTGACCCACTGTTGTATTTGTAGCAAATTGGCATAATTTTAGCTTCTGGCTTCATGTGCTACTAAAGGTAAATGCAGTAAATATCCCAAAATCAAGATTTGAAATCTAACCAGAAAAGTCTGTCCTCTATCCTATGGTTTACTTTCTTTTTGTAGGATTGGATGATTGAAAATACTTATTTTTAAGAATATATGAACATGAACTTAATCAAATATAAATATATCCCTGAATATAGCCATCCTATCTAATAAAAGAGTAATATGCAAATTGACTGTCACTCCAACACAAGATGACCTGCAGGGGAGGGCAGTTGGAGGAGGCCAGACCTCTAGAGGAGGGGATTTAGGGGTGACCAGGCCAGCAAGGGAGGGCATTGTGGGCAACCAGGCCTGCAGGGGAGAACAGTTAAGGGCAATCAGGCTGGCAGCAGACCAGTTAGGCATCAATCAGGCTGGCAGGTGAGTGGTTGGGAACCAGCAATCCTCGATTGTGAGAGGGATGTCTGCCCGGTTAGGCTTTATCCTACCAGGGCAGTCAGACATCCCTTGAGAGGTCCCAGATTGGAGAGAGTGCAGGCTGGGCTGAGAGACACACCATCCTCTGTGCACAAATTTTGTGCATCGGGCCTCTAGTTTAATAATCTCACTACGTGATTCCACCTAATTTTACTTGAAAACACCAAGGTAAAATAATACCAAAGTCAGGCCTCTAAGTGTAAGCCCCTCTTTTGTGTTCCTAATTCAGTCTTCTTTCCATTGTACTCAGTACATCTTATTTTTGTTGAAATTTCAAGACAGTTACCAATTTTTGGTTGGTAATCCTTACCCATTTAGAGAGTTGGAGGGAGAGAAACTGATTGGTTGCTTCCCTAGGCCAAGGAGCAACCTAAGTATGATTCCTTGAACAGGAATCAAACCCTCAACCTTTTGGTGCTCTGGCCAATACCATATACAGATACTGGCCAGAGCAAATGCCAAATATTTTTTATGTTTCTTTGTACATATATATTCAGTGAAGACTAATCCAACCACATGACCAAGTATTGCTTAACAAAGGTCTATCAGTTTTCTTAGGGAAATGAACAAGTTACATGATCCATGTCTTCACCTAAAGCATTTGATTAAAAAATACTTTTGAATAATGAATCCTACAGTACTTTATTATATCAAAAGTATCAACATTTGGAGAGTGCCATTTAAGCCAGTTGTAAATCCATTTCATTCTTTTAAGTATGGAGTAATTATCAAGTACAAGGCACTGGGGATACAATGAAGACTATGATCCTTTAGACCATTAGACTCAACTTTCTCTGTCATTTTCAAAAGAAATTTTTAAAGTACAGTATGTTGGGTTACAAAGGGAGCCAGTCCTATCTAATAAAGCAGGAATACACTAATTGACCATCGTGCCCTCACGAAGATGGTGGCATCCACAGCCAATGAGGGGATATACTAATTGACTGCCATACCCTCAAGTATGGCGGCGCCCAGTCCCCTCAGCCCCGCTTGGACAGCAGGTGCATGGCCAGGCCCACCCCCAGGGGTTCCAGCTGCTCTGTACACCTACCTCCAGAGTTCCCCAGTCCCTTCAACCCCACTGGGGCAGCAGGCATACAGCATGGCCAGGCCCACCAACAGGGGTTCCAGCTGCTCCACACACATCTTCAGAGTTCCCCAGTCTCAGCCGCCCAGGGCCAGTCCAAAGTGCAGGCAAGCCTTGGATGGCAGCTGCCCAGTTGCCCACAGCTGCCTGAAGTTCAAGTAATGAGGGCAGGCCGAGGTTTGCGCTGCTAGCAATGTCAGCAGTAAAGGTTTGATGGCATCACCTCCCCCATATTGCCAGGTCACCTGTCCCTGAGGGCTCTCAGACTGAAAAGGGGCAGGCTGGGCTGAGGGCCTCCCCGCCTCCTAGTGCATGAATTTTCATGTACCAGGTCTTTAGTGGTGAAATAATTACCAAAAATTGAAATTTGTGCTATGTTTTATTAATTCATTAAGATCTAGCACTGGCTGAAATTACAACATTGAACATGAAATACTTAAGCTGTTAACATTTTCTGTGGACACTACTCTGGTCTTTACCTACATTCAAATTTTATTTGATGTTATTAAAAATGGAGATGTAATTTTTTCCCATCTAAGTTCATGGACCCCCTGAATTCTGTGACTCCCTGATGCACAACTCTGTTTTAAATCTTTATAATGACAGAAATTTTCTCTTTTTCACTGTTGAATCTAAGGCCTGATTAAGAACTTCAGAGACCTGCTTTGATGCCTTGCTTCTATTTCAAAGTCAAATTATACTACAAAGTGGATTTAAGGAAGTTCTTGTATTTCTCATGATAGAGACACACTTTTTAGGACTTACCTCCTTTGGTTTTATTAGGAACAGGCAGGGAAAATGATTGCAAGTGGTCCCACTGGTGTGTAAGCTCCATGAGGTAAGGTTGTGTATGTGTTTTCATTGTAGCTGGTGGTACTACAAAAGCCCAGGAAAGTGCCTGGCACACCCAACAAGTTTATCTTCACCTAACCAATCTCAGTTCTGGTATCTCCCTAGACACACTGCTCAAACATTTCAGCATTAACCTACCTTCAGCTGTGGAAAGTAAGAAACTCTTAGACGTTCAATAAGTAAATGAGATAGGTGCTGTTACAAGTATGTTTTTAGCTACCCTTTTCATTCAACAGTACCTAGGGTAAGAATCACCTCCTTTTTAAAAATATTTTTATTGATTTCAAAGAGAAGAGAGAGAAACAGCAATGATAAGAATCATTGATTGCTTGCCTCCTGCAGGCCCCACACAGTTTGATTCCTGGCATGTGCCCTGACCAGGAATCAAACTCTGACCTCTTCATTCATAGGTTGGCACTCAAATCAATCAGCCACACTGACTGGGGACACCTCCATTTTTAAGGCACAAATCTCTCACCCATTAATAAGTAGAGGAATTAAGACTAGAACCCATGCTCTGGCTGGGTAGCTCAGTTGGTTAGAGCATCCTCCAAATGCACCAAGTTTGTGGGTTTAATCCTTTGTTGGGGCACATACAAAAATAACCAATGAATGTATAGATAAGTGGGACAACGAATTCGGTGTTTTTCCCTCTTAAAATAACAAAAAAAAAAAAAAAACTAGAATCCAGGTTGTTCACTTTTAAGATCTACATAAGAACTGCTACTAGTATCTTTTAGAGAAAAGGAGAAAGTAAATGTCCCAGACCTAAGTTTATCTCCCATTTGGTGAAGGCTACAAATTTGTGTTATACACACACACATTTCCCAAGGAAATAAAACAGCCATATGAAACAAAGATCATATGGTGAAACAAAAGTTCCATAGCTATTTAAAGCAGGTTTTTAAAAATAATTAAGCTTGAGTTCATCCTGCAATTTGCTCCGTCTTCACAGTGTACTTGATATCTTTTCATCTTTTCTACCCTCTAAAAAATGTTAGGGTTTCTGGGATTTGTGTTGGTCATTTACAGCTGAAAGGATTTTATACCTCTTCTCCCTCTCCATCCTTTATGGATATCAGTGAGTTTGTTTCCCCATAGGCTATAAAGCAATTAAGACAGAAACATTGGACTGAAAAAATACTAAAGTTAATAGTGATTATCAAGCCCTTTTGATCCACTTGGGGCACACTAGACTAGTGGTCAGCAAATTCATTAGTCAACAGAGCCAGGTACAACAATTGAAAATTCTTTTGAGAGCCCAATTTTTTAAGCTTCTAATGCCACTTTTTCAAAATAGACTTGCCCAGGCCCTAGTATTTTGTGGAAGAGCCACACTCAAGGAGCCAAAGAGCCGCATGTGGCTCAAAAGCCGCAGTTTGCCAACCACTGCACTAGACCAATACCTAAATTAGCATATCAATATTTGTCAACTACCAACTTAAAGAAAAACTTTGCTTTACAGATGAGGAAATTGGGCAGCTCCGAAGTACAGTTTGACCTGATCTGTGCTGATTGATGTAAAGCTATTTATAGGCTGAGCATTTACTTCACTGCAGAAGAATTGTTTGATACCAGTATGCTGACTTAGACCCTGCTGGAGCATTTTATAATACAGTATGTTAGAGGTACCTCTCCCAGACACCAGGGAGATGTTACCAGACAGTGCCTTGAGTCATTGTAAAGGCTATCCCTAACTTCGATCCTATCTTTTCATATAAGTGAATTTATACAAGAGACCTTTATTGTGTTATAAAGGCCAATTAAAACAATTCAAGCATGCAACTTTATTAAAGAAGCAAAGCAAGCAAACCTGTACATTTGGTTTATGAAGTGCAGGTGGACTCTCAGCTAATCTGAAGAGTTGGTTGGGAGTCTGAGGTGTTATCTACCATCCTGTCTATAGGTTTCAAAATTCTTTTGCTGAATATTTTAATTCTCAAGGCCCCTTTTTACTTTGTTGTGGCCTTCCCAGAATGCATGAGAAGCACCTGGCAACTTGTCAAGCCTTGAGACTGCTGGCTTCTCTGCCTAGGGAGTAAAACCCTGTTTTTCGTTTCCCCCTTTCTGCATTCTCTCCTCCGGGAGGTTTTTAACCATTTGCTCTCAAGTTTCCTTGGCTGGAAAAGATAGGCTTGTTAGTTACAAACTGGCTGTAAATTGGCCACACTGGCCTTTTAACTTTCCTGCCTTTGTTAACCTATTCCTCTTGCTCTAGAACTGTAATACAATATAAAGACCTTATTGCCATTCTAAATGCCAGGGGTTTCTGAATTCTGCATCACACCTGGTCCCAAGGGTTTAGGATAAGGGATTGTCACCCATAGTTGCTTTCTTTTCAAAATAGTCATCTAGGTGATTTGGTATTAAAAGCATAAACATTGGCAATGTGCTCCAGACCTTACAGAACAATCTTAATTTTCAATATTATTTTTTAACTTGTAGTTTTTGTGCAGTCTTCATGATACAGTTTTATATTTTGAAAATAATTATGGACATACTGCATCATTTAGTACTTGACCTGGAAAAGGTAGAACCAGTGACCAATTGTGGGCCAATGAGAGAGTTAAAAGCCACCTCTAAAATTCACAGTGCTCCCCAAAGACTGGTTACCATGTCTAGGACAACTTGATTCTACCTTTTAATTCCCTGTTAGCACACAGTTGCAAAATAACTGGCTCATAAACCAGAAAGTTGCCTTTGGTGGCCAGATGTTACCTTTGCCTGTAATTAATATACTCTTCTGCCTGGCACTTACACAGTAGATATGCAGCAAGTTGTTTAATGGATAAACAAATTGCAAGTTGTTAAATTATAAAACTAACAGATTGTTTAGTCCTTTAAGTAGTAACTGACATCACCCCTTATCACCTGATTATTTTGTGACAGATTCTGTGCTAATGAAGTAGTCTATTCAGACAATGAAGGAAATAGAACGTTGCTTAATGAAGTCCTTCAAGTTTTGGACAGGAAATTGAATTAGAATCCTTGATTCCCAGTGTAGAGAAGACCATGATATTTGAGAATAAAATATTTATTGATAGCTGGGCTTCATGCCATTTTGTGTTTCATGTCCTGACCATAAAGCCATTACTGTAACACTTAAGTTTATTTTCTAAAGGAAGCCTGCAAAATTATTCCAGAATGACTGTTTTCCTTTGGGACCTGATTCTTTATGTAAAAATTTTTAAGATGCAGGTTTGTCAAAGGCTGTTCCATCCTCAATTTCTTTAAAACAAACAAACAAAAACAACAACCCATGTACTCTGCAATTAGATAAAGCATTTTTAGATAGACTACCTCCATATGGTCTATTCTGTCACCCAGTAAGGTGTTTTGTTTTTTTATCATCAGCCACAGTTCTATGAAGGGATATTAAAGGGTCTCCTGTTGTACATTATAGCACCAATGTTCATAACAGAATATTAAGATAGGTTGAAGGTTTCCATCATCAGCCTACACTGAATCTTGCCCTACTTCTGCCCTCTTATTTCCCACTTGTTTGTATACCATTTAACTATATTTCAAGTAAATAGCCAGGAAGGACATTGTTAAAGACGTTTGATCACAATAATTATACCGTATTTATTTTCACATTTCCTTTTGTGCTTAAAACACTGGTTTCTTCAGCAGATATTCATTGAGTATCCACTAGGTGTCACATATACTAGGCAGATTGTGAGGACACCAAGATAACAGCAGAGACATGCCCTTAGAAGGCTAACAGTCATGTGGGTAGGGAGTAGGGGAATAGATCCATAAGCCAAAAAAGCTGCAGTATAATATATTGTAGTGGAGTAGTAGATTTCTTGGTTTAAGAGAACTAACAACCATCATTTCCAAAAATATCTCCCCAATAAGGCAGTCTCATCTGTGACCAAATTTCCACCACTATAATATCATTTTTTATAAAACTGCTATTGCCTCTGGGTAGGAGAAATAAGGGTTATTAATGAGCTTTGAAATTACTTTTTCCCCTTTTAAAAATTTTGTGTTAATTTAAAATGTTTAATACAGTAAGACTTATTCTTTTGATGTATAATTCTATGCATTTTAACAAATGTAGAGAGTTGTCTAATCACTACCACAGCCAAGATATAGAATAGTTCCATTACCCCCAAAAATTTATTGTGCTGCCCCTTCTACAAATTGTTTTGTGGTAAAAAAAATAATTTTATTTTTCAAAGAGTAATGTTTGAATGTTCCATGTACAACTTTTTCTTATTCAAAAAAGGCATTTGGGACAGCATCTTTTCTAATAAGCTTCTATAGAAATGCAGATATACAAAGAGGAGCTAAATTGCCCTGGCCAGTTTGACTCAGTGGATAGAGCGTCAGCCTGTGGACCCAAGGGTCCAGGTTCAATTTCAGTCAAAGGCACGTACCTTGGTTGCAGACTCCTCCCCAGCCTAGGCCGTAGTAGCAGGAGGCAACCAATTGATGTGTTTCTCTCACATTGATGTTTCTCACTGTCTTCCTCTCTCTCATCCACTCTCTAGAAAAAGCATGGAAAAATATCCTTGAGTAAGGATTTAAAAAAAAAAAAGGCTAAATCATTATACCATTGTTAGTCATCTGCACCTTAGTTTATAGATCAAGCTATTGAAAAGATTCACAAGAGGTATACATAATGTTGTAAGTGTGTTCGATTGATTAGAAAGAGGATGGGGTCAGTGGATGGAGTTGGGAGATTAGGTTTGACAATGTGTTCTGAACAATGTGCATGCAATGATATATAAGGAAAGTGTGTTTTGAGTAGTAGTAAGAGCCCTTGGTTCTCAAAGACGGGGCACCAAAGCAAGGAAATGAGCCCTGAAGAGGGCTGGCCTTCGTATAAAGTTTGATCTGGCTTTCTCTGAGATACAGAACTGTATTCCAGTACTAACTTGGCCAGTAGCTTGTCTTGAAAAGTCACTTCCCCTTTCTGGGACTCAATTTCATTATTTATAGTAAATAAGGTTAGTTTAATTATATTCCAAAGTACAATTCACTGTTCTCCAATTACAAGTAAAACCTGTGTGTATGTTTCCTGAGTTTCTGTCTACCAATTTTTTAGAATATCTTTATTAAGTTGGGGAAGTGAAACAAGGGAGAGCTTAGGATAGAAGAAGCAACAGACAGACTCGGCAGGGCTGCTTTGGCTCTCTAGAAATGTTATGGGAAAGAAGTAAGCCAAGGTGAGGCCACTGACAGCTCACTGGAGAGTCAGAGAAAAGGGGCCTTAGGACAGGGTCTGAGGGTTAGCCCAGGATGAGCTGCTGCTGTTCATTGCTCCCTATAGAGTTTAGGAAATGCATGCCTGTGGGGAAAGGAGAGTAAGAAGGGAAAGGCAAGGGCATGCTCCCAGGAGGGAGTACCTACTCTGTCCTCCAATTTTAACTGAGGAGACACACATGTAGATGACAAAACCAAATGCTAGCAAGCATTATGATCTCATAAAATTTCATATAAATTGTCCTGCCTGGGTAGTTCAGTTGGTTAGATTATTGAATCCAAGGTTGTAGGTTCAATCCCTGGTCAGGGCACATACAAGAAGCAACCAGTGAATGCATAAATAAGTAGAACAACAAATCCATGCCTCAATAAATTTTTTTAAAAATTTCATGTAAGTTGCTGTCAAAAGTTGCAAAGTTAAGGCTAATCTGAACTGGACACCAGTGATATAGCTCCCTGATCCTCAGTCTTCTCATTTATATGACTGTATATATTCTAATGTACCCTGTAGTTCTCATGTTACAACTGTGAAACCTGTTAAAAGTTACCAGTGTTGCTTCTATTCTCACTTCCACTGGGTCTGCACCTGTTCTGATTTTGAATATTTTAGTTTATTTTTATTAGCCACTATTCATTTAGTACCTTCTTATGTGCCAGAGCTTTTAATGTAAGGTATTTGACCTAGATTACTTAAGGGCTTTTATGGTGCTGCCATTCTTTATAGATCTACAGATACAGGGAAATCACACTGTGCCTCCTATTCCCATCCTGGATAATATAGTTAGTCCTAAGGCAAGATTTTCTTTCACTGAATATTAAAAGTAGCACAAAGGCCCTGGCCGGTGTGCTGGGTGACTAGAGCATCAGCCATGCATCAAAGGGCCATGGGTTGGGTTCCCAGTCAAGGGCAATGTACTTGGGTTTCAGTCAGGGGCATGCTCAGGAGGCAACCAATTGATGAGTCTCTCTCACATGGATATTCCTCCCTCCCTTTCATTCTTGGTCTAAAAATCAAAGGAAAAAATATCCTTGGCTAAGGACTAACAACAAAAAAATACACTAAAGAAGGGGGAAGATGCATGTTTTAAACTGATAAGTGAAATGAACTAATGGTTGATAGTTTAAAACTAATGTTTTAAACTGATAAGGAAAATGAACTAATGGTTGATAGCTTATTATCAGGCACTTTATAAATACTTATCTTTTTCAGGTGATTGAGATAAGCAGATAAGAAATCACAAAGCCTGCTTGTTTTGGTAACAAAAAGGAGAAAAACTGTTTCATACCATAAATTATTGAAAATTTTCAGAATATTTGTTTTTCACGTTATTCTCTACTATGCGGGCATGGTGCTCTATGTAGGGCTTGACAGATGCTTGTTGAATAAATAGGGATGTTTCTCCTACCCTAAAGTAGTAGTACTTAGGGTCCATTAACCTGTTAGAATATTAAAAAAGCTATAGACCTATTAAGGATGTCACCTCCATGCACACAAAAAGGAACAACCACATCCCTCCCACTTTAACCACTTTACATCTGTACAGGTATTTGGGATGCTTTTAGCCCCTCTACAATCCCTTCATGTTAAGGACTCAACCCAGGAACATTTCTGAGTATCCAGGCAGCCTACAAGCGTAGTTCCATAAATTTATAGTGTTACCATTCTTTCTTGGTGCATCACATATTAGGGAGAATAGTATCATACTTTCTGAGCATTAACTAATGGTCAGGTTCGATTTTCTTTTTAGGATCAAAGATTGTATTCAACTTACTTTTAGGTTTATTAATATGTGCTACAACCAAAGGATCAGCATCTTTATCTTTTCAAGGTTTTTGAAGTAAGGATTATGTGATTTTAAAGATAAAGAAATTAAGATTTGTCCCAAAGCTTACCTTACGTGAGTCACATTATCTCTGGCTTTCTATTATTACCTCTCTCTGTTCAGAAACCCACTTGAAACAGTTAAGGCTTGTGTCCTCATCAGTGAAATTTTATTCGTATAGAGAAAGATGATGAAAAATGTTCCTTGTCTCATAGTGGAGGAGAATGGCATGTGAAACAAATAGAGTTGATCCTTGAACAAGCCAGGGTTAGAGGTGCCAGTCTCCTGGCAGGAGAAAATTCTAGTATAACTATGGACAGCCCTCTACACTCCGGGATTCCTAACCAAAGATTTCACTCTTGAACAGGTCAATTGAAAAAAAAAATTCAATATAGAGGACCTATGTTCAAGGGACAACTATAAAAAATTCCAAATATGAGAACTACCCCATAAATTGAGGGTTAGACTGGTTAAAGTAAATGCTATGTAAATTCTAAGGTTTTTAAAGTACATGTGGCTCTTACCTAATATAAAATTCTTAGAATCTAATATAGTCCATATGCTTACAATCGCCAATATTGTTGTCTCTTTTATACATGATAACAAGATTTAATCTCATCAGGCTTGTGACGGAAGAAACTTGAGTTGTTTACTATTATTATTAAACTGTGAAACAGAGTTTTGATCAAATAAATTAATGTTTGAGCACTTACTCTGTGCTGGGGGCTTTTTAATTTTACACAAAAGCTTTCTAGGTGAGAATGAGAGAGTCTCCATTGTTTTCTTACCCAAGGCTTCACAGTTACAGATAACATTTAATCTCTTCCTGTAATCAAAGTTTCTTAATATTTATAACAACTCTGTAAAATACTGTTAATATTGCCATCCCTAATTTATCAATAAGAAATTTGGAATCTTAAGAGATTGGAGCCCTATATGGTTTGGCTCAGTGAATAGAATGTCAGCCTGTGGACTGAATGGTTCCAGGTTCAATTTCTAGTAAGGGCACATGCCTAGGATGCAGGATTGATCCCCAGAAGGGGGCATGCAGGAGGCAGCCAATCAATGACTTTTTCTACCATTGATGTTTCTATCTCGCCCTCTCCCTTCCTCTCTGAAATCAATAAAATATATACATTTTTAAAGAGATTGGAAAATTTGTCCAACAATATGATAAAAGTAAGACTTTGAACTCTGGCTGATTTGACTCCAAAGTCTGTACTTCATTCAAATACACTACCAAAGATTCCAAGCATTATTATGCTTAATCATTCTTGGTTTTTGCATAGTACTAGTAAGTGTGGCTGTCTCTGGGGGCAGGAGGAAGTTAGTTGGAAGGGTTTAAGGGAGACTTACTGGGCCATTTCTGATAGGTGGTACCTTCCTTTGCAAACAAGTTTTTTGTGAAATTAGGTTGGAAGGATAAATAAGGCTGAGGAAGGTGGAGGTGGTGTGGTTGAGCCTGTTCAGGAACTGATTACATCTGAGCCTCTGTCCCTTTTGCCTACCAGCTGACTCAGAGCTGGCTGATGGCCAAAGCCCAGGCAGGTTGATTTCATGGGCTGTGTACTTCAAAGGATCTGATTCTTGGCACTGCTATGCACATTGCTTTTCAGAGGGCACAATCTTATGGGAGAAGGAACAGGATGGTCTCCATGAAGTGTTTGCAAAAGGCCTAGGCAATGTTTGCTTTAAATCCAAATACACACAGCTTTTGTTCTAGCCCTGAGCACAGTTGAAAATTGGGTACTTAAACCGTAAGTATTCCTCTACACTAAACACAGCAGTTAGAATAGGGACCACTCATCTGTGGATAAATAAATAGGCTTCAGTTTTCTCATGTATGAAGTGGGGATTAAGGTAGTACCTACTTTATATGGTTGTTGTGCAGATTAAACATACATAAAGCATATACCACAGTATCTGAGACATAGTAAACACTTGAACCTTATTACCAAAAAACTATAAGAGTTCAAGCCAAATAAATTAATTGGTTCATCATTCTTACACTTAATGTACACTAAAAGGGTACTTATTATTTTGTTATGTGGGAGGGATGAAGAAAACAGGTATTGTGTTGAACATCTAAAATGAGCCATATAAATACATACTTTTTTTAAACCAAGTTCTTTTGGGAAATTGATTTTTATTCTTCAAACTCCAAACTTACATCCAGCATAGCCAGGGACTCTGGGAAGACATTTTAGTGAATAGCATTTTGCTCTGCCATCCCTGACAACTGGTTCAAATTAAAGAGTGTAGGTTTTAGGATTTAAGGTTCACAGAAACCCTGTGAGGTATTTTCCCACTTTATAGATGAGACCCTAGATTGAGAGAAGTATGGTATAGTTATATGTATAAAATCATATTGTCGGCACTAATTCCAAAGCCTATGAATAAAACAGCCTTTATCCCTACCAGAACATATTATTCATCAGGCAAGCAGACACATAAGTAAGTACATTCAAAGTGCTGTTTTTGAGTTTTATACTAGATGCTTTGGAGCACACAGGGAAGGTGAATTGGGGACAGAGGTGGGGTGGTTAAGATAGTCCCCTTCACAGGAATAAATGCTTATCGAAGGGCTTCAGGTAGGAGTGAGGTAGGGGCTTTTGTGGGTAGAGAAGGAGTTAAGAGAAGTCTTTTAAGTTTTCTCAAGTCACAGTGAAAGGAGGTTAGAAGAAAGGCTTTCTGGAATTTCTCAAGTCAATGTGACTGCCTGTTAGATCCAGCATTATAATTGCAGCAAATGTTATGGTTGCAAAAAGCTGTCTCAAGAGAAACCACAGATTATGTTGTTTACTTGAGGTGAAATGGTGGTTATTATATAAATGAAGTCTTTACATCAGAACGATCTAAACCTCCTTGGGCTTTTGGGCCTAATAAAAATAGCAACTAACTCTTATTGCATGATCATCAGGTACTAGTCACTGTGTTCATAGGCCAGAACTCTTAACTGGAGAACGGTGGAAAGGCTTTGTCTAAGTTAGTACAGTAGTCCCCCTTATTTGTGTTTCACTTTTTAAGGTTTCAGTTACCTGCCATCAACCATAGTCTGAAAATATTAAATGGAAAATTGCAGAAAAAAAAGTTTTAAATTGCATGCCATTTTGGGTATTGTAATAAAATCTTGTTTCTTCCTGCTCCGTTCCTCCCAGGATGTAAAACATTCCTTTGTCCAGCATGTCATGCTGTATACAATACCCATCCCCTTAGTTGGTTAATAGCCTGCTTGGTTATCAGATCACAGTTCTTGTGTTTAAATAACTCTTGGAGTAGCCTAACATCATTATGCCCATGTCATTTACCTCATTTCATCTCATCATGTAGGCATTGTCTCATTTCACATTATCACAAGAAGAATGAGTACAGTACAATAAGATATTTTGAGAGAGACCATTATATAACTATAACAGTATATTGTTATAATTATTTTATGATTAGTTATTAATCTCGTATTGTGCCTAATTTATAATTAAACTTGATATATGTCCTAGAGGTCCAATGCACGAAATTTGTACAAGAGTTGGCCTTTCTTCCCCTGTTGCCAGCACCAGCTTCCCTCTGGCACCCAAGATTCAGGCTTCCCTTGCAGCCTCAGATTCATCTAGAAGGTCGTCTGGAGGGATGTCCAGTCTCATTAGCATATTATGCTTTTATTATAATAGATAGGGAAAAACATTATATATATATATAGGATTTGGTACTCCTTGCAGTTTCAACCATTTATTGGGGGTCTTGAAATATATCCCCTGTGGTTAAGGGGGGACTACTATATTTCAAAGTAAGTGTACATATTTTGAGCACACACCCTCAAAATATGTAGATAACTAGTATATGATGCCCATGGTGAAATGTAGATAAAGTCAAAAACTTTAAGACATGAAATAATGTTGAAATAAGCTATTTCATCTCAGGACCAAATATACACTTAGGATACTATATTTGTTATTAAGAGTGAACATAATATTTCAAATGGATTACATAATAGGGGTGGTTTTTTTTCAATATATTAGATTTGATTAGATCATTTAATTTCAGAAGTAGGTAGGTGCTGCCTTTTTTATTTCTTGTCCTTCAATTAACAGGTGTTTTTCCCCCCAGCAATCTTTTTAAACTAGTTGCTCTTTTTATGAGATTTAGTTTAGTGAAAATTAAATTTTGAAAAAAATGTATAACTTTTTTTGAACTGCCATATGTCATTAAATGCTGAAAGTGAAAGACTGTCTATTCATAACTCAAATGATATGTGAGCATCAAATATAGGCACAATGTGAGCATGCCAAGTTTAATCCATTTTAATAGAGCTTATTTTTTAAATGAGTTACAAACATAACATTTAAGTTACAAAAATTCTAATCACAGATCAGTGGATTGTCTTGCATACTTCTAGAGCAGCGATTTTCAATCTTTTTCATCTCATGGCACACATAAAGTAATTAAAATTCTGTGGCAGACCAAAAAATATGTTTTTGTCAATCTGACAAAAAATGGTATAATTTTGATTTATCTGCACCATATGACTATTGTTTGTTGGTTGTTGCCATTTTTTCATTTGACAATCTAAAGGAAAGAGGTCAGTGCCCCTGACTAAATAATCAGGTATTGCATGTTTTTAATATTCTTGCTGTACTCTGGAGGAAAATCACTGCTCTAGAAAATCACTTTGGAGATAAGTGGTCTAAGGAACAGAATTTGCACCGATAAAGTGGGAATAATCAAACCCATCTTTAGCAATGATTGGTTGAAATTCATTTATGAATGACAAATGGGAAGGGTACAGCATGACTTCCCAGGAAATCAGAAGAGGTGAGCATAGCTGAACCGTTGAGAGCATGGTCTGTCTGTAAAAGGACATAACCTAATTGTCAAGTGCCTTCAGCTAATAAATTATAGTTTTTAAGAAAATGGGAGAGAATCCAAGATGGCGGCATAGGTAAACACCTACACTGCTGCCTCGCACAACAATTTCAAAACTACAACTAAAAGACAGAACGGACATCATCCAGAACCACAGGAAAGCTGGCCAAGTGGAAGTTCTACAACTAGAAGGAAAGAGAGGGGCTCACAGAAACCCAGAGGAGCTGCAAAAAGCTGAGGTACGGAGACGCGCGCTGAGAGAGCAGGTGCTGGAGTACCTGGCTGGCTTTCTCTGGCGGGAGGGAAACGAAGACTCCCAACAGCATTGAACCCCTTATCTTACGACACTAAACCCCAGATCCAGCCGAAACTCATATGGGGGGAGCTTGGACTGTGAAAAGGGAGAGGTGCATGGAAATTTAGGGGAGTCGCAGAAGATCAGGTCCGGTCTCGCACGCGCACTGGTGCTGCGCGGAGGACAGATTGCTGATTGTGCCGCTGGCTTTCGCGAGTGGGCGGGAGACAGACCCTTCGAACTGCGCCACTTCTGAGTCCACTGGGCCCCTGTTTCGGGCGAAACCCTGCGCAGGGGAGCTGGAAAGGCAGTGGTTGGATGCACTGCGGGGGCACCGCTCCAGGGATTACCCAGTCACGTGAGACTCAGGGGCCGTGGAGGGCGGGGCCGACTGGAAGGCAAGGCGGTCCCTTAAGCCCTGGGACTCCACCCCTCCCAAGCTCAATAGAGGCTTCTGTGGCTTTGCGTCTGGTATCATAAAGCTGAATTCAACACAGAAGTTTCCCCAGCATAGTGAAAATGCTGAGACAAGGGAAGGCATCACAAACAAAAGAAATGGAGGAAAAAAAACGACTGGATATAGAATTCAAAACCACACAAGGTTTTTCAAGAATATGCTAGAAAAGTTGGATAAATTTAGTGAGACCCAAGAGGAAATGGAAAAGGTCCAACTAAATATGATAAAGGACCAAATAGAAATTAAACATACACTGACTGAAATAAAAAATATTATACAGAGTCCTAACAGCAGACTAGAGAAAGGCAAGGATCAAGTAAAAAATTTGAAATATAAAGAAGCAGACAACATTCAACTGGAAAAGCAAGAAGAGAAAAGAATCCAAAAATGTGAACATAATGTAAGGAGACTCTGGGACAGCTTTAAGCGTACCAACATCAGAATTGTGGGGGTGCCAGAAGAAGAGAGAGAGCAAGATACTGAAAACCTATTTAAAGAAATAATGACTGAAAACTTCCCACATCTGTTAAAAAAATAGACTTACAAGTCCAGGAAGCACACAGAACCCCATATAAAAGGAATCCAAAGAGGACCACACCAAGACACATCATAATTAAAATACCAAGAGCAAAAGAGAAAGAGAGAATATTAAAAGCAGCAAGAGAAAAACAGTTTATTACCTACAAGGGAGCACCCATACAACTGTCAGCTGATTTCTCAACAGAAACGATGCAGGCCAGACGGGAGTGGCAAGAAATATTCAACGTGATGAATAGCAAGAACCTACAACCAAGAATAATCTATCCAGCAAAGCTAACATTCAGAATTGAAGGGCAGATAAAGAGCTTCACAGATAAGAAAAAGCTAAAGGAGTTCATCAACTCCAAACCAGTATTATATGAAATGATGAAAGGTACTCTTTTAGAAGAGGAAGAAGAAAAAGGTAAAAGCCAAAAAATTATGAACAACAAATACATATCTATCAACAAGTGAATCTAAAAATTAAGTGAATTAAAAATTTGATCAACAGAATAAATTGGTGAATATAATAGAATCAGGAGCACAGAAAGGGAGTGGACTGATAATTCTCAGGGGGGAAGGGGTGAGGGGTGTACAGGGAGAGACTGGACAAAAATCATACACCTATGGATGAGATCAATGGGAGGGAGCTAAGGGCAGAGGGAGGGGAGGGAGCTGGTTGGAGGGGTACTATGGAGGGGAAAAAAGAGAAACAAATGTAATAATCTGAATAATAAAGATTTAATTTAAAAAAAAATGGGCCTTGTCAGACCTATGTATATTTAATTTCAGCCATGCATTTTGGGAAAGAGCAACCTGTTGGAGTCTGCTTCTCATCTCTGAAATGAGGATGATTAATGCCAGTACCTATCTCACTGAGAAGAGTTTACATGATACTATTGAACCTTCACTGTGTGCACAGAGCTGCTGAGCTAAACTCTTTACAGTAAATTTATTTAATCCTTACAATATAGTAGTGTGGTAGAGGCTTACTCATTTTAAGCAAAACATTTCCTTTTCTTCCTGAACACACAATAGGGCTACATTTCCTGACCTCTCTTGAAGCTACATTATTGTGTCCTGCCAGTGAGATATGGGCAGAAGTAACCACCTCCAAGCCTGACCCATGAACCTTTCCCTTGAAAGCCTCTCTGTGCTCTTCCATTGTCTGTCAGAGGGGCCAGCAGAACCATTGAGTGCAAGGGCCTCTTTTCTCCTCCTCGCCTCCAACCTGTATTGAATTATGATCTGAGCCAAAAATAAACTCTTGTTATGTTAAATCATTGAAATGTGGGCAATGTTTGTTAGAGAACTTAGTGTACCCTAATACAACAAAGTTAGTCAAGAATCCAGAGAAGGGAAAGATAAACCGTTTAACAGTGATATACAATAAAAAGGGTCATTTTCTTCATTAGCTTAAGAAAGAAATATTATTTTTATGAGATAGCTTCTGTGCATCTATCTATGAAAATTCTTTGGGTAAAGTGTGAGAAAAAAAAAATGCTAAGAATCCCTGATATACACTCTGGTTTCCAAAACTTTTCATAGACACCACTGGGAACACCTCAAGGAATGGAGATACTCCTGCAGTACCTCACTCTCTTCTAGCCTACTAATTCAGCTCAAAACATTTCTCTAAGTTTCATAAAAATACACAAGTATGAATACATTTTTTATACTGCATTGGGAATCCTTCAACTTGATTAACACTTTTTGCTTGTTCATTTAAATCCAAGAGCTGAAATATGTATTTTAGACTTCTCTCTCAAGTTAGCCTGTGAATAATCAATCATTTTCCTTCATTCAAACACATTTTCTAGACTTCACAGCTATTTAGCTGGAGCCAATGTTTTTTCCTGAGACTTTGAATTCCTGTAATTTGGATTACCCTGGGTTTTTGAATGACCTCATGCCACATTTTTGATCTAGCAACTATTCCGATGTTTTCCTCTCTTTATCTTTTCTTATTTGTAAGATTGATTCTTGTAGAATTACATGAATAGTTACTTAGCTCTCGGCTCCCCATTTTCTCCTCAAATACAAGTAAATTATTTCTTCTTCACTTTGGTGAATCAGAATATTAGCAAAGCCTTCCAAGACTATTTCCTGCTATTACCCATGTCATGCTCCTCCCCTCAGTCATATGTTTCCAAAACATTCAGGAGCTGGGTAATTGGATTTGAAACCTTGATAAATGTTCCTTGCTTAAAGGAAACAAACAGGCTTTGTGTTCAGACACATCTGACTTCAAGTCCTGGAATAGTCACCAACTAGCTCTGTGACATTGGTCAGTTATTCAATTTGTTAGGAGATGCAAGTAAAATAGAAGAAGTAGTAAACCACTTTGTGAGGTTGATGAGAAAATTCACTTTGCAAAGGTAAATGGGGTATATAGACTGATTTGACTTGTGAATGTGAATACAAAAATCTTAATAAAGTTCTGCTGAGCTAAATCTAAAATAGACATAACCATGTATTTACATCAGGAATATAAGGTTAGTTTAATATTTTTAAAAATCAGAGAATGTAATTTGTACCTTAACTGATTGATGGGATAAATACATATAACCATTTCAAAAATGCAGAAAACATTTTTTATAAAATTCAACATCCACTCATAAAAACAAAATTCTTGGCAAATTGTGAATAGAACTTTGAAAACTGATAAAGGATATCTAAAAACATATTTAAGGAAGAAAAGCTTTTTTAAGTTGGTAAAGGATAACTTTTAGAAGTATATCATGCTAAATAGTTAAAAGATGAAAAATTTTGGAATAAAAAATAAGACTTCCTTTATTTACCATTGCTCTGAAGGTCCTAGGTAGCTCAGTAAAGCAAGAAAAATTCATAAATAAAAGATATTAAGGATTGGAAAGGAAGAAAATCCAAAAACAAATATAAATGATTTGACTTGATAAGAGCTTAGAAAGTACCGAATACAAGACTAATATATAAAAATAAATTGCATTTTTATATACCAGCCACAAATTTTAAATTGTCTAAAATAGATAACTTTTAATAGCATTAAAAATATCAAATACCCAGGAATAATAAAAGATGAGGCTATCTCTAGGGTGGAGACTAAAATTTTATTCATAGATATCAGAGAAGACATAAATAAATGGAGAAATATCCCATGTTCAGACACGCTCCACCCTGCTTCTTACTGCTCTGGATATAGCACTTCACCTGGATTCTCAGTGTCTCAGAAGCCTTCCTTGCACTGTTGTGCACAATCTTGGACACAAGCTCAATATCACCAGCTCTTATGGCAAGGGACACTTAACTGGGGCTGCATGGTAGACCCTGATCTTTGAGAGTCCTGGGGAAGCCCAACTCATTTCCAAACAGAAGAATAGTCATCATTTGCAGACAGGTTCACTCTATTCAAATCACATTCTTTCATTTGACCCTTAGTACAAGCCCATCAGGAAAAGATTTGTATTATTCCCACTTCCTATGTGAGAAAGCTGAGGCTCCTCCAGGTTACTGTGAAGACTCAGTCATTTATGTCAACCTGTGGACTCAACCCCAGGGCTTTTGACATCAATGTAATTCAATCTCTTCTAGAGAAATAATATATTTTTTTAGAACAGCCCTGTCCTGCATTTATCAGGACAAATGCAGTGTCTTATGGATTGTTTAATCTTTTTACTAGGCAAATCTTTTCCTGATGCCTCTATTCTCAAACAACTGAATTTCTGTGGGCATTATATTTTACATCTTTAGAAGAGAAGGGATGGAGAAAGAAAAGAAGGAACTTCGTAGTATTTGTCTCACAAGTTGGCAGCTGATTTTTGTAGAAAAGCCAAAATCTCCTTTTCCTGGCTTGTGAAATGAGATAATAGGTTTCTCTCTCTCTCTCTCTCTCTCTCTCTCTCTCTCTCTCTCTCTCTCT
>JAAGEH010000005.1:8978328-9063497 GCA_011751065.1 Lasiurus cinereus
TCTCTCTCTCTCTCTCTCTCTCTCTCTCTCTCTCTCTCTCTCTCTCTCTCTCTCTCTCTCTCTCAGACTTTTGCGGAATAAGTGAAGTAAAATGTGAAAAGAGCTTAGCACAGTGCCCAGCACAGAGTACTTGCTCAAAATGTGCTAGCTATCATTATTGGCAACTACTACACAAGAAGATAATCCTGCAACTTTACAAACAGTATCACCCACTTTTATTTTTTACTCAATAGACCTTTACTGAAGAGCCGGCTATGTAGCAGGCACTATGCTAGTCACAGAAGGAAGAGAAATACACCATAAGGTAACATTGCACAGGGAAGTCTCTGATGATCATCTCAAGTGGCATAGCTTTGGGATCCAAGACTGTTCTTTTGGAGGAAGACGGAGGAAACTACCATGTATCATGGGAAAAGTATGAACTTTTGCCCTAGCTGGATTGGCTCAGTGGATAGAGCGTCAACCTGTGGACCAAAGGGTCCCAGGTTTGATTCCAGTCAAGGGTACATACATATCTTAGTTGCAGGCTCCTTCCTGGCCAGGGCCCTGACCAGGGCCCGTCCAGGAGGCAACCAATTAATGTGTTTCTCTCACATTGATGTTTCTCTCTGTCTTTTCCTCTCTCTTCCACTCTTCCTAAAAATCAGTGAAAAAATATCCTCGGATGAGGATTAATAAAGAAAAGAAAAAAAGAAAGGGAAGAGCTTTAGTATCAGAGGGATTGAGATTTCAATCTGTGTAAACTTGAGCAAATCCTTCATAACTCTAAACCTCCATTTCTTTATCTGTTAAATGGGAATGATACTTTACCATGAAGATTTACTGTGAAGACTCAGTCATTTATATGTAGTTCCTGGCCCTCCTCATAAAAATGATCTGGCCCTCTGCCTCTTCAACTTCTCCAGGCCAAGTTGCCTTTTTAAAAAAATGCCTTCATAATTTCCTTTTAAATCTGACCTTAATTTGCTATAAAACCTGTTTTCTAACATATAATAATAAAATGCAGAAGTGGGTGTAACACACAGTGTACTTTGCCCCCAACCAGGAAGTCATCCTCCCACTCCTCTTCCCACACAGCCACTGTTGTTTCAAGCACAGACTACAAAGGCCAGTCATCCTTAATTGCCATAACCAAGCATTTCAGGCCTTCGCTGCTTAGAACATCAAGAGGAGCCCATTTGGCGCAGGTGGACTATTGGTTCTTTATCCCTCAGCAACTGGTCAGACTGTGAGGAGGGGAAAAGGATCTTGTAAGGAAGTTGACTCTAAAGGAATGCTGAGTATGTTGTTCTTGGGCTCGATGCATCAGGACAAATGTCCTTTGTTTTCTTCTGGATAGTGATGGCATTGCTTCTTTGTATCTATTTGAATCCTACTCTAAACACTGAGAAAGTTGTTGTTTTCCTTTATTTAATTGTGTATTCACTTGTTCACTCAGTAAACATTTATGGACCACCAGTTATGTGCCAGATCTGGGGAAATAGCAGTGAGAAAGACTGACATAAAAGACCCCTGTCCTCATGAAGTTTACATCTTACCATGGTAAATAAACCAAAACACACACACACACACACACACACACACACACACGAACAAATAAAAAATGAGGGCACTAAACAGGGGAATGTGTAAAAGAGTAATTGGGTAGGATGGGAGGCAATCAGAGTGGTCAGAGTGGGGCTTTTAAGAGAAGGGAATATTTAAATTAAGTTCTGAGGTGCCAATTATGCGAAGGAGCCAGGAAAAAATCTTTCTAGGCAGATGGAGAAGTAAGTGGGAAGGCCTCTGAGTGGGGGAAGGGCTTGGTGAGTTAGAGAAATGAAAAGAGTATGAAACTGGAGAGGAGAGGCTGTCAGAAGACAAATTAAGGAGGGTTTTGTAAGCTTGGAGAATGGATTTTATTTTAAGTGCAATTCATTCAGAAGTCAACACTGATTGAGTGCCTAATATACATATGTCAGGCACTGTTCTAAGTTCTAGGCATGTAGCAGTAACTTGAAAGTTACATTCTAGCAGGGAAGGCAGGCAGTAATCAAAATAAGTAAAATAACATTTTTTTAGATAGTGCAAAGGGGAATACTTTAGCAAACTAAGAAAAGGAGGTAAGAAATGTTGGGATACAATTTTAGATAAGAGTTGCCAGATAAGGCCTCACTAAAAAAAAAACTACATTTAAGTAAAGATTTAAATGCCCGTGTGCTCTCTAGGGCTTGCCCTGGGCCACTCCAATAATTAGAGGTCAGGGAAGTTAAGAGCACCAGGAAAGGAGAGTGGTGAGAAGCATCTGAAAGAATAAGAGAAAAATCAGGCAAGTGTCCTAGAAAACTGGAAAATGTTTCAGGGAGGAGAGTGCTCAACAGTGTAAAATGTTTGATATTAAATACAGTTGAGGACTGAGACATGATCATTGGATTTTGTAATGTGGGCATTATTGGTGACCTTGAGACGGACAGTTTTACTTCTGTAGTAGAAACAAAACCTGGCAGGAATATGTTCAGGAGATGGTTGGATGAGGGGAACTAGAGACTCTGAATATAGACACTTCCAAGAAGTTTTGCCATATGGTAATGGGATGAAGTGGCCACCTGAGAAGATAGATCACTAGAGAGTTTTTCCTTCAACTTTTAAAAAATGTTTAAACTTACAGAAAAATTAAAAGAATAATAGGATACCCACATACCCTTCACCTAGTTGTAGCAATTGTTGACATCTTGCCATGTTTGCTTTCTCTCCAGAGAGAGGGTTTTAAAAACGTGTATTTTTCAAATGGTGAAATATAATGCATGTACAGAAAAGTTCACAAACAAAATATATAACTCAATAAATGATCACAAAGCAAACACCCATGTAACCACCACCAATATCAAGAAATACCTTATACTCCCTTCCTCCCATCAAAAGGTAATCACCAACATGAATTTTTATACATAAGACATACATAAGAATGGGCTTGTGTACATCTTTTGATGAGCACATGCATACATTTCTATTGGGTATATTCCACAGAGCAGAATTGATGTGTATAAGCGATTTATTTCCATAGTTAATATTAAAGACTTTTCCCCATTGGTTGAACCAATTTATATACTCATCAGCAGTATGTGAGTGCTGTTGCTCCACATCTTTTTCCTTCTCTTTCCATATATATATATTATTATTGATTTTTCCACAGAGAGGAAAGGAGAGGGACAGAGAGTCAGAAACATCGATGAGAAAGAAACATCGATCAGCTGCCTCCTGCACACTGGGGATGTGCCCACAACCAAGATACATGCCCTTGACTGGAATCAAACCCGGGACCCTTCAGTCCGCAGGCTGATGCTCTATCCACTGAGCCAAACCTGTCAGGGCTCTCTTTCCTTTTTTAATACTTAACTATTTCAGTGAGTGTGTTGTGGCATATCATTATGCCAAATTAATTTACATTTCTCTGAATACTAATGTTTATTGGCCATTTAGATATATTCTTTTGTTTGGTGCCTGTTGAAGTTTTTTAACTTTTATTAATTTCAGTGAGGGAGGGGAAGGGAGAGAGAGAGAGAAATATCAATGATGAGAGAGAATCATTGATCGGCTGCCTCCTACACAACCCCTACTGGGAATTGAGCCCAAAATCCAGGCATGTACCTTTGATTAGAATTGAACTCAGGACCCTTGAGTCCGCAGGCCTATGCTCTAGCCAACTGCACCAACCGCCGAAGGCAAGCCTGTTGAAGATTTTTGCTCATTTGTAAAATTGGCTTGTTTGACTTTATGTTATTGATTTGTAGGTGTGTTTTTTTTTGTGTGTGTGTGTGTTTTTATGTACTGGATATAAGTCCTAATAGATAATGTGTTGCACATATCTTCTCTCAATCTGTGCTTTACGTTTTCATTTCTTAATGCTATCACTGGATAAATAGAAGTTCTTCATTTTAATATAGTCAACTGTTTGGTCTTGTGCTTTTTGAGTTCTATTTAGGAACTCTTCATCTACCTCTAGGTAGATACTCTCCTACATAATCTCCCAGAAGGTGTCCTGATTTTCATATAGAGGGCTATAATATACCTGGTGTTGAACTTTGTATGTTATCTTTCCTTTTTATAGTATATGGACATCTAATGACCCAGCATCACTTATTAAAAGACTGTCCTATTCCCACTGTTTTGAAATGCTACCTTTGCTATCAATCACGTATCCCTGTGACATTTTGTTTCTGCTTTTTGTGTTCTATTCCATTTGTCTATTTTCTTGCACCATTAACAGGTGTTTGCAAAGATGACCATTGCCTATTGGGGTTTATAATCTCCTCTTTTTTTTTTTTAACTTGATCTGACACCAAGTTTCCTTTTTATCCTTGTCCAAATTTGAGAAACTTGAAACTTGGATTTTTGTTATTTTTCTGAAAAATTATTATATTATTTCTCTACCTTTACTCCATAATTCAATATTTGAGGACTTAATGTTCATTTGCTTATGGTTAAATATTATTGTTCATAGTTTTGGTTTTGGCTTAGTGTTTTTTATAATTGTCTTCATTAAGGACTTAGTATATGGCGTGTATAATTAGCTTTGGGAACAAAAAACTAAGTAGGCATTCAATCAATTACCTTGCTAGACTCAGTAAACAATAGCTGATTACACTGATGAAAGCATTTATCTAATGAAAAGACAGAATAAAATACTAATGCATATGGAAGTAAGCTAGCAAGTTGATTAGGGCTGAGTGAAATATAAATACATGATTTATCCAAGATAGGCAATGATATAATCTACTTTGGCAGATACTCTATAAGATCCAGTTCTAAATAATCAAGTGTTTGTTTTTTTCCAACAGCCCATTACTCTTCCAAAGTAGTTAATTACGTGTTCACAATCCCAATCCAATTTAATAGTATATTTAATGAAGGTGTTTTCATTTTATGGAGGCATTTTGTGTAACATTTGAATATGACTATATTTTCATTGTCAAAAATCTTAATACAGTTTGACATGGTTTCCTAAAGAAGTTAGAGAGAAACGAGAGGGGGAAAAGGAAGAGGGTTTTTTTCTATAAAAAGGGGGACTCTGGTCAATTTAGAATGTAGACAGCTGTGAATTACAATGGGTTCCTCTGATAATTGTTATATTTAAACTAAACTGATGATACAGTAGCTCAGAGAATAATTCCTAGTGCTTTGCAAATGTTGTGGGCAGTTTGCTTCCCTGCATAAAGTGAGATAATTTTTTTTCTCCCTAAAATCATATCTTTAATTCTAGATAAGTTGGAACAGTGCAAAGAGCACTGGTTTGCAGTTAGATATGTCTGAGTTTGAATTCTGATACAAATTGGGACAACCCAAAGTTTTTTTATTTTGCATGTGTTACTTTTTTAATTGAGTTTGTTTGTTTGTTAATCCTCATCAGAAGACATTTTTCCACTGATTTTTTTTAAGAGAAAGTGGAAAGGAGGGTGAGAGACAGAGAAACATCGATATGAGAGAGACACATCAACTGGTTGTCTCCTAAATGGGCCCCAAATGGGACTAGGGATCAAGTACATCCATACCTTTCATCCTCTTTTCTTGGGCATGTATCTCTGCTTTCCTTCTCCTAAGCTCTACGGGTTCAGAGGAAACTTGCAACCAGGAGAGCAATAGGCAGCAAAAGCTCATCCCAGGCTAGCTCCTGAACCTATTTCCAAGGTCCCCTTTTCTTTGACTTTCCAGTGGACTAACAGCAACCCTCTCATAGCTCACTTCTGTCACTGTGACCTTTACTTCTCAATGAGTACATGCCACCTTACATGGCTCACTTCTTTTTCATAATGTTTCTAATGCCTAGCCTCTCTCCTGTTGCTCCTTCTGTACTAAGTCCTTCCTTTGTTTCACTGTCCCCAACTTTAGTAAATGCACTCTCAAAATAAAAATAAAAAATAGCACAGACTGAAAACAGGCCGATCACAATTTGAAACTAAGTTTTGTCAACTACTGGTCATGTGACCTTGGACAAATTTTTTAACTTATTTGAGACTTTCTGTCCTCATTTGTCATGTTGTGATAAGAATATGATAGCTCATCATCAGCACATTTCCAGGCACACAGTAGGTGCTCAAAAAAATTTGCTGTGCACAGTAAGTGAATAACGTAAGATGACATATGGAGGAGATTAATAAATATTAATTTTCTCGCTTTCTATCTTTCTCACTTTCAGTTCAGGCTATGTGTTGTCCTTTGGTGAATTTTTCTCCTTTAAGATTGTTCCCAAAAGACACCAAGCCCATTTTTGACCAGAAAAAAATAAATAAATAAAAAAGGCAAAAAGGGAGTATGCAGTGGAAATGTATTCACTTTAGCTTCCAACCACTCAAAAGATAACCTCATATTTCTATTTGTTTGGTCAAGAATAAATCCATCTAATTTGATTTAGCAAAGAAATTTTTAATTTTTAAAATGTTTATTTATGGTGTAAAATGAATTAATGAATTAGAAGCAACCAACATAGGGCAACCATTACCAAACAGTACATTAAAATCTTCTTCCACTTTTGTTAGGAAGACACCATGGATCAGTGGTTGAGCACATAGCTTTAACCTCTGACCAACCTAGATTAGAGTCCAAAGTCTGTCACTTATTTTCCTTGTGAGCTTGGCAATTTACTTAACCAGCCTGAGCCTCAATGTGGCAATTTACTTAACTAGTCTGAACCTCAATCTGTGAAATGTGGCTAATAAGAGTACCCACCCCAAGTTTTTTGTAAGGGTTGAATGAAATAATTGCCATGCTATTGATGGTGCCCGGCACAGGGCTCACTCTCAACAAATCGTGACCATTATCATCATCATCATCTCATTTAATATAAATCCATTCGATAGCTACTATTATTGCCTCTGTTTCACAGACAAGAAATCCGAGTCGTAGATGATGAATATAAAAATATTTTGTAGCCCTAGCCACTTTGGCTCAGTGGATAGAGTGTCAGCCAGCAGACTGAAGGGTCTTGGATTCAATTCTGATCAAGGACACATACCCAAGTTGCAGACTTCATCCTCAGTAGGGAGCCTGCAGGAGGCAGCTAATCAGTGATTCTCTCTCATCATTGATGTTTCTATCTCCCTCTCTGAAATCAGTTTTTAAAAAATCAATTAAAAAAAAGATTTTACCAGGAAAATGGTAAATCTCAAAATAATTGAATTTAAGAAAGAAAAAAATCAGTGGTTCCCAACCTGCAGATCAAGATCTGTAATAAGAACTTCATGTTGAGCACTGACCTTTTAAAATCCGCAGGCATTTTGTGAAGGAATAGGAAACTGAAATGAGCTCCCATGTGCCAGAGTCCCTGTACAGTTAGCACACAGGCATTGTGCTTGGTAAATATTTGCTAACTACCTACGTGGAACAGGTGAGCACACAGGGGCTCTGTTCTGGATCTTTCCTGTCAGGGGCTGTGCCAGTTCCAATTGCTGCCCAGGCTGTGCCAGTTCCAATCGCTAGGCCTCTCTTCACTATGACTTCCTTCCTCACCTCAGAGCTTCAGGAAAATCAACTAAGGGCCTTCCTCATTGAAAGGTGAGAGGATGTATGCCTGAAGCAAAGTAATTGAGCCTTTCTTGAGATGTCAATCCTGCAAATTTTATTCGAAGATTAAAAAACTGGGCTATTCACACTTAATTGAGAAACTATGGTAGAGTCTTTATTAAAGGTAAACACTAGAAAGACTGTAACATTGTTGGAGATGAGTAGTACTCATGCTATTTGGGGGGAAAATGGTGTTTAAAGCATGAATAAATCAATAATTAAAGCTTTGAAGACCTTATTTTATTTCTTATTTTTTTAAATTTGTTGGTGCCTTGACTGGAGATCGAACTCGCAACCCTGACCAATGGAGCCATCTGTCCAGGACTAAATATCTTAGTTTAAACAAACAGATATTTTTTACTTACAGCAGAATTATAAACATGATCCTAAAAATGCATTCACAAATGATAGTTCTTGATTAACTAGTAAAATTAATTCCAAATTTGAGAGTCCTTTGGGAGATTATAGTTTTTGTTCTCTTCTTTTTATGTCGGTGACAGAACAAACATGTAGGAAAGAAGTTGGAAATTTTTAAAATGAATGCTTGTTTGACTATCACTTTGTGCACTTCAAAGATAGAAACAAAAGTCTAGAAAAAGGAATATTAAAGTAGGTAATAGCAGCTTTAAAATTAGACACGCCTTGTCTACAATGGTAGAGTTCTAATTAAACAATTACTAGTATATGAAGTTGAGCAAGTAACACATATACACACAACTACATATACATGCACACATACCTATCAGTGCAGTGAAGTTTACACAGGTAGAGACTACAAACTGCTTAGCATAATGATGCGTGGTATACAGGATGTGTTTAGTAAATGGTAGAAGGAAGAGTTGGAGTTAGAAACCAAATCTCTTTATAATAATCTCTTTTCATCTTTTATCTAAGGGCTCAAGTCCTCAGAAGATGGTCCCCAGAAACAAGGTTTAATTGGTATATTTACAAGGAATTGTATAGAAGACAGATAGCTGTGACATGAATCGAGTGTGAGATTCAGGATGTGTGATTCAGGTAGGCTTCACATCCTGACTCTAACATTTCATCTCTGAGATTTGGGTCTCCATCTGAAAATAAAGTTCCCAGGATTTTTCTGAATAACAAAAAGTATGTAGGTCATAATTCATATTCATCATGAAGTACTCTTAAAAATATTAATGAGTCCCTTTGTCCCAGCCCCGCACCAGCCATGCCCTGAGAAGAGATACTATGCTGCAGTGAGGTGCCAAGTTTCCCATCCTTTGAGTGGCAAAGGTCTCATGACCTCATAGCCAATCTTGTATCAGATGTCCAGCCACCAATGTTGCAGGGTAGAAGGAGACATGAAGGAGAGCTCTGACTGACACAAGGAAATTCTAGGTCAGCTTTCCCAGGTCTGTCAAGCAAGGAACCCTTCACCATCTTTCATCGTCATCAGGAAAATTCACCATCACTCAAAACTTTTTTACAGAAGAAATCCCTTAACAAAGGGTCCAGGAACATGGAGGAAAGGGGGAAGCTGAAGGAAGAAGGCTCTTGCTCCACACTTTCTTTTCAGAAAATATTCCTGCAATGAGAGCAGACCTTTTCATCTTCGTGTCAATGCAAACAATTGGTATGTTTCCTGAGTTCTTCCCTTGCAGCCATGGAAAGAGCTCTATAGTGACTCAAGGCTTGTCTTGAAGCACCTGTCCTCTAATTAATGTGTGACCTTCAGCTGAATTCTACTTCCTTTGAACTATGTCTGCTTCTTAAAGCTAACTAAGCAAAGCCAGAAAGGTAGAGGAGACATCACTTCTTTTATACACACACACACACACACACTGAATGGCCAGATTATTATGCATTCAGAGATCATAATAATCTGGCCGCTCAGTGTGTGTGTGTGTGTGTGTGTGTGTGTGTGTATTGATTTCAGAGAGGAAGGAAGAGGAAGGAAGAGAGAGACATTAATGATGAGAGAGAATCATTGATCGGCTGCCTCCTACATGCCCCCAACTGGGGAGGGAACCTGCAACCCGGGCATGTGCCTTTGACTGGAATAAAACCCAGGATATTTCAGTTCGCAGGCTAATGCTCTATCCACTGAGCCAACTAGCTAAGGTGAGACATCACTTCTAAGCTCACCCTGTGACTCTTCGAAGCCACAATTTTAGTTTCCAATTAGATTCCATCTTGAATTGGTCTCCAAATTTTCCCCCTGAGTTACTCTAGTCTTCTCTACTGTTGTGAGTGCCACTATCTTCTTCATTTGATAATTTAGAGTCAAGGTCTGAACCCAGCACATAGCTGGTTCTTATGCTGTAGCATTTTGGCTCAGTCGACAGAGAGTCTGGCCTGCGGACCAAAGGGTCCTAGATTTGATTCCAGTCAAGGGCACATAGTTGGTTGCAAGCTCCTCCCTAGCCTGGGTCCTGGTCAGGGCATGTGCAAGAGGCAACGAATCAATGTCTTTCTCTCACATTGATTTTTCTCTCTGTCTTTCCCTCTCTCTTCCACTCTCCCTAAAAATCAATGGAAAAATATCCTCGGGTGAGCATTAACAAAAAAAAAAAAAAGGACTAACTATAGGAATTCATTTAAAACTCATTGTAGCCCCGCCAGTGTAGCTCAGTGGTTGAGCATTGACCTATGAGCCAGGAAGTCACTGATTCCCAGTCAGGGCATATGTCCAGGTTGCAGGCTCGTTCCCCAGTAGGGGGCATGCAGGAGAGAGCCAATCAGTGATACTCTCTCATCATTGATGTTTTACTCTCTCCCTCTTCCTTCCTCTCTAAAATCAATAAAAATAGTAAAGGAACCAAGATGGCGGCATAGGTAAACACCTACACTGCTGCCTCTCACAACAAGTTCAAAACTACAACTAAAAGAATGGACATCATCCAGAACCACAGGAAAGCTGGCTGAGTGGAAATTCTACAACTAGAAGGAAAGAGAGGGGCTCACAGAGACCCAGAGGAGCTGCAAAAAGCTGAGGTATGGAGACATGCACGTGGAGAGAGCGGGTGCCGGAGTACCTGGCTGGCTTTCTCTGACGGGAGGGAAATGGAGACTCCCAACAGCATTGACCCCCTTATCCTACAACACTAAACCCCAGGTCCAGTCGAAACTCGGATGGGGGAGTTTGGACTGTGAAAAGGGAGAAGTGCACAGAAATTTGGGGGAGTCGCAGGTGGGCAGAAGTCAGGTGGCCGCACAGCACGCTGATTATGCCGCTGGCTTTCAAAGAGGGCGGGAGACAAAGTATCCCAACTGTGCCACTTGTAACTCCACTAAACCCCAGTTTCGGGCGAAACCCTGGGGACCCAGATTCATATGGTCCCGGAGTGCAGGGGAGCTGGAGGGGCAGCAGTCTAGAGGCACTGCAAGAGCATGTGCGCGCACAGGGACTGCTCCAGCGATTACCCAGTCATGTGAGACTCAGGGGCCAGAGAGGGCGGGACTGACTGGAAGGCAAGGCAGTCCGCTAAACCCTGAGATTCCACCCATCTCAAGCTCATCAGAGAGGCTTTTGCAGTTTTGCAAGTGTGGTATCATAAGACTCAATCCAGCACAGAAGTTCTCCCAGCCTAGTGAAAATGCCAAGACAAGGGAAGAGATCACAAACAAAAGAAATGGAGGAAAACAAATGACTGGATATAGAGTTCAAAACCACACTTATAGGGTTTTTCAAGAATATCCTAGAAAAAATGGATAAAGTTAGCGAGACCCAAGAGGAGAACCAACTAGAAATGAAAAAAAGAACCAACTAGAGATGAAAAAGATCCAACTACAAATTAAACATACACTGAAATAAAAAATATTATACAGAGACCTAACAGCAGACTAGAGGAAGGCAAGAATAAAGTAAAAAATTTGAAATATAAAGAATCAGAAAACATTCAACTGGAAACGCAAGAAGAAAAAAGAATCCAAAAATGTGAAGATAATGTAAGGAGCCTCTGGGACAGCTTCAAGCGTACCAACATCAGAATTGTGGGGGTGCCAGAAGAAGAGAGCAAGATACTGAAAACCTACATAAAGAAATAATGACTGAAAACTTCCCACATCTGGTAAAAGAAATAGACTTACAAGTCCAGGAAGCACACAGAACCCTATATAAAAGGAATCCAAAGAGGATTACACCAAGACACATAATTAAAATACCAAGAGCAAAAGACAAGGAGAGAATATTAAAAGCAGCAAGAGAAAAACAGTTAATTACTTACAAGGGAGTACTCACTCATACGATTTTCAGCTGATTTCTCAACAGAAACTATGCAGGCCAGGCGGGAGTGGCAAGAAATATTCAACGTGATGAATAGCAAGAACCTACAGCCAAGAATTACTCTATCCAGCAAAGCTATCATTCAGAATTGAAGAGCAGATAAAGAGCTTCACAATAAGAAAAAGCTAAAGGAGTTCATCAACTCCAAACCATTATTATATGAAATACTGAAAGATACTCTTTTAGAAGAGGAAGAAGAAAAAGGTAAAAGATAAAAAATTTTGAACAACAAATACATATCTATCAACAAGTGAATCTAAAAATTAAGTGAATCAAAAATTTGATCAACAGAATAAACTGGTGAATATAATAGAATCAGGAGCACAGAAAAGGAGTGGACTGATAATTCTCAGGGGAAAAGAGGTGAGGGGTGTACAGGGAGAGACTGGACAAAAATCATACACCTATGGATGAGGTCAATGAGAGGGAGATAAGAGTAGAGGGAGGGTTGGGAACTGGGTGGAGGGGATTTATGGAGGGGAAAAAAGAGAAACAAATGTAATAATCGGAATAATAAAGATTTAATTTTTTAAAAAGCCACTATTTACATGTTTACCTTAAAAAAATAAAAAATAAAATCAATAAAAATATATTTTAAAAATAAAACACATTGTAAGCTCCTAATGAAGCTCACTAAGTATCCAGAACAGTACAGGCCTTGTTCAGAGACATGTGCTCAGGAAGAGAGAATAAGCTGCCAGTTTCATGCTTGATCTCAAACTTTCTTCATTCCATTAGTGAGCTGCTCTCTCTTGCCTTAGTCACGGGATAGGTGATTGGATATTTTATCATTGCTAAGAAATGAGAATATCCCAACACTATGATTAGGTTTTACCTGCACTGCACCTAAAGCCAGTTCATCCTTACAAATCTCTCTGTTGCTCACATTGAAACAGACACCTCACCTGCTTCTCCAAACACTGAAGACATTTTTTAAAAACCTACCTGTTGCGTGTCTCCTAGTGTGCCAAGTCACAAAATCTTAGTTTCGTTCTTATCGCTATTATTTCTTGGACCTGCCAATGTGGTATGTCGTCATCAGAGGCCCGGGTTGCAGCAACAGTGTCCCAGCCTCTGGTTCCCTGCATTTGTGCAACTTCTAGCAAATTTGCCCTTATATAGTACCCTTTTCCCACCTGGGATTCCCCTTTGGGAAAAGCTGGCATGAATGTCTATTTCCTGTTTAACCAATCAATACCAGGCTTTACAGCCCAGCCTTCAAGGCCCGAAGTCTACATAGTGTCCTCTCCTTGTCTGCCTTCTGTACACTGATGCAATCCAGTTTCTATTTGCCAATCCCTGGGCCTTATCCCTGCTTCTGGTGACATCAGGCCCATCGTTGTATTTGCCTTGAGTCCCTAAACCCCTTCCTCCTCCTCTGAGTCAATTCATGTCCCTTGCTTCTTCAAAACCCATCCCATTAGCAGATAACAAAGCTGCTCTTGGGGTGGAGAAGTCCTTTCCAAAAGGAAGAAAGTGAACGAGGAAAACATAAAGGATTGTTCAGTAGATTTGATTAGACAAGAATTAAAAGCTTCTTTATGACAAAATGTACTATAAACAAAACAAGTGAATCTAGGAAAAATGTTTGCTACATATAATAGACGAAGTTAATATTCTTAATATAATTTTGTAAATCAGTAAGAAAAATAAAGAAAAAATACTCGCTCTAACTGATTTGGCTCAGTGGATAGAACCTTGGCCTGTGGACTGAAAGGTCCCAGGTTTGATTCAGGTCAAGGACATGCACCTTGGTTGCAGGCACATCCCCAGCAGAAGGTGTGCAGGAGGCAGCTGATGGATGTTTCTCATCTGATGTCTTTAACACTCTATCACTTTCCCTTCCTCTCTATAAAAAAAAATCAATAAAAAATTTTTTTTTAAAAAAAGAAAAGATACTCATGTGTGGCACAGACATACAATGTAGAAGAAACCATTTCTTAGAGAAATGTAAATTAAAATAACAATGACTTTCCCTTTCTTTTTATCAAATGGGCATTTTTAAAAATGATGACACTCAATGTCGATTTGAGTGTTAAGAACAGAATCTTTCATACATTCTTTAGCAATCACTGTCAGGATGTTCTTTCTTGTCCTTCCTTAAAAGAGTATAGGTTTGAAAAAGCTAATTACTTTTTACGCTATTAGCAGTTTTCCAATTTTTCTATAATAAGAATATATCTGTTTTACATTTTAAAATGTACAAAAATGCATTTTTTAAAAAATCTTATAAAAATTAAAGGGAAGATGAGGGAGAAGAAGGAAAGTATATTATCTTAATAGACTCGGTTTAGAAATCTGTGATTGCCACTAACTAACTTTGATTAAACTTTCAAGGCTAGAATCCTCACCTCAGAGAGCTGTTAAGATTAAAACAGAAAAGAAGTATGTAACCTGCTACCATGTATGTGACACTTGATAAACATTCAAAAAACAGTGATCTCATTATTCTGTTGTATTCTAAGCATATAGTTTGTGTTTTGCATGTATCTGCCTGATAGTGTGTTCTTTTTTTCATTGATACCTTTAATATTCTTCACTACTGACCCCATTCTGTCTTTCCCTTTTCTTTCCTCCTGCCTGCTCCACATCTGTCCTATCCATCCCATTTCTCCTTCTCATCACACTCCTTATCTTATGGAACAATCTTTCACAAGTACTCTGAACAGCATTTTTCAAAACCCAACTCCAAAAGCCACTGATTTGGCAGCCTTACCTGAAGGTCAGTAGCAATGACAATGGGCCCCAGTCTTCTCTTCACTTGCTCCTTATGTTAACACCTGGCTTGAAACTCATCTGTCCTAGGGATGCCTCCTCTGCTTGACAGCACCTGAGTCTGATCACCTGGGAGCTTCCTGGTGGCCTGTGACATATTTGTCTGCTGGCCTTTTCTTTCCTCAAGGCAGAAGCTAATTCTATGTTACTTAGGATGCTTCCTGCATGTTTTGTGTTAATCAATCCTATAAATTTAGGTATAGCATTTTCTATCTTCCCTTGCCTTCCTCTTTGCCCCCTTTTCACCTCTTCCCCTCCTTTATCCTCCCCCTAAGAATATACCATAATTACTATTTTTTTTCTCTGACATGAATTTATATTTACTTTGGTTAAGTAGGATGAATACTTTTGTGCCTCTGATTCATAGGCACAATATTGACTATATGTCCTTGTATTATTTCAGAAACATACACTGAACACTTTAGGGTGACTGATAAGGGAGAACAGCAGAATGTGATCACACAACAAGCATTGGACTCTCCCCCTCCATATCCTCATAACTATTAAGGTAGATGACTTTGGAGTTTGCCATTAGAACAGATTTGAATTCTGTCTCTAATATTGTTCTCTCTGACCTTAGCTTCTTTGATTGTAAAAAGATGATAACATCTTTCTCAATCGGTGGGAATTAAATGTGTGTAATGGATTTAAAACACAATCTAACACAGACTATCTATAGGGACACTCCCTAACACAAGGCAAAAATGTGAACTTCCCCTTCCCTTTTCAAAATTCATTTATTCTGTGGGGATTTATAATCCAGTGGATAAAAACAAGACTTATACAGATAAAGTAAACCCCACAAAATGAATTGATCAAACACAAAAACTTATTATAAGCACTTCACAAACATTACCTCACTTGATCCTCAGAACAGGTATATTATAATATAATGCCAAGTTTAAGATGAGGACATTGACATCCCTACAGGTGATGCAGTCAGAGGTGGAGCCAAGGCAATCTGGTCCTAGTGCCCATGCTCCACAGCATTGCATCATACTTCTCTCACTCATGCCTTGCAAGTAGTAGAAACTGAAGATGTATGTTTAAGTCCCTCTTTCCAACTCCTTTGACCAAATCCAAAAGAACCACCATACGTTCACTGTTCTTCCATCAAAACAGTTGGCTGCTGCCCAGCGGAGATGGCTCAGTGATTGAATGCTGATCTATGAACCAGGAGGTCACGGTTTGATTCCCGGTCAGGGCACGTGCCCTGAGTTGCGAATTTGATCCCCAGTGTGGGGAGTAAAGGAGGCAGCCAGTCAATGATTCTGTCTCATCATTGATGTTTCTATCTCTCTCTCCCTCTTCCTTCCTCTCTGAAGTAAATAAAAATATATTTTAAAAAGTAAAAAACAGTTGGCTGCTTTGCATATTGGCTACAATTCCAACCCAGTCTGGTGTAGAGGAGCCAGGAAAAAACTGAGGTATCTCTTACTGACAAAAGCTCATTCCCCTAGGACTGATGACTCTGTAATAATAATGTGCATAATAATAAACACCCTAGGTGTGAAGAGGATGACATTTTTTAAAGGTCCCTTTGGACTCCACAGTCTTTTTCAAAGAGACATCATTTAGAAAGCCCTTTTATATTTATTTTCTTGTTTAATTCTCCCAACTACTTTATGAAATATCATTCATAGGCCTAATTTATACTGATGGGGAAACGAGGGCTCCTAAATGTTCAGTTCCCCAAGGTCAGATTGCGAGGAAGTGACTTAGGATTTGAACTTTGGATTGTCCAAAGCCACTGATGTTTCCTTATCCGACCTTTAGAGATGGTGATATCCATATGGCTTGGCTAGGAACCTTCCCCTATCCCCACAAAGTAGAGACACCGCACCTGTGGAGGAGGTCTGGTAACTTGTGTGAACCCAGGTGTGCTATGGAGTATGAATCTACCTTTAGGAACATTTGGAAGCACTCTGTGTTCTCAATCAGCAACTAAGAGGTAACTCTGGCAATAACCTTTTTTTTCTTAAAACAGAGCATTAAGAGTAAGTCTTCCGGACACCATGTTTATAGCTCCGATTTAAAGCCAGGATAAGGGGCAAAGAGTATTTTATTCTAGTCTGTGGTTCTATCCATCAAATTAATGACACCAAAATACTTTGAAGGTTCAGGCTGACTATATAAAAAACTCATTGTGGCCCTAGCCTGTTTGGCTCAGCAGATAGAGCATTGGCCCGAGGACTGAAGAGTCCTGAGTTCAATTCCAGTTAAGGGCAGGTACCTCAGTTGCAGGCTAGATCTCCGACACTGGTTAGGGCACATGCAGGAGGCAACCAATCAATGTGTCTTACATTGATGTTTCTCTCTCTGTGTTTCTTCCCTTCCCTTCAACTCTCTCTAAAGATCAATGAAAACATATATTTGGGTGAGGATTAACAAACAAGTAAAAACACAAAAAAACTCATTATGGAAGCCTTGGACTTCAATTATATTTAACCCTGGTTCAATAATGTTAGCATCTCCTTTTGTTGGGTAGGTTTTGCTGTGAGTACCTCATTAAGGCATTCGACCCCTAACTGGCATGGCTCAGACCTTGAGCATTACAAGAAGGTCATGATTCAATTCCCAGTGAGGGCACATGCCTGGGTTTCAGTGTGGGACATGCAGGAAGCAGCCGATCAATGATTCTCTCTCATCATTGATGTCTCTATCTCTTTCCCTCTACATTTCTCTCTGAAATCAATACACACACACACACACACACACACACACACACACACACACTCTAGAGGCCCGGTGCACAAAATTTGTCCATGTGGGAATGTGTGTCCCTAAGCCCAGCCTGCGCTCTCTCACAATCTGAGACCCCTCAGGTAGGGTTCCTAGGCCTGGCCAGCAATCAGGGCCTATTGGGGCTTTCCTTTCCCTGGCTGCTGGCAGCTGGCCCCACCCCAGCCGCTGCCATTGCTTGTCATCTGTGCGACACTACCCTCCCTCCGCCATCACCAGTCACCTCCCTCTGTGGGCAACAGGTGTGGTGTGTGATGGCTTGGCTGGCCTGGTCCTCCCTCTGTGGGGAAAGTGATCACAGGGCCTCCAAATTGATCGCCCCATAGAGGGAGGCCCCGCCCACCTGGCCAGGGCTCCATGTTCAATCACTGAACAGAGGGTGGCCTGGGCTTCTCTCTACAGGACAATCGGGGGCGATGGTGGGGCCTCCGACCAATTGCATCGCACCTGCCTTGGCTGGCCTGATGCCAATGTGTGTCATAGCATGGTCATTCAGAAGGTCATCAGATGATTATTTGGTCAACTTGCATATTATGCTTTTATTATTATAGACTAGAGGCCTGGTGCATGAAATTCGTGCACTGTGTGGGGGAGTCCTTTAGCGGGGCCTGTGCCTTTGCAGTCAGACGTCCCTCTCCCCATCTGGGGCTCTCGCAGTCCAGGGCTCTTGCAGTCTGGGACCCCTAACTTCTTACCACTTGCCTGCAGTGGAAGTGGGAAAGGCTCCTGCCACTGCTGCTGTGCTCACCAGCCATGAGGCTGACTTCTGAGCGCAGGAGTGGTGGCAGGAGCCTCTCCTGCCTCTGAGACAGTGCTAAGGAGCAGCGAACCCAGCCTATGGCTGAGTGGTGCTCCCACAGGGGGAGCACACTGATCACCAGGGGGCAGCTCCTGCATTGAGCGTCTTCCCCCTGGTGGTCAGTGGGCATCAGAGCACCTGGTCATTCTGTTGTCCTATCAATTTGCATGTTAGCTTTTTATTATAAAGGATGTGGACATTTGAGGATGTGGCTAAGAATATGGTTGACACCTCTGATGTACTATGTCTCATTGAAATCATTGTGGACACTGACTTCTCTTGAAATAAACAATGTAACTACTATAAGTTTCACAAATGTATATTTTTAAGCAGAATCTTCACTGTATTTAAAAAGACCAAAAGGATTCCTCTCAAGGCATTTTTTTACATCCTCTCCTGAAGATATGTTTATTGATTTTTAAAGAGAGTTGTAGGGAGAGAAAGAGAGACATTGATGTTAGAGAGAAATATCAATTAGTTGTCTATGGTATGTGCCCTGAGCAGGGATCAAACCTGAAACCTAGGTATGTGCCCTGACTAGGAATCAAACTGGAAACCTTTTGGTGTATGAGACCATGCTTTAAAAAAAAAAAGTAATAATCAATGTAGAAAAGTTGTACAGCTCTGGTTAGTTTGGCTTAGTGGAGAGAGTGTTGTCCAGTGGACTGAAAGGTACCAGGTTCGATTCTGGTCAAGGGCATGTATCTTGGTTGCAGGCACATACCCAGTGGGGGGTGTGCAGGAGGCAGCTGGTCGATGTTTGTCTCTCATCTGATGTTTCTAACTATCCCTCCCCCTTCCTCTGTAAAAAAATCAATAAAATATATTTTTTTAAAAAAGAAAGAAAAATTGTACAAAACAGAGTTATAAAGCAAAGCAATAAGAAAATCATCCCAGCCTGGCTGGTATGGCTTAATGGTTGATTGTCAACCCATGAACCATGAGGTCATGGTGTGATTCCTTAGAAATATGTATTTGTGGGCTTGATCCTGAGTAGGGGGCATGTAGGAGGAAGATGATTGATGATTCTCTCTTATCATTGATGTTTCTATCTCTTCCTTTACCTGAAATCAGTAAAAATAAAAACATATTAAAATCACCCCAGCAAAGGTTTATTTTCCTGCCTGGGATACTTTTTTAAAATATAGATTCCAGGATTTTAATCTGAATCAACATAATCAGAATATCTATGGTGAAACCAAGATATGTATTTTTAACCAGCATGCCAGTAAACAACATCCTAGTGAAGAATCTAGTTAGCATAAGTAAAGCACCTATGGAGTGATTAACTCAAAATAAATTGATTGCAAAATATACACCCTGGTTCCTGATGAATTATCTTGTCATATAAGGTAATTTAGTTTTATACCCCTTTATTGCTTTTTTAAAAATACGTATTTTTATTAATTTCATAAAAGAAGGAAGAGGAAGAGAGAGATAGAAATATCAATGAGAGAGAAGCATAGATTGGCTATCTCTCGCATTCCCCCACACTGGGGATCAAGCCCACAACTAGGCATGTGCCCTCACTGGGAATTAAACTGTGACTTTCTGGTTCATAGGTCAATGCTCAATCACTGAGCCATGCTGGCTGGCCCCTTTATTGCTTTTTTGTCATTTAGATTTATTAGCTTTTTAAGTAGAAATTCTGGCTCAGTATTCCTATAAAAGTCATCTAAATAAAAAAATAAGAAACATCAATTACAGAATTCTATTATTATTATTATTATTATTATTTTGATTTGGGAATGCATGTGAAAATTCTTATAATAGTAGAAAAAAAAAGTTTTGTTATTTTTATGGATACTTATACAGGGGAAGGTCATAGGGTGAAGCTAACAGCAAGAATAAAGCAAGTAAATATCACTAAAATAAAATATAAAACAATGTGTCAAAAGAAAAACACAAAGCATATAAAAAGACTATATCATATGTCATCAGAAAAATGCAACTTATAACAACAATGAGATTCTGCTACACACCTATTAAAGTAGCCAAAATCCAGAACATTGACAACCCTAAATGCTGGTAATGATGTGGAGCAATGGGAACTCCATTGCTGGTAAGAATACAAACTGGTATAGTTGGCAGTTTCTCAAAAACTAAACATACCCTTGCAATACAATCTAGCAATTGTGATCCTTGATATTTACTCAAAGGAGCTGAAAATTTATGTTCTTGTGAAAACCTGTACATGAATGTTTATAGCAGTTTTATTCATAATTGCTAAAACTTGGAAACAACCATGATATTCTATAGTAAGTGAATGGAAAGATAAACGGTGATACTTTCAAACAATGGAATATTATTCAGTACTAAAAAGAAATGAGCTATCAAGTTGTGAAAACACATGGAGGAATCTGAAATGCATATTACTAAGTGGAAGAAACCAGTTTGAAAAGGCCACATACTGTGTGATTTCAAGTATATGATTCTGGAAAAGGCAAAACTACGGAGATATAAAATGGTCAGTTGTTAAGGGAAAAGGGGGGTGAGAAGGTGAAGCACGGAAGATTTTTAGGATAGAGAAGGTACTTCATATGATACTGTAATGGTGGATACATGTCATTATACATTTGTCCAAATCCATAGTGTGTACAACACCAAGTGTGGAGCCTAATGGACCTTGGGTAATAGTGATGTCAATGTAGGTACATCGATTGTAACAAATATACTACTCTTATGGAGGATGTTGATAATGGGAGAGGCTATACATGTGTGAGGGCCAAGGCGTGAGAAATTTCTATATCCTCCTCTCAATTTTTCTGTGAACCTCTAACTCCTCAAAAAAATAAAAAAAGCTTATATTAAAAAAATGAAAGAGAAACACAAATAACATGACATAGGGCTTCAAAAGAGGAAGAATTTTGTTAATTATGCATTTAGTCTTTCAGCAGACATTTGTTGAACATCCATTATTACCAGATACTGCTAATAAAGAAAAAGAATGTCCGGGGGGAAATTTTTTTCTATTATGAAGTATAATTGACATGTAACAATGGAAAATTTAAACTTCATATTATTGTTTACCAATAATTACTCCCAGGACTTCAAAGTCTATTTGTCCAGGCCTACTTGAAAGGAAATGTGTTGTAATTACAGAATTTTACATCAAATGATAGTTTCATAAAGGATGGAGGGAAAAAAATAGACATTTTTTTTCATTGCCCACTAAATGTTAAGCATTGTGATACCAGCTTTACAAAATTTATCTTCCTTAATCCTTACAACTTATCTCTAATTTACAGATGAGATATCTGACGCTTAACTGTTGAAATAACTTGCCTAAAGTCATATACAAAGTGGTTGGGACTATAGTGAAACTAATTCTACTAAAACTGTTGTGAGTAAATTAATAAAGAAGTTTTAAAGGTGGTTTCTCTATAAAACAATACTTATGATCTCAAGATTGTTTAAATATTTTTCAAATTTATTGTTTTTAGGAAAAATAAACAAGTTTGGTAGGGGAGACTGTAGTTACCAAAGCATAAACTGCCCACAAAAAAACAACCACAAAAGAGGGAATTCTCAGAAATGTTCAATCATTGCTTAACATCCGTTTTCTCCTACATTTTGTGGTTACCCCATTTGCCTTGATGTTCTTCCAATAATCAGATATTGTGCTGGGTAGACTCGTTCCCATAGTTTATTTATTGAATTGATTATCAGCATCTTTAACCGAGAACATCAAGATAGTGAATGCTAAGCTTGAGGAGTATTTATGTTTTCTATTATTAGCAGACCCCTGGGATTAAACTAGTCCAAAGAGAGAGAACAGCAGAACAGCCCAGTTAATAGCAGATGAGGTCTCTTGTCATTTAGCTTTGTGGGTAGAGCATCAGTCTGCAGACTGAGGGGTCCCAGGTTTGATTCCAGTCAAGGACACATGCTCTGGTTGTGAGCTCGATCCCCAGTGAGGGGCATACAGTAGGGAGCCAATCAATGATTCTCTCCCATCATTGATGTTTCTTTCTCTCCCTCTCCTTTCCTTCCTAAAATCAATAAAAATATATTTTTTAAAAAATAGCAGATTAGGTATAAAATGTTAGATGCAAAATGGATGGCTATAATTCTGAAGTAACCATATTTGTGGAATGTTGATCCATAAATGGAATTTGTATCATTATTCATAAACTCTCTGTATTTCAGATTTTGTGACTTTCTATGAAGCTTGGACTATTCCTACTCTTGGGTTTGAACTAGAATGATATGGGAGCATACTCCATGAGAGTAGTTTCTGAAAAGAGAGCAGTTAGTGTGTTGATAAACAGAATTTAAATGAGTACATTTGAAGATCTAATAGATTTATTAAATAACTCATGAGTTCGGTGGGATCTCCTCTATCAAGTAGAGAGGTTATATACTTTGGAGGGGTTTATAAAGATGAAAAGCTTTTATAGAAAGAAGAGTGGGGGAAGGAAATCATCAACAAGAGAAAAAGGAAAGTTCATTGGAGGAAAGGGTTCAGGTGGCAACAACTTCTCATTGGCAAAGCTATAGTGTTTCTATTGGCTGGGCTTGTTGCTGGGTGAAAGAAAAATCCTCTTTCCTCCTGCTGGAGCAATAAATATCTGCACATCCTGTTTGGAATTATAAGGTGCCTCTTTTCCTTTTGGAATTCATAACTGAATTAACTGATACTGTAATTGACCTGGTCTTCCTGTTTGGGGTAATTGACAATGGGAATGGTAGAGCATGAAAACTTCCCTTTCTATGAGTCTTCCTGACTCTAGTTTAAGATTTCCTTTAATAATTCTCCCAAGTTCTAGATCAAGAGGTTGGAAATGATCTAATGAAGGGTTGTCTGTTGGATAGGCAGAACTGTCATCAGGAAGAGTCAACATAGCATGATTAGGAGCAGGCAGGAAGGAGGCCTAAGGTTCATGGAGAGAGAATAGAGAGGAAGAAGACGTGTAAGAAAGAATTAGGACTGGATGCAAAACTCAGGGTGGAAAGGGGGTCTGGTGTTGCTAGATTTGTCCCTGTGGCTGAGAGTGCCACTACCTCTTGTGCTTAATGTTTCCTATTTGCCCACTAGATCCACTCTTCACTTTCCTTTCCCACTCCATGTCTAGAGCTTCAATGCCTTCCAGCTCTCAATTAGGTTAGCATAAAGAAAAACCCTGATCTGAGAGTCAGAGAAAGGCAGGAAAGGAAGGTAGGGAGAGGTGCTCATTCTCTGGCTTCCTCCCTGCAGGACCACTTCTGGCTGACTGAGTCCCTCAACCAAAGTCACAGTTCCTCTTGAGGGCACCAAATCTTATCTCTCTCTCTCTATCTCTCTCTCTCTCTCTCTATCTATCTATCTATCTATCTATCTATCTATTTCCATTGATTTTTTAGAGACAGTGGAAGAGAGAGGGAAAGACAGAGAGAAATATTGATGTGAGAGAAATACATCGATTGGTTGTATTGGTTGTATCTCCTGCATTCACCCTGACCATGGCCCGGGCCATGGAGGACCCTACAACAGAGGTACATGCCCTTGTCCAGAATCGAACCCAGGACCCTTTGGTCCACAGGCCAATGCTCTATCCACTGAGCCAAACTTGCTAGGGTTACACATCTCTTTTTTGTTCTATGTTCTGAAAGCCTTGACTCCTTTTGTCCTTTGGACCTTAGGTTGGTAACAACACAGCTACTACTAACCCCTCTGTGCCTTGTGGGACCCTGATCACTTTTATAATATTACCTTTATAAATAAATCTTGTTTAGCTTTGAGAATACTAACTGTTTCCCATTGGGATCTTGAGTAATACACTTCCCAATATTTATTTTCCTCTTATTTGGAAGCAGAATGCTCATTTTTACTTGAGTTCATTGTAACCAAAAATCTATTTTTTCAAGTTTCTCTTGTAATGAGGCAGGGCCACAGCAGTAGAAATGATATATAGTTCTTATATCTCTTTAAAAAAAAAAGATTTTAAGAATGATATTCTCTATTCCTCCATCCGATGATTCCTGGAGCTTCAGCATCTGTCTTGGAACATGAGGATCAGAGCCACACCCTAAAGATGATGGAACAGAATGTTACAAAGAGCCTGGGTCTCTGACAACTGAAAACTTACTATAACAACCCTGGGCTACCTATTTGTATTGCATAAGGAATAAACTCTATATTGTGCAATTCTCTGTTCTATTTGATTTTTCTGTTATGTACAGCCAAACAAATCCTAACTAATGTATTTTTGGAACTGAGATTTTATGTTATGGTAGCTACCTGTCTACATAACCTTTATCACCTCCTAACATTATTTTCCTCCCTTTAGAATGTAAACTCCTTAAGGGTAGGGACTTTGCTTGTTTTGTTGTATCCAGCACATATGACAGAGTTCATCATTAGTAGGGGCTCAGTAAATATTTGCTAAATGAATGGAAACAAAACAAAACACAGTTGAATGCCATCTGGTATAAATAGCAGAGATGCCACTACTGACTGAAGGAGCTACACCAGGAAGTGTTAACTCCTGTACTCATTAACATGTGATGATTACATCCAAGTCTTATTGTTTCACATCTCCATGCTTTTGTGTGAACTATTCATCCTGCCAGGAATGCCTTTTCCTCTTGTTCACAAGGTACACTACTACTTATATCTCAAGTTTTAACTTAATTATCACTTTTTCTAGGACAGTATTCTCCAGTCCCTGCAAGTAGAGTTGATTTTTATTCAACTCTATTTTCAACTCTTAGTTGAATTACAGCACTTACCACACTACATTGCGTTAATTGTTTACATATCTGCCTCCTTGACTTGTCTCAGGGGCCTTGAAGAAAAGTCTGTAACTTATTTAGCTCTATATTCCTAGCACCTAGCCCTGCCCTTCTCCTGGTGAAACTCAATATGTTTTCTGAGTTATTAGTAAGATGACAGAGCTGAGACTGTGATTTTATTTTTCTAGTGGGAGTAAAAACCATAAAGACACTTTAGAATTACTTGTTTAGTGGAAACAAATACTCTGCTGGAGCAGGCCAAGAAAACCTGGTCCCAATCCTAGAACTTCGTCCCAGGTGAACTCTTTAAATAATTTTTGTCTCTTTGAACATCTAAACCCTCAACTATAAACTGGGACCTCACAGGGTTATTGTGATCAAGTCAATGATTGTGGGTGAAAGCTCTTTGTAAATATACTGGTAAGCTTCAGGCAGGAACAAATTTAAATTTCCCAAGTGAGGAGTTTGTTCTTTTTAAAAAGGCCGCTCATCTTTTTACTTTAATACTAGAGGCCCCAATGCACAAAATTCGTGCAAGAATAGGTCTTCCTCTGGCACCCAGGACCCAGGCTTCCCTCTGGCCACCCGCAGGCACCTGAGACCCCCAGGCTTCCCTCGCAGCCCCAGCTTCATCTGGAAGATCGTCCAGAAGGACATCCAGTCTAATTAGCATATTATGCTTTTAATATTGTGTGTGTGTGTGTGTGTGTGTGTGTGTGTGTGTGTGTGTGTGTGTGTATTTCAGAGAGGAAGGAAGAGGGAGAGAGAATCATTGACCGGCTGCCTCCTGCACATCCCCCACTGGGGATCAAGCCCCAAAACAGGGCATGTGCCCTGACTGGGAATCAAACCATGACCTCCTGGTCCATAGCTTGTTGCTCAACCACTGCACCATGCTGGCATGGCTGAAGCCTCATTATGAATCAGCCTTCTTCCTCTAATGAAGCTAGTCCTAGAAATGCATATGCTTCATTTAGGGTTAATATTTATGACAAGACCTTTCATTGCTCCCTAAGAATCCATTACTGAATAGTGTCAGAACCTGAAACATCCTGGTGTTTGAAACCTGGACTAAATGGTGCCAGCTCATGGAAGACCCTTCCCTCAGCCTCTCAAAATTGGGCCTTTTCATTGTGAGATTGTTTACATTCACTTTGTTTTTCTCTTGTCCTTCAAGCCTCACCTTGATTTGCTCTAGCAGACTAAAGAGCTTAGCAACTCAGCCAGTGAGAGGGACTCCTTATGATCCAGTGGGAAGGATGGAGGAAGGGACAGGGAGGTTACAATGACAGAAGAGACTTTTATTGGCTACCCTTAGTGCTCAGGGATGTTTTCATGGGCCTCACTTAGAGTTATACTTGGATCAAATAAAAAATGTGGTCATTAACTCATCCCTGGAATGCTGTCTAGCAACACTGGTGACATAATTGCTATAATCTGATTCCTCTGGGCTGACTGCTTATAGGGGGTCCCAGCTGTTGAGAGATCCTGAGCATTTTGCAAGTTTCTCCAGTCCTCCTATTGCTTCTGTTTTCATGATGGTTGTAACTACCTTTCCCCATTTTCCTTTGTAGTGTCTCTAATATCAGGTTAGTTTTTGGATTGAAGTCTTCCTATCAGTTCATATGTGGCCCCATGAACACTGGAACAGCTATGGCATGCAGTTTTTCAAACTTCTGCTCCATTCAGATTATTTTTACCATCCTGCCATATTCAGTCTTACTTCCTAACTTTTGCCCTCACTATGGCCCTCACCAATCGTTCTCTTCTCTTATTAATTTGAAATCATTCTTCCTTAAACAGTTATCAAGAACACATTTCAATTTAATTAAACTTTTATCAAATTCCTAGTATTTATTACATGGTAGGCATTGTGTTAGACTGTGGGGACACAAAGGTTAATGAAATGAGAATGTGGCTCCTAACCTCATGGAGCTCATACTCTTGGAGGGAAGGAAGGCAAGAAAACTCATTGACTACAATGTGATCAGAGGTGTATCACTTGATGGCAAGGGTTATTTTTCAATAACCTTGGAAAAGGTTAGGGCAACTTATGTATTTTCTAAAGAACTGTTTTGCCCTGGCTGGGTAGCTCAGTTGGTTAGAGCATCATTCGGATATGCCAAGTTCGTGGGTTCCATCCCCAGTCAGGGCACATCCAAAAATCAACCAATAAATACATGAGTAAGTGTAATGACAAATTAATGTTTTTCTCTCTAAAAAAAAAGAATAAAAGTTTTTAACTGTTTTGAACCACTCAAGCCCACATTTATATATTTTTTTTCTGGGAATTCTTATTGTACTTGGAATCACTTAGCTTAGTTCATGTTATTCTTGTGTCACAAACAGATTTGAGCCCCTTGAATTTAAGAACTATGTTCTTTTGTATTGCACCTATAGCACATAACATATTATTGAACATAATATTCATCAATACATACTTATTTGGCTTAATTGTTGGTTGCTTGATTTGGGATAGAATGGAGTTGGAGAAAGAACTTGGGTTGAGGAATCAGGCAGCACTGAATTTTAATTTCAGCAGTGGCATTTGTAAGTGGTAGACTTTGGCAAGACAGCCTCTCCGAGTCTCAGTTCTTAAAATGGAGATGAGAACTCTTTCTCTGAGGTTGTTACAATTTAATTAGATAATTTAAGTGAAGTACCTGGTTTTAAAATAAAATTCTCTTTCTTCTTCCTCTTCCTCTTTGTGAGAGGACTGTGGGAAAGAGATGATCCTTTGTATCTCTTCATAACTAAAGTGACAATAGTTTTTAAAATATATTTTTATTGATTTCGGAGAGGAAGGGAGAGGAAGAGAGAGAGAGAAACATCAATGATGAGAGAGAATCATTGATTGGCTGCCTCCTGCACATTCCCTACTGGGGATCAAGCCTGGAATCTGCGCATGTGCTCTGACCTGTAATCGAACCATTACCTCTAAGAAATAGATCGATGCTCAACCACTGAACCACACTGGCAGGGCTAAGGTGACCATATTTTTAAAAATAAAAAATATGGGCACAAGCTTTGAAAACTTTTCTTTCCACCCTGAACAGTTTGGCTCAGTGGATAGAGCATCTGCCTGTGGACTGAAGGGTCCCAGGTTTGATTCCTATCAAGCGCCTGTACCTTCTAGAAAAAATATGGTTTAATTTTTGTGCTTTGCAAGAATTTTGATACAAATACATTCACAAACTGGAAAGAAAAGTTTTTTTACAGAAAGGAAGGGAGACGGATAGAGTTAGAAACATCGATGAGAGAGAAACATCAGTCAGCTGCCTCCTGCACACCCCCTACTGGGGAAAAGATTCCTTTATTAACTTTTGGTCGAGAATATGTTTATATATTTTCAGAAAACAACTCCAAGATCAAGTGGACTCCTGCAACGAAGAGGAATTGACAGGTCTGTTCCAACCACTAAGGTAAGACATGATCTTTGTCCTCATGGAGCTTATAATCTTGTAATTACATGAGTCACTGAATATGGTTTTTCTCTATTTTTTTATTGTTTAAAGTATTACAAATAGTAGTACATATGTCTTCTTTTTTTCCCCCCTATTGATCTCCCCCAGCCTTCCCTACTCCCCAGTATATGACCTCGCCTGTCCCCCTAGTGTCTTGTATCTATTGGTTATGCTTATATATATGCATACATGTCTATCTTGTTCAATAGTATAACTTGCTTATATCTCTTACAGGTCTTCAATAATAATCTAAAGGAATGAATAAATTGATGATAATTTCTATAAAAAGAAATACAACAATTCACAAAAATTAATTTAGGTTTTCTGGATAGTTGATATTTGGACTATCTCAAAAAATCAAGGTCAAAACTCTGCTCTCTGACCCCAATCTGACTGCCTATGGCACAAAGCCAAGGACCAACGGAGTTTGATTCAGAATGATAGGATCCATACTGAAGCAGTCACTCCTGAGAACTCCATGGAACAGCTGCAAGCCAAATAGGCACAGAAATGGAAGTTTCATACTGAGTAAAATCTAAAAATACTTCAAAATGTTGATTTTGATAACAACAAGAAGAGTGACACCTATCTAGTTAACTATTATCTGAAAAAAAGTGAGACTTTTTACCAGTCAAGGGTTAGGTGGGAATTGATGATTCTAGAGTATTTTCTAGTTTCAAAGTGTTTTTGCGTCTTTCTAGTTTTGTTGAATAGTTTAGGTAGATCAATAAACACTTCAGCATTTTCTTTTTCTTTTTTTTAAATTAAATCTTTATTATTCAGATTATTACATTTATTTCACTTTTTTCCCTCACCACAGCTCCCCTCCATCCGGCTCCCACTCTTCCCTCTACCCTTACCTCCCTCCCGTTGACCTCATCCATAGGTGTATGATTTTTGTCCAGTTTCTCCCTGTACACCCCTCACCCCTTTCCCCCTGAGAATTACCAGTCCACTCCATTTCTGTGCTCCTAATTCTATTATATTCACCAGTTTATTCTGTTGATCAAATTTTTAATTCACTTAATTTTTAGATTCACTTGTTGATAGATATGTATTTGTTGTTCATAATTTTTTGTCTTTTACCTTTTTCTTCTTCCTCTTCTAAAAGAGTACCTTTCAACATTTCATATAATACTGGTTTGGAGTTGAGGAATTCCTTTAGCTTTTTCTAATCTGTGAAGCTCTTTATATGCCCTTCAATTCTGAATGATAGCTTTGCTGGATAGAGTATTCTTGGTTGTAGGTTCTTGCTATTCATCACGCTGAATATTTCTTGCCACTCCTGTCTGGCCTGCATTGTTTCTGTTGAGAAATCAGCTGACAGTCATATGAGTGCTCCCTTGTAGGTAATGAACTGTTTTTCTCTTGCTGCTTTTAATATTCTCTCTTTGTCTTTTGCTCTTGGTATTTTAATTAAGATGTGTCTTGGTGTAGTCCTCTTTGGATTCCTTTCATATGGGGTTCTGTGTGCTTCCTGGACTTGTAAGTCTATTTCTTTTACCAGATGTGGGAAGTTTTCAGTCATTATTTCTTTAAATAGGATTTCAGTATCTTGCTCTCTCTCTTCCTCTGGTACCCCCACAATTCTCATGTTGATATGCTTGAAGCTGTCCCAGAGGCTCCTTACATCATCTTCACATTTTTGGATTCTTTTCTCTTCTTGCTTTTCCAGTTGAATGTTTTCTGATTCTTTATATTTCAAATTTTTGACTTGATTCTTGCCTTCCTCTAGTCTGCTGTTAGGTCTCTGTATAATATTTTTTATTTCAGTCATTGTATGTTTAAATTCTAGTTGGTCCTTTATCATCTCTAGTTGGATCTTTTTCATCTCCTCTTGGGTCTTGCTAAATTTATCCATCTTTTCTAGGAAATTTTTGAAAAACCTTATAAGCGTGGTTTTGAACTCTATATCCAATCGTTTCTTTTCCTCCATTTCTTTTGTTTGTGATCCCTTCCCTTGTCTCAACATTTTCACTATGCCAGGAGAACTTCTGTGTTGGATTCAGTCTTATGATACCAGACTTGCAAATCCGCAAAAGCCTCTCTGTTGAGCTTGGGATGGGTGGAGTCTCAGGGCTTAAGGGACTGCCTTGCCTTCCAGTCGGCTCCGCCCTCCACGGGGACTGGGTAATCACTGGAGCGGTCCCTGTGTGTGCTCGCGAGATCTCTCACTGTGCCTCTAGACTGCTGCCCCTCTGGTTCCCCTGCACTCTGGGACCATATAAGTCTGGATCCCCAGGGTTTCGCCCAAAACCAGGATTTAGTGGAGTTAGAAGTGGCACAGTTGGGAGGGTCTGTCTCCCTCCTACTCATGAAAGCCAGAGGCATAATCAGCAGTCTGTCTTTCCCCTGTGCGCAGGGCCGTGTGCGCCACCAGACTTCCGATATTTTGCAACTCCCCTAAATTTCCATGCACCTCTCCCTTTTCACAGTCCAAACTCCCCTGGTATGAGTTTCGGCTGGTTCCGGGGTTTAGTGTCGTAGGATAATGAGTTCAATGCTGTTGGGAGTCTCCGTTTCCCTCCTGCCAGAGAAAGCCAACCAGGTATTCCGGCACCCACTCTCTCCACGTGCTCATGTCTCCGTACCTCAGCTTTTTGCAGCTCCTCTGGGTCTCTGTGAGCCCCTCTCTTTCCTTCTAGTTGTAGAATTTCCACTCAGCCAGCTTTCCTGTGATTTTGGATGATGTCTGTTCTGTCTTTTAGTTGTACGTTTGAAATTGTTGTGCGAGGCAGCAGTGTAGGTGTTTACCTATGCCTCCATCTTGGATTCTCCCCCATTTCAGCATTTTCTAGGTCCCAGACAGTGTGCTTAATACCATGGACACAAACATGAATGTCATTGATCTTTATAGTAGTAATAATAATTGCCACTTATTGGGCTCTTAATACTTACCAGTCACTGTAGAGAGTTGTTTTTAAAATGTATCATCTCATTTAATCTTCAAATAATGTGAAACTGACATTATTATTGTTGCTTGTTTTAGACATAAAGAAAATTATGTTTAGAAATGTTAACCTGTTAAGGTCACATAGTTAATAAGTAAGATTAACAAGTAAGTTAATCAGTAAGATATGGGACTCTAACCTGGGTTTACCTAACTCCAAAGCCCCTCGTTCTCTAAACAAGCTACCGAAAGATCCTAGTAAATAAGCTGACAAACAGTTGCTCACTGTTAGAAATGTGTCTCAAATCCTGTATGAAATAAATTAAGTTATATATTTTTAAAAAATTAAAAAGTTTAAATGTTCTTTGCTGAGTAGGTGTTCCTTCCACCAACTTTTTGGAAAGCCATTTGACATTAGAGATAAAAATTTTAAATGCTTAACTCTTAATTCTGCTTTAGTAATTATCAAATGAATCTAAATAACCACATATATGATAATGTTTTGAGCTGGGTTAATCCTGAAACAGTCCATGAGATAAGGATTTGAGAGTAAGTGGTTAATTGGAACAGCAACCCCAGAATCATTGATGAGGGAGTGAGGAAATGAGAGAGGGAAGGGCAGGAAGCCAATATGGATGCATGATTAATTAATAAATTACAACTGTGGGTAACTGGGGCTCAATCCTTTTCAGGGGACTATATAGAATTTTCCCCAGAGATGTCTTACCTAAGGAAGTTGAGGTAGTTATTCACAAATTTCCATCCATCATTAGATGATGGGCTGCTGAGTTGTTAATGTCCTGCCCATGAGTAGACAAAGCCCAAAACCTAAGTCCAAGTAACAGGTGCTTGAAGTAGAAAGAGAGCCTGAGAGTAAGGAAACAGTGAGGACCAAGGAAATATCCATGGTGCACTGGCAGCATCTGTTGTAAAAATCTCTCTATATAAAAGGCTAATATGCAAAGTGTCCCCTCAGGAGTTCAGCTGGGATACTGGGAGTTCCATCACTCACTATGGCATGCGCTGACCACCAGGGAAGGTGCAGAATGAAGGAAGGCCCCAGCTGGTAGCCAGAAGGCCCTGATAGGCCCTGATCACCAGCCAGGTGTAGGCATCCTCCCTGTGCACTAATTTCATGCACCAGGCCTCTAGTATACCAATAATATACAAAGGTGTCAATTGAGTCATTGTATATAATAATTAAATACTATGCACAACCTACATATACTTTAGAGGGGATTGGTTAAGGATGCCTAACCACCCTTATGACAAAGATTCTATTTCTGTTAAGCTTTTTCAAAGACTAAAACAAGGAGTCCTTAACCTAGTCTGAGGGTGAGAGAAGGCCTTTTTTGGAAAATGATGGTAGCCATATGTATGTTGCGAGGGAAGATAAGGGGAACAATCCAAGTAGAGGGAGTAGTATTGCTAGAGCCCTGAGAAAGGAGGAGGCTTGGAGCTGGGCTTATGTGACTGGAATATAGCGAATCTGGTCCTTGCCTACCTATGACTTCTTGCCTACCTATGGCAAGGACCAGAGTAAGTGGGATTAGGATTTAGGGACTTGATCCTGGGAGCAATGGGAAGCCATGGAAGGGCTTAAGTTTTGCAGCAGATATTTAGAATGATGACTCTGGTTGCAAAATATAGAGTGTGGAAACTTATAGTATACTGCTTGGCCTCTAAGTTCTTTGGTGAAGTGAAGGGTGTCAGGCTTCCAAGGACATATTCAAAAACTGATTATTATTGTATTTAGCAAAAGAATGATATACTTAAATGAATAGCCCAAGGACATGGGTAATAAAGGACTGGGAGAAGGGGGGAAGTGGAAGGTATCTATAATACTGTCAATAATAAAAATATATTTTAAAAAAGATATTGAGGAAGCCATTATTGGGAAAAAAAGGATTATATACTTATTTCACATAATCAGAGCTACTTTTAAAAACATTTTATTGCATTTATTGGGGTGACATTGATTAATATAATTATAAAGATTTTTAGTGTACAATTCTTTTTTTAAGTATATTTTTATTGATTTTTTACAGAGAGGAAGGAGAGGGATAGAGAGTTAGAAACATTGATGAGAGAGAGACACTGATCAGCTGCCTCTTGCACACTGCTTACTGGGGATGTGTCCCCAACTAAGGTAAATACCCTTGACCGGAATCAAACCTGGGACCTTTCAGTCCGCAGACCGACGCTCTATCCACTGAGCCAAACCAGTTTAGGCTTAAATGTACAATTCTATAATACATCATCCGTATATTGTTTTGTGTGTTCACCACCCAAAGTCCCCCCTTTACCCTCTTCTATCTTACCTACCCCCTTTTCCTCTGGTAATCACCATGCTGTTGTCAGTGTTCTGAATTTTTGTTATTGTTTTGCTTAATTCCTTCACCTTTTTCATGAAGCCTCTTAATCCCCCACTCCTTTGGCAGCTGTCAGCCTATTCTCTTTATATATGAGTTTGAATCTAATAAACAAAATAAACACACAAAATAGAATCAGAGGTACTTTTAATTTTTATTACCTAAACTGATCCAACAAAGGATTTTGTTAATGTGAAGTTTTAAATGTCCAAGAGTGACTTTATACAAAGAAAAGACTTTTAATAAGTATTGAAATTTTTTAAAATTAATATTCAATATATTAAGATGACAATTGAAGGAACTTACTTTTCATCATGTCTTTGAGTTAAAATAATAAATTCAAATATTTTATTTATACATCTAGAAAATGTTAAAAATTCCTGATTAATGTTCAATCAACTCCACTTGAATAAACAATCTTCATCAAACAATCAAACCTATTTTCAATTTAGTTAATTGCACTTCTTTAAACATTTAAACTACATTTAGAAATTTAATACATTTTGTTTTCTTTCAAGCACTTTCATTAGCAAAATCTTTTAAAATTCTTGAGGTTTTAAATATTGCAATACTATTAATGAAAATTAAAATCATTTTATGTCTAGCATTAATCATTCAATTACACATTTTTATTTAGAAGTTGTAAGTTTATGTGCCAGATTATCTAACAATCTAAATTCTCTAAAATTATAAGTAATACTTTAAAAAAGTGAATTACTTAAATTTATGTAATATTCAATTTATTTAAATACCACTCATCTCAAAATAATGAGAGTTCTTTGAACATATTATAAAGGAATAAAGTAGATTATATGAAGTATAGTGTTACTTCTGGTTCAGAGGCAGGTGCTCTTAGAAAAGGCTTTGGTTATTGAAGCCTTTGATTTATAGCAGGGAGAGTAAACACATTTCAAAGATGGTAAAAATAAAATCATGTAAAATGTCTTATAATCAGAATATTTATTTGATTTAAAATGAAGTAAATAAATAGAAGGATATGAAAACCCTGTCTCATCTGAGATCATAGGGCATCTAATTTTTCTGGATTAATCTGTAAACATCAAAGCAATTTTTAAAATAAATATACAGTAGGTAATTGTTTATAATAGAACTCTCTTGGAAATGTTTTTTTTTTTAATATGTTTTTATTGATTTCAGAAAGGAAGTGAGAGGGAAAGAGAAATAGAAACATCAATGATGAGAGAGAATCATTGATTGGCTACTTCCTGCGCACCCGAGTCGGCAACCCAGGCATGTGCCCTGACCAGGAATTGAACTACAACCGCCTGGTTCATAGGTGGATGCTCAATCACTGAGTCACACAAGCTAGGCTCTCTGGAGTATTTCACACTATAGGCCCGGTGCATGAAATTTGTACACAGGTGGGGACCCTAGGCCTGACAAGTGATCAAGGCCCATTGGGGTCATCTTGCCCAGTCCCAATCAGTGTCAGGCCGGCAGGGACCTGCTGGATGGGGGGGAGGTACTGGGAGAGGTTGGCTGGCTGTGGGAAGTTGGCTGTGGGATTGTACTGAGCATCAGGGGCAGCTCCTGCATTGACTGTCTGCACCCTGGTAGTCAGTGAGCATCATAGTGACTGGTCGACCTGTCATTCCAGTCATTCTGGTCATTCGGTCATAACGATCACAATGGTCATTTAGACTTTTATATATGTAGATGGTGAAGGTGTACAGAGGGTCATGAATCCAAAATAGAGCAAATTTACAGGTTTCTGGCAAAATGTAAAATATTCACCAGCATATAAAAGTGAAACAAAACCTCTGAGGAAACGATTTACTTAAGAGTTAGGATGTTAATATGTTACTGATGAAATTAAGTATTTCTTAAGTCTCTACCATTTACACAGTAGTTCCCCCTTATCTGTGGTTTAACTTTTCAAAGTTTCTTACTCACAGCCAACTATTGTCTAAAAACATTAAAATGGAAAATTCCAGAAATAAACAATTTAGAAGTTTTAAACTGATGCCATTCTCAATAGCGTGATACAATCTTGTTCCATCCCACTCCGTACTGCCCAGGATGTGAATCATCCCTTTGTCCACAGTATTTATACTTTATGCCCATTATTCACTTAGTAGGCATCTCAGTTATCAGATTGACTCTCCTGGTATCACAGTGCTGGTGTTCACAGAACCCTTATTCTACCTAACAATGGACCCAAAGGGCAGGAATAATGATGCTGGTAATTAGCTTTCAAAGAGAAGCTGAAAAGTGCTTCTGGTAAGTGAAAAGGTGAAATATCTTTACTTACAAAAAGAAAAATAATCATGTGCTGAGGTTGCTGAGATCTATGGTAAGAATGAATCTTTTGCCTATGAAATTAAAGAAGGAAAAAGAAATTCATGGTAGTTTTGTTGTCGTACCTCGAACTATTAAAGTAGGGCCACAGTATGTAGTAAGTGCTTAATTAAGGCAGAAAAGGCATTACGTTTGTGGATAGAAAATATAAATGGAGAATGTGTTTCGGTTGATGACAATGTGTTGTACCAGAAAGCTCATATGAAGATTGCAGCAAGGGATCATCTGAAATAACTGACACCAAGCTAATTACTGCAAGGGATGATTACACATATTCAGAAATAGGTTCCCACTGAAAAGTATAAAAATTTCTAGAAATAGAGAGAGACCACTTTTATTTTAGCATATTGTTGTAATTATTCTGTTTCATTATTAGTTATTGTTGTTTATACCTATGTTTAATTTATAAAGTTAATTTTTTCATAGGCATGCATGTATAAGAAAAAACACAAGGTTTGTTACTATGCACAGCTTTAGGTATCCACTGGGGGTCTTGTAATGTATCCTCTACAAATAAGTGGCCACTACTGTATCAAAAATCTCAATTTGAGGTGACTAGGAAATAAATGCCAGATATTTCCTAAACTACATTTTAAGCATTATGTTATTTATGTAATTTCCATTTGATTCTTTTTTTTTCCAAAGATGCATTTCTTTGTTAAAACTCTTTTATCTTTACATTAATTTTGTTGATCTTTTCCTCAAATTTCTTTAACATATTTATAATGTATTAAAGTCCTATTTCAACACCTGTGTCATCTATGGATCTGTTTGTATTGACTTTTTTTCTTGATTTTAGGTTACATTGCCCTACTTCTCAAGTCTTTTAATTTTTTAAAACTCATTTATTAATTTTAGAGAAAGGAAAGGGTGGAGGAGATAGAACAAGAGAGAGGGAGGGAGAAAAATATCAGTTTGTTTTTCATTTATTTATTTATTTTTTTATTTCAGAGAGGAAGTTTGGGGCGGGGGGGGGGGGGAGAGAGATTGATTGATTCTGGTCAAAGGCACATGCCTGGGTTGTGAACTCAATCCCCAGTAGGGGGCATGCAGGAGGCACGGTTAATGATATTCTCTCATCATTGATGTTTCTCTCTCTCTCTCCCTCTTCCTTCCTTTCTTAAATCCATAAAAAATATATTTAGAAAAAATGATGGGATGCAAACCTCTACTGCTGCCAGTGTTACTCTCCTCCTCTCCAAATAAATACCAAATATGCAATAAGGGTTTAATTTACTTCGTTGTCTCTATGTTTACCAACCCAGGGAAACTGGGATTACCAGTTTAGCTGGATGTAGCTAGAGATTTTGTATTTGAGCTTTCATAATTCTTGAACCTTAAGGAGCACACTGAACTCTTTTAAATGGTATGATAGATTAAATCGTTGTTCCCACCGGAACCGGTTTGGCTCAATGGATAGAGTGTGGGCCTGCGGACTGAAAGGCCCTATGTTCGATTCCAGTCAAGGGCATGTACCTTGGTTGCAGGCACATCCCCAGTAGGGGGCGTGCAGGAGGCGGCTGATCGATGTCTGTCTCTCATCAATGTTCCTAGCTCTCTATCCTTCTCCCTTCCTCTCTGTAAAAAATCAATAAAATATATTTTTTTAGAAATCGTTGTTCCCAATGCTTCATGACCTTTCTGTATTGGAATTCTGCATATATGTTCTTATCATATGACTTCTTTATTTCTCCCACTAGAGAATAGTTCCTCTCACCCCAAGTGATGACTTGCTTAGCTTTATAATTTGTTTTATTCAATTTTGAGATGTAGGCCAAAGTGACAAGTGTGCCAGTTCTAGGCCAAGAAGGTCTCAAGAGGCATCTTATGTTTCTTTTTCTATCTGGTTTAATATTTAATAAAACAAATATTCATATTTCACGCCAACCTGAAAAAAAATCGTTACCAACCTCTTGCTTCCAAAAAGTTATCTTTTGCCAATGAAGTCTCTCCTGCTGTTCCTTAATATCACCTTGTTTTCTTTCCATGTCATCACGGCTGTCATCTATGCTCTTTCTCATTTAAGTTTTTCTACCTCCTTCAGGCCATTTCTAACCAATCGTTCTAACATGCCCCCCTTCCCCCACCCCGGTAGAGCTCCAAGCAGCCCCTGAGCATTTGAGACCTCCGTATCGCGTTGAGCAGCTGGTACCCAGGTCCGGTTCCAGAAACCGACCCAGAGGTTTGGGACCACCTGCCCTAGCCCGGAGGAGCAGAGCCTGTGGGCGGAGGTCTCCCCTAGGGAACGTCCCTCCCTCCCCGCCAGCCTCCTGCCACATCTTCTGTTTCTGCTCATTCTCTTGGACTCCAGTAAGCCTCCATGAAAGCATGTCCCAGGGCGCCACTGGACCAAGGAGAATGAGGCCATATGTGGAGAGGCTTGAACCCAACCAACTGCCTGGAGTCAAGCCGAGGAGAGACATTCCCAACCTAGAGACCCGTGAGAAAAAATAAGTGTGTTGCTACAAGCTCCTGAAAGTTTAAAGTTGATTGATATGCAGCAAAAAAGGTTTCAAACCAATGATTAGCATGAAGCATATTTTTAAAGTGTATGCTAATTTGGCTCTTTAAAATTTTCTAGTTTGTCTTAGTTCTTTTTTCATTTGAAACCATCGGGTAGCTCATCTACTTGCTGCTTGACTGAATTGAACATTATTTTTCAGATTCTTGTCTGCCTATCTCCACATTGTTATGCTAAGATTAGAATTGCTAGCAAAATAAAAACTTTAAGTCCCCAAACTATCAACTGAATTTTGGAAGATGGTGGTCACACCATCTGAATTGTCTATCGCCTCCCTAATAATAACTATGTTGAAACTTGATAACATCAAGTTCAAATTCTTTCATAGGTTCTCAGCTCAGTATTTGTCTCTTTGAGTTAGAAAGACCGCAACAGTGGTCAAGTGAAATTGAAATCAGAAGGCCTGAATCAGTCAACAAATATTCATTGAACATCTACTGTGTACCAATTTTAGAGCCTCGTTTAGAGGTGACACTGGGCTGGCTTTATTCTTGTCTGAGCTATCTTTCTAAGCCACAGACTTTAAAAACAAATGCTTTAAATTACATAGCTTTAGGACTGCTCATGGAAGGATGTACGTGATACCCTAAGTTTAAAAAACAAGTAATAACTATAATGATCCCATTTTTTGTAAAGAAAAAAAATGCTATACACTGTGTTTGGGTGTATGTGTTCGTTGAAAAATACATGGAAGGATTACACATTAAACTATGAACAGTGGTTACCTTGTGACCAAGGACAGCCAGAGGGAATGGTCATTTTTTATTTTTATACTTGTATTCGAATTCTTTAATATAAGCATGTATTATTTTTGTAATTATAATATGTGTAAACTGTTTAAATGGATAATATTGTTATGTTTATAGCAACAATATATACATTATATACAATGTAAATATTATATACACATATACCAGGTATATGGTATGATATTGTACAGAGTGGGGCAAAAGTAGATTTACAGTTGTTCCTATGGAAAATAATACAATAATTAATAAATAACAATACAAGAATAAACTGTTTTACATACTCACAACCGTAAACCTACTTTTGCTGCTGTTTCACGTACTCACAAGTATAAATCTACTTTTGCCCCATCCTATATATACATATACTACATATATGGTGTAAATATTATTCTTGAATATTATTTATACACACTGGATTCACATGTTTAAGGCGAAATTCCATCTGCTGGCAGTGTTAGTTAATAATCTGTTTTATGTTTTCAAAGGGATTGCTTTTTTAAAAACACAATAGCTGAGGTTTTTATTTATTTATACTTTATCATTGGGATCTGCTGTATATATTTTTAAATAATTTTTTACTTTTCATTTACAGTTGATGTATAATATTATATTTGTTTCAGGTGTAAACCCAGTGATTAGACAATTATATAACTTATCAAAGAGATTACTTTAAAAGCTTTTTTTAAATCCTCACCTATGGATTTTTTAAATTGACGAGAGAGAGAGAGAGAGAGAGAGAGAGAGAGAGAGAGAGAGAGAAAGAGAGAGAGAGAGAAAGAGAAACATCAAAGTACTTGCCTTGACAGGAGATTGAACCAGAAAACTTTTGATGTTTTGGAAGATGCTCCAAACAACTGAGCCACTTGGCCAGGGTCAAAGGGATTGCTTTCTAACTTTTGTTTCCTTACTTCCTTTTGTGATTTGTTTAGTATTACACATTTCAGTTTTTCTAATGACATAAAAAAATTATATCAGAAGGGTGATTGCCTAGAATAGAGCTTTTTTAATTTAAAAACATTTTTTAGGAGAAATTAACTTCTTTTGCACCCTGTGAACCAAGGGAAAATACTATTTCCTTATTTAAAAAAAAAAGGTTAAGTATCATATCTTTCAGAAACACAATAGTCAATGGTTTCGTTTTTTAAAACAGTTCTGAAATACATTCCACCGTTTCCAAGTCAGATGTACTTTTTCATACTACTCTATGAGATTATAATTATAATTGGGCTTTAAATTTCATGAAGGCTGGGCCAAAGGCCTATCAGGTTCACCACTGCAAATAACACAGAGATGGGAAGATAGCTGGGGCTTAATGTTAGTGCAAACAGGCCCTTAGGTGCGTATTCTGATGAAAGAACTGGCACCAAAACTATCATGGGAGAAGTTTCAGGCATTTATTTGTATATTTAAAAATACTGATTACCTAGTTTGTTATCTGTCCCGAGGATATAAAGAAAAATAGTCTTGTCCTAGTCCAGTGGTTGGCAAACTCATTAGTCAACAGAGCCAAATATCAACAGTACGACGATTGACATTTCTTTTGCGAGCCAAGTTTTTTTTAAACTTAAACTTCTTCTAATGCCACTTCTTCAAAATATACTTGCCCAGGCTGTGGTATTTTGTGGAAGAGTCACACTCAAGAGGCCAAAGAGCCGCATGTGGCTCGTGAGCCGCAATTTGCTGACCACGGCCTTAGCCAGTTTGGCTCAGTGGATAGTGTCATCCTGCAGAATGAAAAGTCCAGGGCTCTGTTCCAGTCAGAGCCTGGGTTGCAGGCTCCATCTGATGTGCAGGACACAGCCGGTCAATAATTCCCTCTCATCATTGATGTTTCTCTCTCTCTCTTCAATAAAAATATATTTAAAAAAGAAAAATAGTCTTGCACATAATTTGAGTATGATTTCTACTTCACTCTTGAGTTTTCTGTGTCCTTTGTGGGTGCATAGATTTGTTGCTTTATATGATGCTAGGCATATATTTATTCTGTGCTTAGCCTGGGACTGTTACAAACAGAAGCGAAATTAGAGCTTTGAAAACCTTAAACTTTTTTGAAGCACACTTGGTTGTTAAAAAGAATATCAAAAATGACAGGCAGATATGTTCTATACCTCAAAGTTTAGTAATTAAATTCACCTTTAAAATTACAAGGAAAACTGTTAGAGGACTCTCTTAGCCCAGACATTTAGCTCCCTCCAGAAAACAGGAACTCAGGCCATTCCTAAATTTTAACCGTCTATTAAATCCACAATAACAATGGTATGAAATTTTTGAGATCAATAAATAGTTTTCAACAATGTTTCTCAGCTTCAAAACAATCTTTGCATGGAGTTTATTATATATCAATTATATTTCAATAAAGCTTCTAAAAAAAACCAAACCAAACAAAAAAGAAATAAAATTTCTACTTCATAAGGGAAAAATAAAAGAATTGCTTCATTTATTTCTTCAGAACGGTTACCTCTGGGCAACAACAAAGTATCTTTACAGAGCTTGGTAACCTAAGGAAGCAAATTTTATCTAATTAGCACATTTTTATTTTTAGCCTACATGTGTATTTTTTTTTTTTAATCTTTACGCAGTGGAAAAACAAAACCCATTTTTAGTTGATTGTATTATGCTGCAGTTGCGAGACAGAATTAGTAGAATGCTTTGTGCTTTTAGAGTATCATTTCCAGCCTCCAAATAGGATTTTAGAAGCTTGGGGAAAGTGCCTTCGAGTTGAAATAGACACATTTCCCCGAGATGCCCCAAAGGGCGTATTCTAAGGCTGTTTCGAAGTGTGTAACGACGAGAGAGGCGCTGTCCGGCTCCTGGCTGGTCTGGCTCCGGAAAATCCCAGCGAGGGATCTGAGGGGCGTCTCAAAGATCTCTTCCAAATCCTCTCTCTCTCTCTCTCTCTCTCTCTCTCACACACACACACCCTCTCGATAAAGACATTTTCCTGGGGATTCAACTCCAGAAGAGCCAGCCTAGGTGTTTTGCTGGCGGGTGGGGGAAGCAGCGGGCTGAGATCGACTCGGACGGCTCTCCCGAGGTGGAGGGGGAAGTCGGAGCCAAACACTCCCCGGCCCCCTCCGCCCGGGCTCAGCGCGGGGAGACAGCGGGCCGCAGCAGCTGGCCCCGCCCAGGCTGCGGGGAGCACCTGAGCCTCGCGCGGCGAAGGGGAAGCGGAGGGCAGGGAGCCTTCGCTCCCCGGGGCCCCCAGCCCGCCGCGGGGAAAGGCGGGAGGAGGAGGAGTGACAGAGCTGATCAGTGGCTAGGGGCTCGCGGAGGGCGGGGCGAAGGGCGGCCGGCTGAGCTTTCCCCTTAAACGGTTGGGTTGGGCCTCGGGAACCGCCTGCCCGGCCTCCCTGCCTCCCTGCCTCCCAGAAGGGGTTGTTATGGTAACAAATGACCGGACAGTCCCTTACGAACTGGCCAATGGGAGGACCCGTCTTTTCCACCACACCTCTGAGCCGGAGGTGTTGCGAAAGCCCCGGCCCGGGCGGCGAGCGGACGGTGCCCGGACGTTCTGCGGAAGAGCGGAGGCGGGGCTTGTGACGTCCCCCAGCCAGCCTATCACGTTCGTCCTGGCCCAACGGCTCCGCCCCTTTACCGCACATTTCCCCTCCCCTAGCTCATTTCGCACGACGCAGCGGTTGGGAACACAGACATTTTCGGAGCTGGAGCCGCCGGCGCCGGCGCCATTTTGTGCCTGTGGAGAAAGAGGCTCCTGAGGCGGCTGAAGTGGACGGAGATCACCCGTGAGAGGGCGGCGTTGCGTACCCGAGGTCCCCCCGGTGTCGTCCCCCAAACCCCCTCCGCGGTCAGCATGTGGTGAGGCCGGAGCCGCGAGAGAGCCGGGGAGAGGAAGCGCAGTCGGAAGGGAGGCGGGGTGTCGAGAGCGGCTTCAGCTTCGGCGGCGGCGGACCTCGGAGGGGGGCCGCGGCGCAATGTCAGAGCAGACGCCGGCCGAGGCCGGTACCGCGGGGGCCCGGGAGGACGCCTGTCGGGATTATCAGTCATCCCTCGAAGACCTGACCTTCAATAGCAAACCGCACATCAATATGCTGACCATTCTAGCCGAGGAGAACCTGCCCTTCGCCAAGGAGATCGTCTCTCTCATCGAGGCCCAAACCGCCAAGGTTTTTATACACCCCGCAGCCTCCTATTCTTCTAATACTCCCTGATTTTAGTGTCAGCCTCATCCCAGGTCTCGCTTCCATCCAAAGGGGGACAGCGTTCCTCCTCTCCAACCCTCCCCCCTCCAACTCTGGCTCGGTCTTGGGCCCAGGCTTCGAGCGTGGGCCTCTGGCGGGGAGGGAGTGGGGCGGGTGAAGGGTGGAGTCCCACTTCCGCTTACCAGCTCCCTATCTAGGCCACCGGATTGCAGAGCCCGACACACGCTTTGAATGGAGCCCCTCGGGGCGGGCGGGGGGAAGGACTTGGAGGCAGTTTGTGGTTCGGGGAAGTTAAGAGTTAAAAGCATTTTAAGCCCCTGGGAAGGTGGGGAGTGGCTCTCCCGCCCCGCTCCCCCTCCCCCCAGAACCCTTTTGGGTAATGTGTGCTGTGTGGGTTGGAAGGAGGTGAAGGGGGACCTGGGAGCGAGCTGTCGGGGGGTGGGCATATAGGGCCTCGGCCCCGAGTGGAGCAGCCGCTGGTTAGGAGCCCAACATGGCGCCTGCAAAGCACATGATGCAAAAGGGAAGAGAGAAGAATCCATTCCCTGCCAGCCAGGCAGCTGCTCACACCCGTCAGCCCCGTTTTGGGGTGGGGGCGGCTAGATACAACTTTCCTTCTCCTCTCGGAGTGCTTTATTTGTCCCCCCAAGTGGGAAATTGGGGTTGAGGGTGGGGTATGGGTGGGGGGAAGGAGGTTTTGTCCAACCTGTAGGTGGAGAACTGGCCCATTGGGTAACAAGTACTTACAGTTTTTTTTGAAAAGTTCAGCCCCTCCTCTTCCTTTTCTCTTTTTTCCTCCCTTCCCTGAGAGTGAAGACGTGCCTTTTCTTCACCCCTTGACAGAAGTGGTCCTCTGCCACCCTATATTTCCCTGTAGGTCCTCCTCTTCTGTGCATTCATGTGGGAGTGATATGACACTTAAGTAAAGTTACTGTTCAACTTGGTTATCATATGAGTTCTAATAGTTTCCCAGCACTACGCTTTAAGTTCTTCAAGCTTGTACTTATGGTTTAGTTTTTTTTCTAGTTGTTAGTGATTGAAATGATCAGGATGAGCCTCCTTTTAGCAGAGTGAACCCCTTTTAAAAGGCCACTTTAACAACAACCACCAAATATATTGTTTAGAGGCGGTTTCTGTCTAGTGTAAAATTGAGTGGTCTGACTAATAAATGGTTTTGAAATGTGTGATTGGTATTATAAAATTTGTGAATAAAACATATAAAATATGTATTTGTCTTTTTTATTTACCTTTGTAAGGTGTAGAATCTGCTTCCAAGACTTATTTTTATCTACGTGGTTGTGTGTTTTAAACAAAAGTCTTTAAGTGACTTGGGTTCATTCTTTAGGTTCCATCCACTCTTGGGTAAATCCATTCACAAGATACACGGTTTCAGGTGGTCCTTTCATACTTTAAAGAGGATAAAAAGTAAGGTTTTTTTTGTGTGTGTTTGTTTTTTTTAAGGGCCCAACAAGTTTGTCATGCTCAGTCTGGCAGCTAAAATACAAGCCTTCATTCTCCTTTTCCTGTGAATGTTGGTGTCAAACAGCTATTGTTCTTTTTTTTAAAGTATGAGATTTAAAAAGGAAGCATTCCTCATACTCAACATCCTTTTTTTTGATACCACAAACATGTTGGACATGAAAGCTTAATTTTTGCCTTGTTGAAGGCTTAACTTGACATTGAATGCCTTTTTAAAAAATGAAACCACTTGCATTTTTTAAAAATAACATTGATTTTTAAAATCTTAAAAACCTAGTATTTGGGGGGATTACTAATATTCCACAGAGCCTTATATTTAGTAGCTCAGGTTGTCACTCAAGTTTCTTTGCTGGGTTTTATGGATCCTGAAGATCTTCGAGAAGTGAAAAGTAAATGCTGAATATAGGGTCACATTAAAACTTGTATTTGTGTATGGCTACACAGAGTGGTGAAAATAGATGGACTATTTGCTGATAAAAGACAGCTAAAAAAATTTTGGCACACGTTTCCTGATTATTTTTGTAAAGCCAGATTGAGGAAAAGATGTAAAAGTCACTTTGGGGAAATACCTTAATCAAGGTTGGGGTTGAGGGTGAGGGGAGGGATTTTCTGTCATTTGGTAGCAAACTGGCTTGGTTTTGTTTCTGGAGATGGATGTTTGTGTCCTTATTTTCTAGCATCTCAGCATTGCTAAACTTAAGGATTCACACTTAATTTGACTCCTCCCATGAGACAGTAGTGAAAAAATATTACATATAGGATTCACTTGTACAATACAAAATTAGCCTACTGAACAGATTTTGGTTTTATAGAGAGCCTGTTGTTTTCATAAGGATCACAATGACTAAAATGGTGTAAAACATGACATGGTAAGATAAAGACACAGCAATAAAGCATTTGACATGTTGATTCTTAATTTACCCACATACAGTGGCCTTGTGAACCCTTTTATTAGAAGTACCGGAAAAGAAATTTTTCATACAAGGTTATTCAAAAGTTTCTTTAGTCAACTTTGGTTGTAGTAAAGGTTATCGGAAGCAAGAGCACTTCTACACACTTCTATGGGTAATTGGTTTTGTGAAATATGGTGGAATTGTGTACTGCAGAACTGTGAGCCTACCCTAGCTACAGATAGCTATGGGTAAGTGTTGTTCAGGGTTAAGATTCCTCTATACACGTGGGATGGGTAAATGGGGATAAATTTTTTTTTTTTTTTAATCATGGTTGCTCCTGTGGAGTTGGATTTAACACTTAGTTTATATGGTGTGTCTTAATGCTCCTCAGCAAGTCTGTGAACCTGCTGATGCTTTCTGGAAACTTGCTGTGCCTTCTAAAAGCCAGTGATGGGTAGACATTCCAGTTGAACTGGGGCAACATTTGTTTGCTTTGGAAAGGGCCACCTGTATCTGCATCACCACACTGGCTCTGCACAAATTTAGAACCTCTGGTTTGTGCATGTCAGAGGAAAAATAATTTCGACGGAGAGTCCATGCTGTGAAGAAAATCTTCAGGACAAATCCTGGTTTCCAGAGTCAAGTTCAACCTGATTTACATGACTCAGCGGCTGCTCCATCCAGTTTTTCTTGTATCAGTAATAACTTGCACCTTACTGCAAGTTGAAAAGTATTTTTTTTTTTTTGCCATTAACTTCATATGTGAAGTATACTTGATTTCTTTGTACATTGGATTATAGTGAAATAATCCTAATGATTTTACAGGTAACAAAAGCTTCATAGACTTTAACATATAAAATATGCTTGTGGAAATTAGGGTTTCTGCAAGAAGTTTGAAAACTTCATTGAGTCGAGGTACAACATTATAATTTAATGTGGGTCACATTATATTTGGATTGCAGAAAATATCTCCCCCCTACTTTTTGGTCACTTAAACCAGGTCTTTATCATATGAACCTGAAATTTTATTAAGCGTTAAATTAATATACTAGAGATTAAGATTTTCTTAATGGTGATTTTGAGCTTATTTTGTATGCTCAGCTAAAGATCACTGTAAGAAATGACGATTGGCCACAAATGTTTAATAAATTAATTTTAAATTATCAACAAAAATAGAGGTCTGTATTGTATGTTTAAAAATTCACTTTTAAAAGTATTTGGTGGCAGTTCATTATACTAAACTTATCAGTTTCTTTTTATTCAGGCTCCTTCCTCAGAGAAGCTTCCTGTTATGTACCTTATGGATTCTATCGTGAAAAACGTTGGACGAGAGTATCTCACTGCCTTTACTAAAAATCTAGTTGCAACATTTATTTGTGTGTTTGAAAAGGTATATATGCATTTAGAAACATTTGAATTAAAAAATGTGTTCCTGATTAAATAAATACTTGCCTTTGTGTTGGGTTTTCTTGGGTGGTAAAATGTTTATTTTCTTGGACAACTTACCAAGTACCGTATTAAAGTTAGTGTTCGTTAGATTTTTAACTAAGATTCTAGGAGTTTTATAATACCCATTCAAGAGTAGATGACTGCTTTTATTTTTATATTTAAATTTATTTTTGCTGAGAGTATTACAGATGTGTCCCCTATTTTGTCCCCTAGATGAGTTTGATTTTAGATGGGCAAAAAGATCTGAAGCTATCAAGAGCATTTCAAATTTCATTGTTTACATTTCTGATGTTAGGTTGTTGGCTATTCCTACTTGGGAAAAAAAAAGTGTGATCTACCAGTGTGTCTCAACCTATCATTGATTCCTGAAACTTTTGTTATTTTTTTGTTTCCTCTTGTTATTAGTTCATGTATGTTTTATATGAAGGTTCTAGGTATGTGTGAAAAGTGGACCAGTTAATTGCCTTAGGTTATATTGGAAATACTTTTTAACCTCTTAATGTTCAGAAGAAAGGTTGGTTAGTTCTAGGTCTAGAGATTGTACATTCCTTCAATAACATTGTATCTGGTAGTTTGATAAATACAGTTACTATGTTGAGGAGACCAAGGGATTTGCTGAAGTAATTACCTTCCTGTCAGGCTTTATCTTTTAAATTTAGTAAAAGGGCATTTACAAGATAATTAGGTTTAGAGATTGTTTCCTAACAAAAAATTGTTAGTTCTTATATTTAAAAGTACTTGTGTTTGGAGAAAATTTAAAAGTTGTCAGACTAGGAGAATTGGGATTATTTTGAAAGAACTTTCAGTATCAGGTTTTACTTGTTAGAACAGAAAATGTAGTTGCTACTTGAGCAATTTTTTTCCCTTTGAATTTCTAGAGAAAAGAAATACTGCTAAGTAAGTACATGCAGAAGAAATTTGGAAAGCTATATTTCAGATTGTGTTAAGAGGCTTATTAATGGTAATTGTAGACCTTTACTAAATATTGCTTACCTGAGCCTCCGGCCTTAAGGAAAAGTTAACTCTGCATTGAAGAAGTTGGGGAGCTAAACCAACTTGGCTTCAGTTTTAATATGTTCAAATTCATTTGGGTGTTTGATAGAATACCTTTACTGACTCTAACTGGGCCTTAAGACCTTACAGTTGATAAAAATGATCTTGTAGTAAACATAATTATCTGAAGACTTGAAATTAAATATCTAATTCAGTTTTCCTAAGTACAAGGTTTCTCTGATGGCTAATTTAAAAAATAGTCCATCATAGGCATGAGCAGTTAAGTTACAAAACTAAAGCTCATCAGTGGGTAAGATTTTGAATTTTATTAAGGTGCCTTCCACACCACAAATAGTTTATTTTGAGGTATCAAACCATTCTGTATTGAAGAAGATGGATTAGTGAGATAGTTCTATCCTAATTTTATACTACCATGTAAATAATTTAAGAAATTTAAGCCATAAGGTAACCTGTTTCCTAATTTTATGGTCTTATGTTTTGTCCAGATTAAGAATATCATTAGGGAAAAAATAAATTTAAATGTAAAAAAAAAGAATATCATTAGGAATGCTATTTCAAGACCTAAAATCTGGAAACATTTTGCATTTTTTTTTTCAATAGGCCTCTTTTTATTTGGTTACAATCAAGTAAGTGCAAGAAAGTCCATTTATAAGTTTTTTTCCACATCTGCATTCTGGCCATAAAGGACTTTGAGGTTTTTCTGAAGCACATGAGCATCTGTGCATATAGTAGTTCTTTTCCTCAGTAATGTCAAAGCCAAACTTCCTGTAGAATTATACTTTTACAAGTAGAAAGTCTTGCCTAGTGGTTTGCTTTCATGAAGGCTAGGTGATGACAACTTTAATTTTTCTGATTTTTCTTTTTTCCTGAGAGAAATTTCTTCATTTGTAAACTGTATCTTGAATAAATTCTTAACTGTTGTACATATATTTATGAATGAGCAGTATGAGTGTAATATATGAAGAAGAAGAGATGATAATAGCTTTTTATACTTAATATTTAAAACATTCTATAGTGACTTAACAAGCCATAGAATTGTTCTGTTGTTCTAGGTGGATGAAAATACTAGAAAAAGTTTATTTAAATTACGTTCCACATGGGATGAGATATTCCCATTGAAGAAACTTTATGCCCTGGATGTCAGAGTCAATTCATTAGATCCTGCTTGGCCTATTAAACCTCTACCCCCCAATGTGAATACATCTAGCATCCATGTGAATCCTAAATTTTTAAATAAATCGGTAAGTTTTATGTGAATAGTCTATAGCTTATATTTTTAACTGTCAGAGTTTGACTTTTCTAAAATTTATTGCCAGAAAGAAATATAAAAAATAACATGTGTTTGAAACAGTTTAAATTTTTCTTTCTCTTTAGGTTCACAGTACATTTAAACATATATTCTTGTTTAAATATTACGTAATATGCTTACTTTGATTTTAAATTCCTGAAAAGTTTTCTGTGTGTTTTTAAACATGATTGGCCATTTAAAATTATGGATGGTATTTATTAAGAGATAAACTCATCCCTCTTAACTTCCTTTTTAGCTGTGATATGTAGTTTTTTAACAAATAATTTTCTCTTATAGCCTGAAGAGCCTTCAACACCTGGCACAGTGGTCAGTTCCCCTAGCATCTCCACTCCTCCAATTGTTCCTGATATACAAAAGAATCTTACCCAAGAACAACTAATAAGACAGCAGTTACTTGCAAAACAAAAACAGTTGTTAGAACTTCAGCAGAAAAAGCTGGAGCTTGAACTAGAGCAAGCTAAAGCACAACTGGTAAGTACAGGAAATCTATATTTTAAATATTGCAATCATGTCTTCTGATAGAGAAGTAATTATGTTTGAATTCTCTTAACATGTTACTTTTATTAATAGTGTCTTTTCCCACTTCTATTTCACAAATTATGGTGTACTTGTTAGAGCAAATTTTTTATCCTTATTGTAAAACTTGAATATAAACCACACTATTTTCTTCTCAAGTACTTTTCTATTGGATTGCTATCTTTGAATATAACACCTTAGTTTTGTTAGCAATTAAGTCATGTAGATTTAGTATCAGTCCCAGTATGGTCGGTGTGTTGTGGCGAATGTTTTTGCAGAGTCTTGAATCTTTTATGAGCTTGTGCTTCATGAGCAGAAGTTGGGTTCATAGAAGGAAACAAAATAAAAGCCACCACAAAATTAATGACTCCAGGATGATTATATATTCATATGCATGAATGAACTTATACAAAGTTATTTTACTTGGCACTTAAGTTTGTTTGAGAGTGAGGAGGTTCAGGAAGGCAGAGTTTTGTATGTTTATTATTAGTGCCACTTTTTTCATTCTATCTAGAGATTATATTATAAAACCCCAAAGTAAAGAACTAGTAAGAAGTAACAGGCCACATAAGTATATGAACTTTCTCTTTTCACTTTAATCTCCACTTAAACATTACAAGTATTCAGTGTAAAAACAGTATTGAGTAACTGTATTTAATTGAATAAAGCATATTCTAGGTTTCAATTTCTGGTTAGATAATTTGCATGTTTTACAGTATTAACATAAATATTTACTTTGTATTGTATTTCAGGCAGTTTCTCTTAGTGTTCAGCAGGAGACATCCAACTTAGGTCCTGGATCTGCACCATCCAAATTACATGTTTCACAAATTCCCCCTATGGCAGTTAAAACTCCCCATCAGATTCCCTTGCAACCTGAAAAAAGCCGCCCAGGTCCATCCTTACAAATTCAGGACTTGAAAGGAACAAACCGGGATCCCCGTCTTAATAGGATGAGTCAGCATTCTTCTCATGGAAAAGATCAAAGTCACAGAAAAGAATTCTTAATGAACACATTAAACCAATCCGATATTAAGACAAGTAAAACTATACCTTCTGAAAAACTAAACTCATCCAAACAAGAAAAAAGTAAATCAGGTGAAAAAATAACCAAGAAAGAACTTGACCAGTTAGATTCAAAATCAAAATCAAAATCAAAATCACCATCACCTTTGAAAAACAAATTCTCTCACACAAAAGACTTAAAAAATCAAGAATCTGAATCCCCAAGGGTGTCTGACTTGAGTAAGAGAGATCCAAGATTAAAAAAACATCTTCAAGATAAGACTGATAGCAAAGAAGATGATATAAAAGAGAAGAGAAAAACTTCAGAAAAAAAAGATAAAGATGAGCATATGAAATCATCTGAACATAGAATGGTTGGAAGTCGAAATAAAATCGTTAATGGCATTGTACAAAAACAAGATATAATAACGGAAGACTCAGAAAAACAGGGAACAAAACCAGGGAGATCAAGTACTAGAAAGCGATCAAGGTCGAGATCACCCAAGTCTCGGTCACCAATTATACATTCTCCTAAGAGAAGAGATAGGCGGTCACCCAAACGAAGGCAAAGGAGTATGTCTCCAACCTCAACAGCCAAAGCTGGAAAGATTCGCCAATCTGGATGTAAGCAGTCACATATGGAAGACTTTATGCCACCTTCCAGGGAAGAAAGAAATGCTAAGAGGAGTACTAAACAAGATGTTCGAGATCCAAGGCGAATAAAAAAGAACGAAGAGGAACGACCACAAGAAACTATAAGTCAGCATTCTACAAAGTCAGGCACTGAACCAAAGGATAATGTAGAAAATTGGTCAAGTTCCAAGTCTAACAAAAGATGGAAGTCTGGTTGGGAAGAAAATAAAAGGTAGGATGTTCACATTTTAAATAATATGTGCATTTTAAAGTACAGTATTAACTTAAAAATTGGATAATGTTCATGGGGTGCTGTAATTGTTGCTTTATTTTTTCACTTAATTCTTACGACATCATGGGTTAAATATCATTACTACTCCTATTTTACAGATTAGGAAAGTGAAGTTTAGAAAGGTTAATCTATCTAAGGCTGCATACCTAGGACATGAAAGAATTAGGATTTATCTGATTTTCCTGACTTAAGATCTTGTGGTTTTATTTACTTTTTATGATTACATATAATCATTTTAACCAGATTCTTAAATATGGTCCTGAGTATTTAAATTTTATGAAGTAACATACTGCTTTTATGGTTTCAGCTTACAACAAGGTGATGACCATAGTAAATCTCCTCATCTAAGGCATAGGGAAAGCTGGTCAAGCACTAAAGGAATCTTGTCACCTCGAGCCCCAAAGCAACAGCATCGATTAAGTGTAGATGCCAATCTTCAGATTCCTAAAGAGTTGACACTTGCAAGCAAAAGAGAATTACTTCAAAAGGTAGTTACCATGATCCCATCTAATCAATATTGTTTTTGTCTTAAGTTTTTTTTGTAAGTACTTTTTATATTTAAAATACTTGATTTCTTTTTATCATCCCATGCAGACGAGTGAACGTTTAGCATCTGGTGAAATTACACAGGATGAGTTCCTTGTTGTTGTGCATCAAATTCGACAGCTATTTCAGTATCAAGAAGGTAAACATAGATGCAATGTACGAGATAGTCCTTCAGAAGAAAATAAAGGTGGATTAAAAAAGAAACCTCTCTTATCTGATGCTGAATTAACCTACTATGAACATAAAGCAAAACTGAAAAGGACACAGGTTCAGCATTCATTTCCAAGACTTGATCTCTTAGATCCTGATATTTTTGACTACCCTTTGACTGATGCCTTGTTGTCTGGAATAGAATGTGAGCCATCCAAAAGTAAACATGCAAGTAGGAATAGTGGAGCACAGTTTGACAGAAAAGAACAATTTAGTGAAAGAGCAAGACGTCTTTCTCCTATATCTGGGAGTCGTTCTTATGCTGAGAATCTTTCACCCCATGAGGGCCGGAGAAGACATGACGAGCAAGTCTCTGCTAAAGGTAGAAAGTTAAATCAGATTATGCCTATTGAATCACACAGCAGTGAAGGGAAAATGAACAGCTAAGTGGGGATGGATTTTTTGGTGACTGTTCAGACTACCTTTTTTTTTTTTTGTTTCAATTTGTTTTTCCCTCAGAGGGAAGGGAAGAGAGTTAATATTTATAAAACCAACTATATGTCAGGTATTTTACTAGGTTCTTTAATATGTAATCTGATTTAACCCTCACAACAACCCAGTGAAATACTGTATATTATCCCCATTTTACATTCTGTAGATAGGAAATAAGACCAGACAAGTTAAATAACTTGCTTAAAAAAAAAAAAAATTGGTAAGTTGACAGAATGGGGATTTTTTAAATCCAGGTGTGTCTGACTCTAGAGGGCATCATTTTACCAAAGGCTGTTTTGATGGTGTCTTTTCCCTCCCCTATAATGAAGTGAGATAGTTATGGATATTTTTGGATAAACATTTACATGAATGTAGAAAGATTTGAAGATAATTTTATATAAATTCAGATTCAAGGAAAATAATTTATTTTCTTTTTAAAAGGTGTACGAGAAGAGCAGAGGTCACCATTCAATGATCGTTTTCCACTTAAGCGACCTAGATATGAAGATTCAGATAAACCATTTGTAGATAGCCCAGCATCACGATTTGCCGGCCTCGATACAAATCAGCGACTTACAGCATTAGCTGAAGACAGACCATTATTTGATGGACCTAGTAGGCCATCAGTAACAAGAGATGGCCCAACCAAGATGATTTTTGAAGGACCTAATAAATTAAGCCCTAGAATTGATGGACCTCCTGCACCAGGTTCTCTTCGATTTGATGGGTCACCTGGACAAATGGGGGGAGGTGGCCCTTTGAGATTTGAAGGACCACAAGGTCAGCTAGGAGGCGGGTGTCCTTTGAGATTTGAAGGTCCTCCAGGACCAGTAGGGACACCTCTGCGGTTTGAGGGGCCAATTGGTCAAGCAGGCGGAGGTGGTTTTCGATTTGAAGGTTCCCCTGGTCTGAGGTTTGAGGGATCTGCAGGTGGTCTACGATTTGAAGGACCAGGTGGCCAGCCTGTAGGTGGGCTCAGGTTTGAGGGACATCGAGGTCAACCTGTGGGAGGCCTGAGGTTTGAGGGACCTCATGGACAGCCTGTGGGTGGACTTAGATTTGATAATCCCCGAGGTCAGCCTGTAAGTGGACTTCGATTTGAGGGGGGTCATGGTCCATCAGGAGCTGCAATTAGGTTTGATGGACCTCATGGTCAGCCAGCAGGTGGGATCAGATTTGAGGGCCCTTTGCTACAGCAGGGAGTTGGAATGAGGTTTGAGGGCCCCCATGGTCAATCAGTTGCTGGTCTGAGGTTTGAAGGACAACATAATCAACTTGGTGGGAACCTTAGGTTTGAGGGTCCACATGGTCAACCAGGGGTTGGGATCAGGTTTGAGGGACCTTTAGTCCAACAAGGAGGTGGAATGAGGTTTGAGGGTCCTGTACCAGGAGGTGGACTGAGAATTGAAGGGCCTCTGGGTCAAGGCGGTCCAAGATTTGAAGGTTGTCATGCTTTAAGGTTTGATGGGCAGCCAGGTCAGCCATCACTCTTACCAAGATTTGATGGATTACATGGTCAACCAGGTCCTAGATTTGAAAGAACTGGTCAACCAGGTCCACAGAGATTTGATGGACCACCTGGACAGCAGGTTCAACCAAGATTTGATGGTGTTCCTCAAAGATTTGATGGTCCACAACACCAGCAAGCATCAAGGTTTGATATTCCCCTTGGTCTTCAAGGCGCACGATTTGACAATCATCCTTCACAAAGGCTTGAATCCGTTTCTTTCAATCAGACTGGCCCATATAATGACCCGCCTGGCAATGCTTTTAATGCCCCATCCCAAGGACTGCAATTCCAAAGACATGAACAAATATTTGATTCACCTCAAGGACCAAATTTTAATGGACCACATGGCCCTGGAAACCAGAGTTTCTCAAATCCTCTTAGCAGAGCTTCTGGACACTATTTTGATGAAAAGAATCTTCAAAGTTCTCAATTTGGAAACTTTGGCAATTTACCTGCTCCAATAACAGTAGGAAACATTCAGGCGTCTCAACAGGTAAGTCTGTTGTGTTGTATTCTGAAATTATGTTGTGTGGTGATAACCATTTTTAATATTTTTAGGGTGAGAGGAAGGTCTTCAGAAGACAAGTTCATAGATTGGAAAGTTTTTAATGTACTTCAAAAACTCCACATGCTAAGGAAGTGGGAAGAGTGTCTTAGGCCTAAAATTTGCAATTTCAGTCAAAAATTGATATTAGTTATTCCATTATCTTGAGAAGTCTAAATCTCTCACACACACAGTGTGCACACACATTCACACTATTTTTTAAAAATTATATTTGTATGGATTTCAGAGAGGAAGGGAGAGAGAGAGAGAGAGAGCCATGATGAGAAAGAATCATAGATTGGCTGCCTCCTGCAAGTCCCCACTGGGGATCAAGCCCACAACCCAGGCATGTGCCCTTGACCGTAATCGAACCTGAGGCCTTTTATTTCGCAGGTTGGCGCTCTATTCACTAAGCCAAACCGTGTAGGGTCACACTTCTTTTTCTTAAAAGTGGACTTTTTAGAGTACTTGTAGGTTCACAGCAAAATCATGCTGTGAAGTACTATAGAAATTTCCCTTACACTTCTTGCCTTTTCATCTGGATAGCTTGCCCATAATGTTTTTGTTTGCTTTAGGCTACAACACTAGTAAAGTATTATATAATTGTGAGGGTGTTTAATAGATCTCTGCTACATTGTAGAACTGTGAGCCTTGATAAGCTTTAAACTAACCAGAGATCTTTATGTATTTATTTTTAAATATATTTTATTGTTTTTTTACAGAGAGGAAGGGAGAAGGATAGAGAAAAACATTGATGAGAGAGAGACATTGATCAGCTGCTTCTTGCACGTCCCCTGCTGGGGATGTGCCCACAACCAAGGTACATGCCCTTGATCGGAATTAAACCTTGGGACCTTTCAGTCTGCAGACCGACGCTCTATGCACTGAGCCAAACTGGTTTTGGCATGTTTTATTTATTTTTATTGATTTCAGAGAAGAAGGAAGAGGGCTAGAGAGGGAGAAACATCAATGATGAGAGAGAATCATTGATTGATTGATTTGCCTCTTGCACATCCCATACTGGGGATCAGGATTGAGTCTGCAGCCTGGGCATATGCCCTGACTGGGAATCAAACTATGACCTCTTGGTTCATAGGTCGACACTCAACCATTGAGCCACACCAGCTGGGCTAGATCTTGTTTTTTAGATTGCTCTTTAAGAACTTCCTTAGTCTAAGTTAAGAAAATCAAATTGTCCATACTTTTACAGCCTATGAATATTTTTCTTCCTCTCCTACTTTGCAGCATCTTTCTAGTCCTTTCAAATAGAAATATTTGGTATTAATATCAACACAGCAAACCTGTGACTTCCCACCCAAATATATTCATTTTATTACTTGTTGGTATTTTTTGCACTTGCTGACACTAGGACAAAATCATGTTTTACTAGTAACATTGCATGGAAGAAAATGTAAAAGAAAAAGGTGTTCAAAACCACATTACAAGCATTATTTTTAAAATGTCTGGGATTGGGCCTAAATGGGCAGTTGGACATCCCTTGAGGGGTCCTAGATTGGAGTGGATGCAGACAAGGCTGAGGGACACACACACACACAAACACAAATGCATGAATTTCGTGCACTGGGCCTCTAGTTACTGATATAGAAAGCAATCTTCTGTTGACAATCCGATAATTTGAAAAAAAAATTGTTCTGCACAGATTTACTCTATTGTATGTTCTTAAAATAAATGATACTGTTATTGACAGATATCTAAGAGTAGGATTTGACTGAGTCTTGCTTGGTACATTAAACTGAATTGGGTTTTATTATATATACATACCACTGAAAGTTCACATGGATACTGAATAGGCTTATGAGTAGATAATTATTTACATGGCAGAAACATGTAGAAGTCCTACCTCATTCTGAACTACCAATATAGTATTTGTATGCCTGCACAAAAGTTTCATGACTTTTTCATTTTTTTTAACATTTCCTTGATGTCTTTGACAATCTACTTTGTAACCCAAAGTATTATGGCCAAGCAAGATGATCACAAAAGATTGCTAATTAAATCTGGCTTTTGACACCTGTGATCAGGTCAGGCGTTCTGGTCTCATTTTTTGTTGCTAACTCTAGCCATTGGTCACATCTCTGGATGCCAGTTCTTCTATTTGTAAAATAAGAGAAAGCACGAGCAAGTAAAGTAACTTGTATAAGGTCACACAGCTAGTTGTTGATTACCTGATATTTTCATGGTGTCTTCAACTTTTCAAAGAAACTTAACATCCATCCTCAGTTCTTTATAATTCTATGAACCAGATATGGGAAGGTATTATTGTTTCTTTTTTTGTAGAAAGCCTGAAAGTGAAGTGACCCAGTCATGTTACTCTTGTAAATATTTATTATTATAGAAACCAGGCCTTATGATGTATGTGAATATTTTTATGTGATAAATATGTTAAAATTTTACTTAAAATATGGAACAGATGTTCTTAAAACCAGTGTTTCTCTTAAAGGTTCTGACTGGTGTTGCTCAGCCAGTACCATTTGGCCAGGGACAACAATTTTTACCAGTTCATCCACAAAATCCTGGAGCATTTGTTCAAAATCCTTCAGGTATGTACTTGCTGACCTTTGTGTTTTTCAAAAGGCTATTATTGTCTTATTGAATAGCTACTGAGTTTGTTTACATTGTTGATGTGTTCACATTGATCCTATTTACAACTAAATAGGATTATCAAGGACTAGTAACTCATTTAAAAAGGGAGGAATGAAACCTATTGGAAGCTGGAAGGTGGGGCAGAAATGTGATACTTATGTTAAAGTGATAAATGACAAACCTCAGAAATCTCATTATTTGATATTTTATGTATATGTGTGATGATTTAGTAAACTAAATAAATACTAGGGATATTATGTTGCCTTAAAACGTTGATTATGGGCATTCAAATTACAATTATACCCAACATGTTAAAAGAGTAGAAAAAAACTGTTTCCCTAGCCAAGTACACTGATAAGCATCTTTGTTAGTCTGGGGTGAAGCATAACAATATCGTTATGGGTATAACATATTGGATACAAGGGCTTTAAAAATGAATTTTGTTTTTTAAAATATATTTTTATTGATTTCAGAGAGGAAAGGAGATAGAAAAATCAGAAAATCAATGATGAGAGAGAATCATTGATTGGCTGCCACCTGCATGCCCCCTACTGGGGATTGAGCCCACAACTGTGACCTGGTTCATAGGTTGATGCTCAGCCAGTGAGCAACACCAGCCAGGCTGTTTTATTTTTGAATCTTCAAAAACATGCTTTAACATGGTACTATTCAGTTTACAAGGTTAGGGAGTTGTCCAAATCTTCTGAAGTAAGGGAAGTCCTAGCCAAGTTCTAGCTTATGCATTAATTCTTAAACAGTGTCATCATAAGGAATTTACTCAATTAATTTGAAAGTTTTTTGTTTTTAATTTCTAGTTTGATTAGGTTAATTAATGTTTTTTGGTGTCATTGTGATGAAAGGGAAGGAAAGAATTTGAAATCTAAAGTCAGAAGATCACCAGCCTTAGTATTTTTACTCTTCTTTCTAGATAGGCAGGATATTAGCAAAAAATCCTCTCTGGGCTTCATTTTCTTCCTCTCTGGACAGAATATGATAAAAGTCAGTATTTGCCTGAAAATATTTTTATAATGAGTGAGCCAAGACCGGTTTGCCTCAGTGGATAAAGTGTTGGCCTGCGGACTGAAAGGTCCCAGGCTCAATTTTGGTCAAGAGCATGTACCTTGGTTGCTGGTACATCCCCAGTGGGGGTTGTGCAGGAGGCAGCTGATTGATTTTTCTAGCTCTCTGTCCCTCTCCATTCCTCTCTGTAAAGAAAATCAATAAAAATATAAAGGATAATCAATGAGATCATATATGCAAAACTATTTTGTAATTTAAATACATTATATACATTCAAATGTATTTTACTTTAGAATTTAGTTTTTCTTGTTAGGTAAAGGATTTGTTGCATTGAAGTTAGTGTGCAAAACTGCAAAATTACAAAAACAAACACATTATACATAGTGCCAAACATCTTAGTGCGTTAAAATTATGTATTCATTTAGTGCTTATAGCAGTCTAGGAACAATTATTATTACCCTTTTATAAGTAAAGGAAACTGAGGAATAGATACGCAACTTGATCATGTTACACAACTAAAATGTGGGATTTCTAGTTAGAATCCCATCTATCTGGTTCCATAGTTTAGGTTTTTGGTTATTTTTTTCCACAGTTCATGTTTTTGATCACTAAATTTGACCATCTGAATACCTATAAATAGCTAGTTAGGACTAAGACAAATAATTCTAATGAAAGGTAAATGTTAAAGTAATGTGTGAAATGCTATTGTAATTGATCTCAGGGTTGATTTATTTATTCATTCATGTTTTCAGACTTTTCATTTCAATAGACATTAGTCTACTATGTCCAAGGCATTGTGCTAAGTGGAAGAGGATGCATGGTTAAGAGCAGGGATTATGTGTATTGTGGATGCAAATTGAATTTCTTCTCAAGAAGGAATTTTTAGTGGTCCATAACATTTTCTAGATGTGTAGTGAGATGCAGTGACATACAAATACATTGAAATAATACTTTTGTAGTTGAGTGAAAGAATCATAATTAGATTACTGCTTAACAAAATATGTAATTGAATTGATTCCTCACCAGTGAGCTTAAGGAGATAATTCTTATCTCAGTAATTGAAGTTTTGATAATCTTCACCCCTATTTAGCAATAGTTTGAACTGCTTTTATAGTGCAATAATTCAGCAAAGGTCACAGACGAATCACCATATGATTCGTCTTCCTGCATTAGTTCCCCTGGGTAGTCATGGGGATAGATACTGAGGAGTACTTCCACTTGGGCTTTGTGTATTCCCCCCTACCCCTTAGTGTAATTAGAAGATGACTAATAAGAAATTTTAGATGGAAATAAAAGTGGTTAGAAGTGATGGGGCTGCATTGCCTAGAAGGACATATGAATATAAAGTATCTTTGTTTTTTAGTATTTGTCCTAGAGCAGTGGTTGGCAAACTCAATCATCAGAGCCAAATATCAATAGTACGATGATTGCAATTTCTTTTGAGAGCCAAATTTTTTAAACTTAAACTTCTTTTAATGCCACTTCTTCAAAATAGACTCGTCCAGGCTATGGTATTTTGTGGAAGACCCACACTCAAGGGGCCAAAGAGCCCCATGTGGTTCGTGAGCTACAATTTGCCGGTCCTAGAGTATATTTTTAAGAGGTGATGATTTACTTACCTAAATGTAAAGTTCATTTTAGGAACTTTTGATATAATTAATTTATAGTCATCCTTAAAAAGAGTTTATAAAATTTATTGTTGATAGGACATCTTCAAGAAATCCAGAAAACTTTTCATGTTTAGTATAATTTATATCTTTTAAGTTCTTCTTTCATTTTGAGACTGTTATTTTTTTTAAGGAGCCCTTCCTAAGGCTTATCCTGACAATCACCTCAGTCAGGTGGATGTAAATGAACTATTTTCAAAACTGCTAAAAACAGGAATTCTGAAATTGTCCCAGCCTGATTCAGCTACAACACGTAAGTATGTTTCCATGCTTCATCTCTACAGAGCTCCATTAAGTTATACAGGTGTATAATATAATATTATATAATGTAAGTTATAAAAGTTCTTAGTCATTGAGTTTTTAGTGTATACTCTTTATTTTTTGGAAATCTAATAGAATTGCTTTATAATAAAATTCTTTTTAAATTTAGTGAACATTATTTCAACTTATTAACTTTTCCATAGATAATGTACAGACTTTTTACCATTAAAAAAGTTAATGTTTTTTACAAATATTTTGAATATTGCTGAAGTAAAATTTTGTGAAGATTGACTTTTATAAGGTCAAACCTAGTATCACTTATCAAAATAAATGATAAATATTTTGGCCAGTAAATAAATATAAGTTTAGAAGCGCTGAATAGACAATATGGGGTTCTCTATTGTTTATAACACTATAGTATTCCCCTATAAAAAATATGTGGAAGAATGGTATTGAGAAATTGGTATGTTTCTTTTTAATTGAAGAAGTAAATGAAGTTACTGCTCAGCCTCCCACTGAAGAGGAGGAAGATCAAAATGAAGATCAAGATGTTCCAGATCTTACCAATTTTACAATTGAAGAATTAAAACAGTATGTAATCTAATTTTTAACATAAAAAGGGCAATGATTTTACTAACAGTGGACATTATTAGTGCTATTAATTTTATCCCTCATGCCTCCTTTAAAATCTAGGAAACCTGTTTTCTTTTTTTTAATGTTATAAAATATACAACATAAATTTAAGGAAGCCTGTTTTTAAATCCCCTTTTAAAATATGTTTGCACAAATATTTAGGCCCAAATTTCTATTTTGTCATATCTATGTTTAGTATAACAAATACAGATGGTATAAATATTAGGTATTAATAATGACTCATCTTCTGTTTTATCTTAATTCTTATTATTTTTTCTTCATTGATATTCTTATGCTCTTGGGGCTAAGAGAATTAAATTTTTGTACTCTAGTATTTCAGAAAATTCTTAAAAATCTGTTTTCCTTTTATAAGTAATAAATATTCATTGTGGGAAATTAGAAAATACAAATTAAGAAAATAAAATGACCTACAATTCCCACTTTACTGATAACCACTCTTAACCTTTGGTGCACATCTTTTTATAATTTTCTATTGCCTATATATTAGATATAAAAGAGCATTAAAATTCTATGGTTTCTAGTATTTCTCTTATTTTTTTACAAGATACATGCACGCATGGTGGGGCAAAAATAGAGGTTTACAGTTACGAGTATACAAATTTGTATTCTTTTTAGTGAATTATTGTATTACTTTCCATCCAAACAACTGTAAACCTATTTTTGCCCCACCCTACTTTTTCTGATTTATCATATTTCTTAAAAATTAATTGATATTTTATTGAATTTATTGGAGTGACATTGGTTAATAAAATTCAGGGGTGATTGATCACATTGATTTATCATGTTTAGAAGCCTTTTGACTTTCTGAAAGTGAAGATTTAGCTAGTTCTTTTACTGTTCTACCAATTTTCTTATCGAGTTATATAACCATTTTTTATGAAATCACTCACTCTTAATATTATGACACTATTTTGTTTGCTGGTATACAAAGTACTAGTGTATTGTCCTGTGCTTTATTCTGCTATTTAAAAAATTGTTTGGCATTCCTAACTGCCGTTTGTGGATTTAATTGATCTATATACAATTTCAATTAAAGTAGGGAACCTAGAATTTTAAAAAATTATTATTGCTGTTCTTAGTTTTCCATTAGTCTTATAATTTTTCTTTTTTGTAATCCATACAATTAGTGCTTCTGTACTTCTTCCAGTATTCTTTTAGGCCAGAGTGGGGCAGTTGAGTTATTGAGAACTTTAAAAATCTGGAGAGGTGAACTCTTAATTATTCTGCCATGTCTGCTTGCTGTGTCTGCCTTGATACTGACACTAGTATAAGAACAGGCCAACTATTGCTTTATTAGTTAGCACACAGTCATTCCATTTTTAGCTAAAAGGAAATAAGCAATTAGGCCAGGTCTGTCAATAATGGGATAGATTCCATGTTGCATATTCACCCAAGTTAAGGAAAGAGTGTCAGTAATATTATTTTATCACGTAATAATGGCATCAGCATTATTAAAATAAAATTATTAAAATAATAGAAAATGGGAGTATTTGTAATTGTCTTTTTTTTAAGTCCATTAAAAACTAAAGATATATTTTTTTTTGAAACAGGCGTTATGATAGTGTAATAAATCGACTGTACACTGGTATTCAGTGTTACTCTTGTGGAATGAGGTTTACAACATCACAAACAGATGTATATGCAGATCACTTGGACTGGCATTATCGGCAAAATAGAACTGAAAAAGATGTTAGCAGAAAAGTCACTCATAGACGTTGGTACTACAGTTTAACAGTAAGTAATCCATATGTCTGTGAACTGTCAGCCTTTAAAATCTATCATTCTAAAAGTATATTAATTTAAATCAAGCATGTCAAACTCAAAGGCTAACATGGGCCAAAATAAGGTTTAAGTTTATGTTGGCCACAAAAACACAAAAGCTTAAACTTTCATAGAAATGTAGGATTATTTCGATAGAGACATGCTGAATACAAAGGGCTGAAATAATGAGTAATCGTTAACATAAAATAATAAAACATTTTAACAAAAATATTTTTTCTTGAACATTAACTTTCCAGACCTGAAGAATTGCACAAATAAGCATCACACAAATAAACCTACTTTTCTTGTTCTCCAAAAGTGAAATATTTCCTCTTGTGCACACCAAAGTCAGTCCAAGACTAATGACATGGCAATTGGCTGCTAAGATATTCACTGCTAGTATTAGTGGAGAGAAATGGTGTGCCAGCATGTAAGGGAAATGAATGCAACATGATTATAGTAATCAGTTATTAGTGAACATTGTAGTTCATTAATAATTATGTATAACAAGATATTTTTATTAAAACATTTCTTACATAATGTTATATTGGCTGGGCCGCAAAAATACTTGTTTTGGGCTATGTGGGCTGTGAGTTTGACTTGCTTGGTTTAAATAATTGCTGGGATCTAACTTGTGAATGTTTTGAATAATATTTGACTGCTAGAATATAAAAGGTTTTTTAAATAAAATAAATTTGAACAGTGTGTGTGTGTGTGTGTGTGTGTGTGTGTGTATTTTGTTGAAATTAGAGTGGAACACAGATTTCTTCTAGGCCTAAAATTCCAAGTTGCTGTAATTGATTTCTTTTTTTAAATTGTACATAAAATTTATCTTGTTTAAATTTAGTAGTAGTTATAAGTCTAGAGGCAGTGGAAAATTAATATTAAGGTCTTAAGTATAATTAGTGGCTTTATGTTGTCTAATAGTTATGGGGCTCAAAGAGAATACATTATTTATTTTGACTCTTTTAAAACAAATTTTGAAAGAGAACGCGTAATTTTAAATAATATTACGGAACTGTATATTGTAGAAGAAGGTACGCATACCTTTAAGTGGCATTAATTATAATATGAAGATATGCAGTAAAAGTTTAGGAACAAATGAAAACATTTTTCTTTTAAATCAACTCCTTTTAAGGATTGGATAGAATTTGAGGAAATAGCTGATTTGGAAGAACGTGCAAAGAGCCAGTTTTTTGAAAAGGTGCATGAAGAAGTTGTGCTCAAAACTCAAGAAGCTGCTAAAGAAAAGGAGTTCCAAAGTGTACCTGCAGGGCCAGCTGGAGCAGTGGAGGTAAGAAAAGAATGTTAAATTTTCTACTACTGGTCATGTCGCTTACTTAAAATAAACATATAAAAGATTTTATGTAAGCTTTATTCTTTAGTTGTACTCTGTGAGTTGACTTGGGGTTTTATAACCATTGTAGTTATTTACATAATATCTATTAGTGACCAATGCTTGCTTTTTTTTCATGGAAGAATGCAAAATTCTTAGAACTTACTTTGTATTTGTATTATATGTCAAACGTTGTTTAAACTTTTAGAAAACTCAAATCCTTCTTCCCCTTAGTGTTTATGTATTTTTACTTAATGTGTTCTGTTAGTACATTTCATTTTATATTACTCCATTTTAGAGTTGTGAAATCTGTCAAGAACAATTTGAACAATACTGGGATGAAGAGGAGGAGGAGTGGCATTTAAAGAATGCCATTAGAGTGGATGGCAAGGTAATTTTCAGTTCTCTATAGGAAGCTTTAAATTTGTTTTTTGGAAAGGTAGCTCACCACTTTTAAAGAGAAATGTTTTTGTTTATAATAAAAAAAGGTATTTCAGAGGTATTGGAATTTAGTCAGTGTTTGAGTTGGAAGGGATCTTAGCAGTCATCTGGTTTTATACTCATTTATATAAGAGGTTGCAAAACCAGTTAATGATAAACTTAGGAGTGGTCTTCTGAATCTAGTTAGTCTCTCTGCCTAACCATACTTTGGATTCTAAATTCCTATTTCATTCAAGCTGTTACTTCCTTAAAAGCATACCATGTTATCTACTTAAATGCAGAAAGCCAACTTTAAAGAGAAATCAGGATGAAAAATTTTTAATCCACTTTATTAGTAAACAATTGATTTTCCAAACATAGTTATCTTCTGGTTTAAATTAGAAAAGAAAATCTTACTAGAATAGCCATTAGAAATGAATATACATGTGAATATCTACTTACTTTTTTTCTTTTTGCTTCAGATTTATCATCCATCATGTTACGAAGATTATCAAAATGTAAGTTCTTTTTGGTTACTGTTCTCATTTACATTAATAGCTATTTTTGCATAAAGCATTATTGCTATTTTAATCTTATATTGTTAGAATCTGATTTAAATTTATTTGTTGCATTCCATTCACTTCAATCATGATGTCTTTTACTAGAGCACTAGTCAGAGAAATGTGAGAAAAACAGGAAGAGTTGAAGGATCATGATGGGAATAGGTTTCTAGAATTATTGGTAGCATTTACAGCTCTTTTCTTATATACTTCACTCAGCCATATAATATAGGAATACTTTTTAAATGGTCACACATGAAATCTGAAAAAGATAATGTGTTTCCCTTAGAAATTCAAACATTTTTTTATAGTGACTTTTTAAATCCAAACAATGGAACAAAACACACTGCCTTTCAAAATATTTCATGGGTTAAGAGAGGCAGTTTTGTAGATATATGTAGGCCATCAAAAGATTAGGCTTTTTAGTAGTCTTGTTTTGTGGGGAAGCAGATATTTCAGTTGCTTGTGGTATATATATGTTTCTTTGCCCATATAAGTATTCTATAAAACTCATTTAATATACTTTTGAAGTGTAATCAGTACTTATATAAGGTTTTTTATTTTGTAGACATCTTCATTTGATTGTACACCATCTCCCAGCAAGACACCAGTTGAAAACCCTTTGAACATTATGTTGAACATTGTCAAAAATGAATTGCAGGAACCCTGTGAAAGTCCCAAAGTTAAGGAAGAACAAATTGATACCCCACCAGCTTGTACAGAGGAGAGCATAGCAACACCCACTGAAATTAAAACAGAAAATGATACAGTTGAGTCAGTTTAAATAAAATGAGAAAGGTATGTTTTTCTTTTTTAAAAAAGCTGCTGTTTGGATCTAGAAGGTGAATTTTTTTATGTATATATAGATCTATCTATATAAATTGTCTAGCTGAGGCAGGGCCTTCAGCTATCATTTGGTTAATAAATACATTTTAGTATTTGCATATCCTACTGCCTGCACAGTTTCAGGTGCTTGTTGTGTGAAAGTTCTGTAGATGTGTGCAAATTTAACAAAATGAAATTGTATATGTAAAAATGTACGATTTTCACTTGTGAAACTGTAAATTATAAATAAAAAATATTTTTGCTACCCATGGAGTGTAATATTTATGCACACCATCAATTAAAGACAGTGTTTCTGTACTTTTTATTGGGTGAAAATGGAATTAAACAGCAACTTCAACATAAGATTTTTTTCTGGTAGTTCTCATGATTAAAGCAAAGATTTTAAGTTTTATCCTTCAAAGGGGGGTTGTGAGAGCGCTGCAGGACTTTTCTCAAATAGGAAAGCCAGATTTGAAAAAATTTTAGAAACATAACATTTATGCCTATATATATATATATATATCTCCAGCTACAGAGAACCATCCAGATGTCCATTTTTGAAAAGTATCTAATGAAGCAACTTTTATTCTTTAACTTGGACATTTGATGCCATCAAACAATTAATGAATATATTTAAGTACTAAAGGTGACTTTTTTTTAATGACATTTTTCAAATTTGTCACAATTTTATGCAGTGAACATATTTCTATTTTAAGTTACAGGGAGTCTGTAAGAATGTTCATTTGAAACATGGTTAACCTTTTTCATTTGTTGGTTTTGACTGAATTAGATGGATACCATGAGATGTTAATATTCATACATGTAATAAATAGGATGATGAAGAAACTTTGCTTGTGTCTCTTTATTTCTTGAATGACTTCAGCTTGTGACTATTTTCTTCAGCTTAAAACATAAGTGGCACTTATGAGCCTTCTTTTGGAGGAGATAGGCATACAAAACTAAAATTTAGTTTGTTGAGCATTTACTATGTGTTAGGCATTGATAAACATTTTACATATGTTCTCTAGGACTTAAAATTTTGTATAATAGATGGCATACCCCAATTTACAGGTGAAATTGAATCACCTTAGGTGTAGAACAAGAGCATAAAGCAGGCTGTGCTTCATTTTATTGCATACTATTTCTATAGTTAAGAAAAATGCTAGATTAGAAACAGGCACACAAAACTACCTGGAGGTAGGTTATACAAGGCTTTACTAGTATGAAGGTGTGGTGATAGAGAAGTCTTAGAAGATGGCTAGCAGTGGAGTCCACATTCCTGAGAAGGATATCTCGAGAATGAGCAGCAAATGTAAACAAGTGTTTTCAAAAAAATTTTACATGGTTAAAACCCAGTAACTTGGAATAGATTATGTGGTCTTGGTCATGCTAAGGAGTTTGTATTACACTGACAACGGGAGCCACTAGAAATTTTAAACAAGTATATCCTAATCTGCATCTAAGGTTGGGTTTTCTTTTCTGAAAGAATAGAGATTTTCAAATATAGAGAGATCCAGTAAGAAAACTGGGTATGTCCTGGACTTGAGATTAGCTGAACTTTTGAATATAATATGCAAGCATAGAAAAAATGCTAGGGTCTGAATTGAAAAATGTAGGAAGTTTTTTGTTGTGCTTCTTTTTGGGAAAACCAATCTAGTTTTTATCAAATGCTTTAAAAAGTATATAACTATTGCCCTGGCTGGTATAGCTCAACTGTTTGGAGCATTGTCCCAAATCCTGAAAGGTGGGTAGGTTTGATTCCCAGTCTGGGTACATACCCAGGTAGTGGGTTTTAAGAGGTGACAAATGGATATTTCTCTCTCCAAAACCAACAAAAACATATAAAATTAAAACAAAATACACTTCATTTAAAAAAAAATAGTATGTGAAGTCAAATGAAAGGTGGCATTCAAACCTTGTATCTGTGTAGAGATCCCTAGGGAACATTTAGCTTTGCAGCTAGGAAGGTGAGAGCACAATTGGAATAGGAAAACCAGTAATGAGGAAAACATTTCAAAGACCGGGTAGTCAGAAAAATATGGGAAGATTGAGAAATATCCCCTAATTATTGAGTTGTGATGGATTGTGTGGGCGATAAGGGACAAAATAAGAGCTATTCCTAAGAAATTTAATTGGAGAGATTGAATTGTGGTTAGAATGAGAGATGTTAGCATTCTGAAAACACATTGGAAAGAAAGGTTGAAGAGATGAACAGTTGTAGCTGGAAAGATGATCAAGAGCATAAAAGAAATTAGCTTTAGAATGAAGGGACCACCTGGCTGGCATGGCTCAGTGATTGAACACTGATCTGTAAACCAGGTCATTGGTTCAATTCCTGTTCAGGGCACATTCCTGGGTTGCAGGCTCCATCCCACTGTGGGGTATGCAGGAGGCAGCTGATCAATAATTATTGTTTTCTATCTTTCCTCTCCCTCTCCTTTCTCTGAAATCAATAAAACTTTTTTTTTTTTTTTTAAAGAATAGACAGTACCAAGATAGTCACAGGTTTTGGGTCTGGAATTGAGAACTCAATTCCTAGTTTTTCTTTGAAGTAGGAGGCTAGATTTAGGGTAGTGATTTAGATGCTTCCCCCTCTTCCAATTAGAGCTGTACACTAGAATGACAGTGAATGTTAAGAATAGATTCCTTATCTCTGTAGAGTCACTTAATGGATTCTCATTCAGAAACACCTTAATATTTCAGATGCTCCATAGTTATATTCGAAACTAATATCAATTATATCAACAAAAGTTCCAGCTTGGCTCAGTGATTGAGGACCTAAGAACCAGATCAGTTTGATTCTATCAGGGTACATGCAGGGGTTTCAGGCTCAGTCCCCATTAGTGGGGGAGCAGGAGGCAGCCAATGATTCTCATCATTTGTTTCTCTCCCTTTCTGAAATCAATACAAATATATTTTTAAAAGTTCTATGCCCTAACCGGTTTGGCTCGGTGAATAGTATTGGCCTGCAAACTGAAAGGACCAGGGTTAGATGTCAGTCAAGGGCATATGCCTGGATTGTGGGCTCGATCCCTAGTGGGGAGCATGCAAGAGGCAGCCAATTAGTGATTCTCGTCACTGATGTTTTCTCTCTCCCTCTCCTTTCCTCGCTAAAAAATATGTATTTTAAAAAGTTCTAAACTTGATTATAACGAACAGGCAAATCTCCTAACTGATCTAGAAATCAGAGCATTGAATTTTAGACCCAAAAGATGGAAAAATAAGTCACCACATAGACTGGGAACTAGAAATAATTTACACTGAAAAGTGTAGCTAAGCTGGAAAACTGAAAAGAGGGAACATTCTCATTTGAAATGCGTTTGAGATTAAAATAGTCTATTTCTTGAAAACTACCAATTTCATTGTTTATAGCCTGTACATCAATATAATTTACCTACTTAACTTTCATGTTCTGGAAACTACTACACAATGACCTGTTGTTATTCAGCTAAAAAGCTTTTAGGAATAAAACCGAATTACCTATTATAAAAGATCCTCCTATAACAGCTTAACCAATAAAGAATTCTATTTTCCTGGCTGGCTTTCTTTACAGCCTATTTTAATGTCTAATATATGCTCTGAAAGGTTTATACAAAATATTCAGGAAAATATGGGGCATCTAAGCATGTCTCCAAGTGAAAAGATTTAGCTAAAAAGATAATCTGGAGGTAGGAATGGAAAGTCAGACTATTGTCAAAGCCTGAACTTCTGCAGTAGCAGCTTTTTCCTAATTTTATATGGGGTCAGCTCCCTGAAATAATGGACACTTTGTTGGGCAGGTGAGGAAGAGTACGTTAAAGAAAAAGCCAAAAAGAACCAGTGGGATACCCTAAAGGAAAGCAAGAATGCTTGGAAAGCATGAGGGAACAAAGAAAGTAGAGATGCTTTCCAAAATCCTTAGGTCAATTTTTGGTCTGGGGTTGGTCCTACTTCCTTCTCTGGAAGTAGATACAGATCTGATTAATTACCCAACTTTGGAAACCCTAAAGTAGACAGGTGGAGGACTATCCATTTTTACTAATTGGAATCATAACCTTCCTACTTACAAAGGGTTCCAATTACTTGGAATGCTGATGTCCACTTCAGTGTTCTGAACCTTCTCACCTGAGAAACTTCCTTAATGCCTAGTCCCTTACTTACCTTGAAATCCTATGCAATCTGGCTTTTATATCTTGGCTGCTTCATTAAAATTGCTCTCGAGTATTATGACTCCTTGCCAAAACGAATGTGCTTTTATTAGCCTCTTAATCTTTCCTGGCCCATATACTCTTTTGCTTTATGTGACAATTCATGTCTTCTTATGCTTTGCTATTTTTACTTAGGAAAAATTAAATTTTAAAAATATATAAGAAGTATAGAAAATAGTCCTTTCATATCCTCTTGTTACATAAAGTAACCACCGAGTTAACAACTTGGTAGTGATTCTTTTTTCATTTACCATTTCTTACAACCCTTTCCATGTTGCTAAGTGCATTTAGCCATTTTTTCACTGATGGATATTCAAATTTATAATTAAAAAGTGCTGCAATGACTATCTTAGTACATACAAGTTATTTTGCAGATTTTACAACTCAATAGTTGCTGGCTCAAGCATAATGTACATTTGGAATTTTGACATAGTGTGAAATTGTCCTACATGTGTCCCACCACTTTAGTTCTTCACTAGCAGTCTTCAGAGTACTTTAGACCACTTCTGAACATTCATTATCCATAATCTTTTAGTTTTTGTCATTGTGATGTCTCAACAGTCTGAGTTTGAGAATCCTCTTGTTAATTTGCTCTTGGTATTTTTATCATGTTTTTTGCTAATTAATTCTATTGAGCTTTCTTTCTCACTGAAACAAATTTTCTGTATTGTCTCAACACTTTATAATTAACAACTTTAATTCTTCTGAAATTTCTGTATATGAAAATATCAAAGAGCCTATCTTTATTTGAAAAACTCCACCTCTATAATGGGATTATTTCTGGATTCTCGTTTGTTCCACTAATCTTTGTCTAGTCCTGTTTCAATATCATCCTGTTCAAGGGGTTCTAGTTTTATAATTCTAATATGTATTTGGGTTGTCATTAATTGATCTTTTCCCAACATGTTTTGGTTAACCTTGCACATTTAATCTTCCAGATAAACTATAAAATCATCTTGCCAACTTCTACTAAAAAATTAGATTTTTACTTCAAATGCAACCAATTTACTTTCAGGAGAATGCAATCTTTGCAGTACTGAACCTCCTCACATAGGAACATAGCATCTTCCCCTTTAGTCGAATCTTCGGTAACATCCATAAATGAAATTTCATGTTTTTTCCATGTAGATTTTGCTTACTTCTTACTAGGTTTATTTTCAGAATATTTCCCCACTGTTGCTGCTAATGTGAATTAGTTCTTTCTTTACATTTACACATTGATTTTAGTTTATAGGGAATCTTACTTCTGTATGTTGCCCTACAAGCTCTCCATTTTATTGAACTCTTTTCTAGTATTTAGTATTTTAGAGTTGTCTTACATTTTCCAGATAAACAATATCACTTGTCTTGCTTATTATTACACTGGGTCCAAAATTCTCACAACAATGCTGACTTGCAGGACAGTAGATAACCTGGACTGTTAACATTAAATGTGCTGTTTATTTGTTCCTTCAGAAAAGTAAGCTTCCTTTTATTACTTAATATGAATTTTGTCTTCTTTTTGAATAATAGATGCTAACTCTTCAAGTGATTTTTTCAGTATCAAGTAAGATCATATAGTTTATCTCCTTTATTAGGAAATTTTCATTGCTATATTATCTAATGTTAACCCATCCTTGTACTGGTAGGATAAACCTAACTTGGTTATGACATTGTTCTCTAAATTCACTGCTGGCTTCACCGTTCCTAGGATAGCTGCATGTACATTGATAAGTGAGACTGAGATATAAGTTTTTTCTCCTTCCTCTCCTTTTTATGATACTTCATAATGGGGAACTATTCCATTCTTCTCTATGCTTTGTTCTTGGTAACTTTTGTCAGGGCTACATATGTCATTCTTTATGATTATCAGCTTATTAAGATTTTTTAACTTGAACCAATTTTTTTTGAAATTTACATTATCCTAGAAAATTATACATAATTTTTAAGAACTATTAGTGTAATTTTACCAAAATTATTTCTGATTTTCAAAAACCCTCATGTCAGTAATATTTCCAGTATTGTTTTCTCTCTCTCCTCAGATTTGCTAAGTGTCTATTGTTTGTTTGTTTTCAAATACCAGCTATTATTGGGATCAATTTATTTCCTAGTCCATTTATTTCTGCTTTTATTTTTAAATCCTTTAAAATTAATTTGAAGGCATTATACTTTTTCTGCTTGCTTCTTTTTCTAATTCTTCCTGTCATGTGTGTATCTAAAGATGTGCTGCCTCCTTTCCTCAGTGAGTTTACCCATATAACAAAGAAAAAAATAAAACCTTTACCATTATTATATAAGTGGCTACAACCACTATATTAATTTGGAGCAGTCATAGTGGGCTCCAATTCTCCACCTTCTAATTATGTGATCTTGGCCAAATCTGAGCAGTTTCTTCATCTGTAAAAACAGGAACAATACAGATTAAATTTGAAACTATTTGCAAGTCACTTAGCATTGAAACTGTCCCATATTAATAATTCAATAAATATCTGGTAAAAGGCCTCAGTTGCCCCATTTTAAAAATGACTACTCCCCAAATCTCTTCCAACTATAAAAAAACTTTACTTTCAGTCTATCACTTCATCCACCAGAAAAATCAACTCATCAATCCACTCACTCACCCATACAACAGTTAGTAAGCCCTTCCCTCTTGAGCCAAATATTCTAGATGTCAGGAACTCCAAGATGAATAATGAAACAACAGTCTCTCCCTTCCAGAAGCTCAGAGTCCTTTAGGGGTAGGGATAAGGATCAAACTGTTAAACAGGTAATTATAATACAATTGATAAGTGTTTGATATAAAGATTGTGGGAATTCAGAGACTTTGAGGAGTATGTGCAGCAAAATCAAAGATCTAGGTAAAAACCCAATTCAGGTACTTAATTACTTATGAGCTGTGTATCCTCAGGCAATTAACTTTGCACTTTCTTTGTAAAAAGCAATAGTAATACTATGCTAGAGGTTATATTAAGGATTACAAAACAAATATGAAGCACTTAGTACAGTGCCATACTCATCATATGAACTCGGCAAATGGCAGTTATTAATATTACAAGAGGCTATGGAACTTAAATAAAAGGCAATTTACTCTATTTCGAGTAAAAATGGGGTCAGGGAGATTTCCCAAATGTATTCACAGCACAAAACCTGTGGCGAGCAAGGCACAGGTCAGGGGTTAGAAGGACTGAAAAAGGTGAAGGATTTAGTACAGATTGGTAGTCACAAAATAGTTACAGGGATGTTAAACACAGCATAAGGAATACAGTCAATAATACTGTAATAACTATGTATGGTGTTAGGTGGACATTTGAAATATCAGGGGGATTACTTTGTAAAATATGATTGTCTACCTCCGTGCTATACACCTGAAACTAATACAAAATAATAATGAATGTAATTGAAAAATAAAATTTAAAAAGTTTTGTGGCTAAAGAAACAAAACAAAACAAGGTAACAACAACAACAAACCCTGTGGTTAAGCATTAACGATGGAAAAAAACCAGGGAGAGGGGAATCAAGCTGGGTGATGCCTTTGGAAGGCAGATCATTTTAATTTCTGCACTCTCAGCTGCTAGTACATTTTCATACATTTGAGCCATACTTTTACAATAATAGTGAATGGAAGAATGCACGTTAAGCAACAGGACTGGAGAAAAAGATCAGGGCTAAACTGTTGAAAGTAAATATTTTACAGTGAAAGAAATCAATTTTTTTTTTTACTAAAGACCTGTATTTTTACACTGGCTCTACAACTTACCTGCTGTTTGGCCTTAGCAAAATACTGACACCTTCAATCTCCTCACCTGCAAAATAGTATTCCACCTACCTTACCAAAGTATTGTGAGAATTAAGTACCAAGCGAGCGATTATCAAAGGGCCGGGCACTAGTAAGCACTCAATGATACCGGCTGCAGCTACTAACTTCTCCGTTAGGTCTTTTCCCATATTTGTGAGAAATTAGGGTCAAGAAGAGCTTTTCTTCAACACTCCAACCTGCACTGAAAAAAATTCTACTTGGTTTGCCAAGGACGAAAGGCCCCGCCCGGCACGAGCCATACAGGTCACCTACGCAGACGGCAGTCCTGGGGCCTCCACCTGAGCGCGGGGCCGTGGAGGCCGCGAGCCACGCCAGCAGTTACAGAGACGGGGCCAGATCAGGCTGGGTGTGGAACCGAGCGGAACCTCACCGAAAACCGGTCTCTACCACCACCCGACTCGTCGGCAGGCCAAGCCTGGCAAAGGGTGAAGGGAGGGAAGCCGGAAGTGACGCAAAGCCGCAAAGAACAGGAAATGACCCTCGCATGCCGGAAGCCGGAAGTTTGTTCGTTTCCAAGGCGACGTCTCCTCTACCGCTCCGACCCGGCGGCCGGAGTCGGGACGCTGGAAAGCTCCTTCGAGGAGAGGGTCCCCATCGACGGCGGCCGCCGCCTCAGCGACTCGCGGGGAGACACAGCCCAAGACGGCGGCCGCCGCGCCGGCCCTCTCGTGTGGAGGACAGACGGCCGACCCAGTCGCCGCGGCGGCCAGTTTGAGGAAAGAAGGAGTGAAGACCAAGAGTTGAGTCTCAGCGAAGACACGGAAACAATCCGCGAAGAGAACGGCCGTCACGGCAGCGTCTCTGCGGGATCAGTGAGAGAGGACGGGGGCTTCTTCAGCAGCGACCCGGGAGGGGTCCCCGAAGACCCGGGCCGCCGCCGTGGTGGCTTTCAGGAGACGGTTAGGGGAGACGGCGGCCACGGTCACAGCAGCTCTGGGGAGAGTGTGAGGGGAGAGCGCAGCTTTCCCAGCACCGACACCGGTCTCTGTCAGGTCGGCGGCGCCCGGGGCAGCGACTCCGGGGGAAGCGTCGCGGAAGACCTCAGCCTCCGCCTCGCTGGTACTTGGGAGGGAGACGGAGAAGCCCGCGGCGCTGGAACCAGCGACTCCGGGGAGAGGGGCAGCGACGAGCTACGCCGCCGCCTCAGTGGCTCCTGGGAAGGAGGGAGTGTGGATGACGGCACCAGCTTCAGTCATTCCTGGGAGGGAGGGAGTGAAGATCGCGGCTACGCGGCCAGCGACTCCTCGGGCGTGAGCGGGGGCCTAGACTACAGCCACCGCCTCCGGGGCTTCTGGGCGAGAGACAGTGCGGACGGAGCGTCCCGCGGGAGGGGCTCCTGGGAGAGAGCTGGGGAGGACCGCGGCCCCGGTCCCGGCGAGGACGAAGGCCGCTGCAGCGGCTCCTGGGGGACAGCGAGTGAAGACCGCCGCAGCAGTCGGGGCCAGGACTCGTCTCCTCCTGGGCGTCCGCGGGACTGCACCATGCCCGGGGTGCCCCTTTCAGACCCCTCCGCTTCCTTCACGGAGTCTGCAACCCCGTGTGAGTCAGGTTAACGACCTCGATGACCCTCCTCTCTGCCACGCTCCCTCTCTCACTTCTGCCCACATCAGCCTTATCTTTTCTGGCCGTTCCCTTTCTCAGCTGTCACTCCTCTCTCCGCCGAAGTGACCTAGTCTCAGTAGGTCCCAAAGCTGTTCCCCCTTTTCCCCAACCTTACTCATTTTAGCTTGACTCCCTTTCTTTCCTTCTGCACATTCCCGAAACTTCTCCCCCCCAATGAGGACTACGCTTGTTAAATCTTATGAACCCTTTTAAGTTCTTACTTGACTTCTCCGAAGCATTTTACTCTGTGGAGATGACTTTAGACTTACCGGGTTTTCCTTTTCCCACTCTGTTGACTCTCCCTTTTCTTGGCTGACTTTTCTTCCATCCTCTCCTTAAATGTTGCTTCTCCCTCCCCCACAACGGTGCCATCGCTGGCGCTTTATGTTATGTACTATGACTTCAGCCCTACTGAGGACTTCCAAATCTATGTTATTCATCCAACCATCCAGGAAATATTTATTGAGTGCCTAATAGATGTTCTGTCTTAAGGATATTAAGAAGACAGGCATATTCCTTATCTTCTACTGGGGAAGATAAGTACTGAGCAAATAATGACTAGTGTGATGAATATTATAAATTAGAGTAGAGTGCCATTGGTTCCAGTTTACGGGTATCAGAAAAACCTACCTAATGCTGGACACATCTACTGAGATCTGAACTCCAGATCTCTCCTCTGAGCTGCAGACTCATGTAGAAGTCCCTTCTGGAACTCATCCTGGGCATCTTAAAATCAACGTGTCTACAGTGTAATGTTGGCCCTGGCTGGGTGATGCGGTTAGTTGGAGTGTCATCCTCTACAGTACACCAAGCATGTCAAACGCAATGGCTAACAAGGTTTAAGTTTATGTAGGCTGCAAAAAAACCAAAAGCTTCAATTTTCATAGAAAGCTAGGTGTATTTTGATGCTGAATACTAAAGGGCTGAAATAAATGAGTAATCGTTAACATAAAGCAGTGGTTGGCAAACTCATTTGTCAATAGAGCCAAATATCAACAGTACAATGATTGAAATTTCTTTTGAGAGCCAAATTTTTTAAACTTAAACTATATAGGTAGGTACATTGTTATGAACTTAGAGTACTCCTAAGCTGGTCTTTGCTAAAAACTCAAGGAGCCAAAGAACCACATGTGGCTCGCAAGCTGCAATTTGCTGACCACAGACATAAAGTAATAGAACATTTTAATAAAAATTAATATTTTTTCTTGAACATTAACTTAATAACTGCACAAATTAATACGTGTAACGTAAACCTATTTTTCTTGTTTTCCAAAAGTGAAATATTTCCTGTTGTGCACACCAAACAAGTCAGTACAGGACTAATGATGTGGCGAGATTAAAAATATTCATTTAATATTAGTATTAGTGGAGAGAAATGGTGCTCCTTTGTGTAAAGCATATAAGGGAAATGAATGCAATGATTATAGTAGTCAGTCATTAGTTTGTTATTAATAACCTATGTATATAAAAGGCTAATAGGCAAAGTGTCTCCGAAGGAGTTCCACCAGGAGCCTGGGAGTTCTATTGCTTACTCTGTCGTGCGCTGACCACAAGGAGGCGGTGCATAGGGAAGGAAGGTCCCTGATCGCTGGCTGCCTAGGGACCCGTACACGAATTTCTTGCACCAGGCCTCTAGTTATGTATAATAGGATATTGTAAAAATTAAATTATGAAATTTTTATTGAAACATTTCTTACATACCAATATATTGGCTGGACTGCCAAAATATTTGTTGTGGGCCACATGCAGCCCAGAGGGCCGCAAGTTTGGCATGCTTGCTCTGAATCAAAAGGTTGCTGGTTTGATTATCAGGACACATAGCTAGGTTTTGGTTTTGATCCCTAGGCTGGGCATGTATAGGAGGCAACTGATGCTTATTTCTCTCACTGTCCTTTCTTTCTTTCTAAAATCAATAAAAACATATCCTTGGGTGAAGATTAAAAAAAAAAATAGCCCTAGCCTGTTTGGCTCAGTGGATTGAGTTTTGGCCTGCATACTGAAGGGTCCCTGGTTTGATTTTGGTCAAGAGCACACGCCTAGGTTGTGGACTCGATTCCCAGTAGGGGGCATGCAGGAGGCAGCTGATCAATAATTCTCATCATTGATGTTTCTTTCTCCCTCTCTCTCCCTCTCTGAAATCAATAAAAATATATTTTAAAAATTCAAAATTAAAATAAAATAATTTTATATCCACATGTCCTCTCTGTTCAATGTTCATTGTCTCAATTGTGCCACACCACTCAGAGAATTAAGCCAGATTCCTTGAAATTATCCCAATATTCTCCTTATTTTGCCCACTATTACCTCCAAATTCAGTTCAACCTGTTTTTATAATATTTGTTGAATATTCTGTTTCCAAAGTCATTTTCTGGGTTAAGGATCTCAATTATTTTGCTGTAGACTACATTGCTATTTTCTTACATAGCCTCCCTGAATCTCTGGTGTTGCATTTTGCTCCTCAATAAATTCCCCTCACCTGCAGCCATTCCCATAAATCCAGCATTACAGATCTGATCATTATTAGTCTTCTTTTTAAAATCCCTCAATAATTCCCCATTTAAGTGCTTCTTCGTGGCTCCCGTGGCTTCTCTTGGTGAACTGGGCTTAACTGTGTTTCTCTGTATTTGCCTATCTTTCCAGATTCAGTGTGGTAGTACTCTGGTCAGTCTAAGAAAACTTAGTGGTTTTCAGTTTGTTTTCTCCTGTGTATAAGAGAATGATACTTCCATGCTTTTTAGACCTTAGAACTGAAATAAAAGTCTGATTAAGAAGATGTTAATCATAAACATCTTTGTATTAAATTATTTGGAAAGTCAGTGATTTTGTGCTTTCTTTTGTCCTATTGCTTTAGTCTTTTTCTATTTTTTTTGGCATTGTAATATATTTTAAGCAATTTGATTTTTCAGTAGGTGCCAGGAAGAAGGTGCATTTTAGTAGCATACATGATGCAGTACGCGCTGGAGATGTAAAGCAGCTTTCAGAAATAGTAGAACGTGGAGTCAGCATTAATGAAGTTGACATTCTCCATAAATTTACCCCTTTACATTGGGCAGCACATTCGGGAAGTTTGGAGGTAAGCTAAATAAAACTGGGGTAAGTTTATAACTGTTAGCAGTTTTATAAATTTAGCAAACAGGACTGAGGTATTGCAAATAATTTCTTTTTTAATTCAGTCTATTATTAGGTGTTTGGTTTACTTACAATCCCCAAAATTGCTGGCATAAAATAACCATTTATTTATGCTCAGGTCTGAATGAGGAGTTTGGATCTCAGACACAGCTTGTTTCTGCTCTATGATGTTTGGGGCTTCAGCTACAGATTGAAAAGCTATGGTTGAATCCTTCTGAAGGCTTGTTCACACAGCTGTCTGGTATATGCTGGCTTTGGGCCCCTTAGTTTTTCTTTGTGCATCTATTTGTGAAGATTCTCAACCTGGCTAGTTTGTACTTCCTCACAGTGAGGTAGCTGGGTTCCAAAGGAAAGCATAAAGGCTAACTTAAAGAGGATAACAGAATGAATACCCACTTCTCTTAAAACCTACTGTTTTTTTGCTATAGTTGCTTCAGATTTTTAGGAAAAGAAAAAAAAAAAGAATATTATAGATACATTTGAAATTCCTGAGCACCACTCCAGGCACTATTTCTCTCCTTCCAAATCCAGAGACAACTATTTCCCTGAATTTGGTATTTATTATTCTATATTTTATGCTGTTATTGCATATGATTATATCATTGCTCTAAATGACATATGTATTATTCTGCAGCTTGATACATGTAATTAAATATATGTACGTTAGTTAATTTTTTTCATTAAAAAAATTTTTTTTAATTTCATAAATCTTTATTGTTCAGATTATTACAGTTGTTCCTCTTTTTTTTTCTCCCATAGCTCCCCTCCACCCGGTTCCCACCCCATACTCTGCCCTTACCTTCCCTCCACTGTCCACATCCATAGGTGTACAGTTTTTGTCCAGTCTCTTCCTGCAGTCCACACACCCCTTTTTCCCTGAGAATTGTCAGTCCACTCCCTTTCTATGGCCCTGATTCTATTATATTCACCAGTTTATTCTGTTTGTCAGATTTCTAATTCACTTGATTTTTAGATTAACTTGTTGATAGATATGTACTCGTTCATAATTTTTATCTTTACCTTTTTTTTTCTTCTTCCTCTTCTTAAAGAGTACTCTTTAGTATTTCATATAATATTGGTTTGGTGGTGATGAACTTCTTTAGCTTTTTATTATCTTTGAAGCTCTTTGTCTGACCTTCAATTCTGAATGATAGCTCTGCTGGGTAAAGTAATCTTGGTTGTAGGTTCTTACTATCCATCATTTTGAATATTTCTTGCCACTCTTCTATAGTTTCTGTTGAGAAATCAGCTGACAATCTTATGGGTGCTCACTTGTAGGTAATTAACTGTTTTTCTCTTACTGCCTTTAATATTCTCTCTTTGTCTTTTGCTCTTGGCATTTTATTTTATTTTATGATGCTTATTTCTCTCACTGCCCTTTCTTTCTAAAATCAATAAAAACATATCCATGGGTGAAGATTAAAAAAAAAATAGCTCTAGCCTGTTTGGCTCAGTGGATTGAGTTTTGGCCTGCATACTGAAGGATCCCTGGTTTGATTTTGGTCAAGAGCACCTTCTTCCTGGCACCTACTAAAAATTCAAATTCCTTAAAATATATTACAATGCCAAAAAAATAGAAAAAGACTAAAGCAATAGGACAAAAGAAAGCACAAAATCACTTTGACTTTCCAAAAATATTTTATTGATTTTTTACAGAGAGGAAGGGAGAGGGATAGAAAGGTAGAAATATCAATGAGAGAGAGACATTGATCAGCTGTCTCCACACCCCCTACTGGGGATGTGCCTGAAACCAGGATACATTCCCTTGACCGGAATCGAACCTGGGACCTTTCAGTCCACAGGCTGACGCTCTATCCACTGAGCCAAACCAGTTTCGGCTGCTCTTGGCGTTTTAATTATGTGTGTTGGTGTGGTCCTCTTTGGATTCCTTTTGTTTAGGGTTCTGTGTGCTTCCTGGACTTGTAAGTCTATTTCTTTCACCAGGTAGGGGAAGTTTTCAGTCATTTCTTCAAATAGGTTTTCAGTACAGTATGAGTGTGCTTTCTCTTTTCCTGTCAGTCTAGTTTCTCCCCAAATGACTCTGGGTTCCCAGAAACTTGCCCAGAACTGGAGGTCAGCATATTCGGGAGCTTCCGTGTCCCTCCCGCTTTATTCATTTTTTTTCATTTTTTCCCCATTTTTTTATTAATGTATTACATGTGTACATATCTTCCCATTGCCCCCCCACCTCACTACCATACACTCCCTCACCCCACCCCAGTGTCTTGCATCCATTGGTTATGCTTATATGCATGCATACAAGTCCTTCAGTTTATCTCTTACATACCCCACTTCTCTAATCTTCCTGCTGTAATTTGATTCTTTACTGCCTCTGTATCTATCTTTTTGTTCATGAGTTTATAATGTTCTTTATTACCCATAAATGAGTGAGATCATGTGGTATTTTTCTTTCATTGACTGGCTTATTTCACTTGGCATAATGATCTCCAGTTCCATCCAGGTTGGTGCAAATGGTAAGAATTCCTTCCTTTTTATGGCAGCATAGCATTCCATTGTGTAGATGTACCATAGTTTTCTAATCCAGTCATCTGCTAATGGGCACCTAGGCTGTTTCCAAATCTTAGCTATGGCAAATTGTGCTGCTATGAACATAGGGGTGCATATATCCTTTCTAATTCATGTTTCTAGTTTCTTAGGATATATTCCTAGGAGTGGGATTACTGGGTCAAATGGGGGTTCCATTTTTAGATTTTTGAGGAAACTTCATACTGTTATCCACAGTGGTTGCACCAGTATGCATTCCCAACACCAATGCACGAGGGTTCCTTTTTCTCCACATCCTCACCAACATTGTTGTTTGTTGACTTCTTGATGATTGCCATTTTGACAGGTGTGAGATGGTATCGCATTGTCGTTTTGATTTGCATCTCTCGAATAATCAGTGACTTTGAGCATGTTTTCATGTGTCTCTTGGCCTTCTGTCTTCTTTCGAAAAAATTCTATTTAGGTCCATTGCCCATTTTTTTATTGGATCATTTATCTTCCTTTTATTAAGTTGTATAAGTTGCCTATAGATGTGGGAGATTAAACCTTTATCAGTGATAACATTTGCAAATATGTTACCCATACAGTGGACTTTCTTGTTGTTTTGTTGATGGTTTCTTTTGCTATGAAAAAGCTTTTTATTTTGATGTAATCCTATTTGTTTATTTTCTCTTTAGCTTCCATTGCCCTTGGACCAGTATCAGTGAAGAAGTTCTTTCGGCATATGTCTGAGATTTTGCTGCCTGTGGATTCCTCTAGTATTTTCATGGTTTCCCATCTTATGTTTAAGTCCTGTATCCATTTTGATGTATGGTGTAAGGTGGTGGCCTAGTTTCATTTATTTGCATGGATCTTTCTAATTTTCCCAACACCATTTATTGAAGAGACTATCTTGACTCTATTGTATGTTCATCCCACCTTTGTCAAATATAAATTGAGCATAGTGGTTTGGGTCGATATCTGGATTCTCTATTCTATTCCATTGGTCTATATGTCTGTTCTTGTACCAGTACCAGGCTGTTTGAGAACAGTGGCTTTGTAATACAGCTTGAAATCTTGCATTGAGATCCTACCTATTCTTCTTTCTCATGATTGCTATGGATATTTGGGATCTTTTTTTATTTTAGATGAATTTTTGGAGAATTCCTTCTAGGTCTGTGAAATATACCATTGGTATTTTAATGGGTAGTGCATTGAATCTATAGATTGCTTTGGGTAGTATGGACATATTAGTGATGTTGATTCTCCTAATCTATGAACATGGTATGTTCTTTCATCTGTCTTCCTCTATCTCTTTTTTCAATGTCCTGTACTTTTCTGTGTATAGGTCTTTTACCTCCTTAGTTAAGTTTATTCCTAGGTATCTTAATTTTTTTGGTGCAATGGTAAATGGGATTGCTTTTGTAGTCTCTCTTTCTGTAAGTTCACTATTAGTGTATAGAAATGCCATAGGTTTCTTAGCATCAACTTTGTATCCTGCTACATTGCCAAATTCATTTATTAAGTCCATTAGTTTTTTTGATGGAGTCTTTCAGGTTTTTTTATATACAGTATCATGTCATCTGCAAAGAAGGACAGCTTTTCTTCTTCTTTTCCAATTTGATGCCTTTTATTTCTTCTTGTCTAATTGCAATGGCTAATACTTCCAGTACTATGTCGATCTGGAGTGGTGAAAGTGGTCATCCCTGTCTTGTTCCTGTTCTTAGGGGAAATGGTTTTAGTTTTTGCCCATTGAGTATGATGTTAGCTGTGGGTTTATCATATATGGCTTTTAGTATGTTGAGGTATGATCCTTCTATTTCCACTTTGCTGAGAGTTTGTAATCAAGAAAGGGTGTTGGATTTTGTCAGATGCTTTTTCCGCATTAATTGATCTGACTGTGATTTTTATCTCTCAATTTGTTTATGTAATGTATCATATTTATTGATTTGCAGATATTGTACCATCCTTGCATTCCTGGATAAATCCTACTTGGTCGTGGTGTATGATCTTTCCGATGTACTGCTGAACCTGATTTGTTGAGGATTTGGACATCTATGTTCATGAGGGATATTGGCCTGTAATTCTCTTTCATTGTGTTGTCCTTATCTGTTTTTGGTATTAGGGTGATGCTGGCTTCATAGAAGGAGCTTGAAAGTATTTTCCTTCCTGAATTTTTTGGAATAGTCTGAGGAGGATTGGTTTTAATTCTTCCTTGAATGTTTGGTAAAACTTCCCTGTGAAGCTGTCTGACCCTGGGCTTTTGTTTGCTGGAAGCTTTTTGATGACGGCTTCTATTTCTTCCATAGTTATTGGCCTATTGAGATGTTTAGATTCTTCCTGATTGAGTTTTGGAAGGTTATATTTTTCTAGGAATATGTCCATTTCCTCCATGTTGTCCAGTTTATTGGAATAGATTTATTCACAGTATTTTTTAACAATCCTTTATATTTCAGCGGGATCTGTTATTATTTTGCCTGTTTCATTTCTGATTTTATTTAGATCCTCTCTGCTTGGTGAGCCTGGCTAGAGGTTCATCAGTTTTGTTTATCCTTTCTAAGAACCAGCTCTTGGTTTTGTTGGTCTTTTGTAGTGTTTCTTTGGTCTGTGTTGTTTTTCTCCATTCTGATCTTTATTATTTCCTTCCTTGTGCTTACATTAGGCTTTTCTTGTTGCTCTCTCTCTAAATCTTTGAGATGTAAGGTTAGGTAATTTATTACCATTGTTTCTTGTTTTTCGCATTAGGCTTGTAGAGCTATGAACTTCCCTCTCACGACTGCTTTCACTGTGTCCCATAGTTTTTGGATTGTTGTGTTTTCATTGTCATTTGTTGCCATGATGTTTTTTATTTTTTCCTTGATCTCTGTGGTTACATAGCCATTGTTTAATAGCATGCTGTTTAGTCTCCATATGTTTTATTTCTTTGGACTGTTTTTATTATAGTTGATTTCCACTTTTATGCTTCTGTGATCTGAGAAGATGCTTGATATGATTTCTATCTTCTTGAATTTGAAGAAACTTTGCCTATGACCAACATATGGTCTATCTTTGAAAAAGTCCCATGTGCAGTTGAGAAGAATGTATATTCTGTGGCTTGGGCGTGAAATGTTCTGAAAATGTCAATTAATCCCATCTGGTCTAGTGAGTCATTTAGGATTGATGTTTCTTGGCTGATTTTTTTGTTTAGAGGATTTGTCCAATGGAGATAGTGAGGTATTAAAGTCTCCTACTATGATTATATTGCTGTCAATCTCTCCCTTGATATTTTCCAGGAGTTTTTTTATGTATTTAGGTGCTGCTGTATTGGGTGCATATATTTTTACCAAAGTTATTTCTTCTTGTTGGATTGCTCCCTTTAGTATTATGAAGTGGCCTTCCTTATCTTTTGTTTTTATCCTTCACTTCGAGATTTAATTTGTCAGATATAAGTATTGCTACCCCAGCTTTTTTTTTTCATTCCCATTCGCCTGAAAAATCTTTTCCATCTCTTCGCCTTCACTCTGTGTGCATCTTTTTTTCTGAGGTGGGTTTCTTGTAGACAGCAGATATATAGGTTGTGTTTTCTTATCCAATCCATTTCCCTATGTCTTTTGATTTTGGCATTTAATCCATTTACATTTAAAGTTATTAATGATAGGTACTTATTTGTCACCATTTTTATTCTTTACCCCTGTGTTCCATCTTCACTTCCTATTTTCTTTCTTTCTTTCTTTCTTTCTTTCTTTCTTTCTTTCTTTCTTT
>JAAGEH010000005.1:9063507-9102709 GCA_011751065.1 Lasiurus cinereus
TTTCTTTCTTTCTTTCTTTCTTTCTTTCTTTCTTTCTTTCTTTCTTTCTTTCTTCCTTTTTTTATAGCAGACCCTTTAGCATTTCTTGAATTGCTTGTTTGGTAATAAATTCCCTTAGTCCTTTTTTGTCTGTGAAGCTCCCGATTTCACCTTCAATTTTGATTGAAAGCTTTGCTTGATACACTATTCTTGGATTCAGACCCTTTCTTTTGCATGTCTTTGTATATTTCATTCCCTTCCCTTCTGGCTTGATGAATTTTTGTTGAGAAATCAGTTGCTAATCCTTTGTAGGTAATTTTCTGTCTCTCTCTGGCCACTTTTAAGATTCTTACTTTGTCGTTGGTGTTTTCCAATTTAATTATAAATTGCCTTGGTGTCAGTCTTTTGGGGTTCATTTTGCTTGGGACTCTGAGAGCTTGTTGGGTTTGTGTGGGTTTTTTCTTCCCTATTCAGGGAAGTTTTCTGTCATTATTTCTTCAAACAGCTTATCTATTCTTTGCTCAGCTTCCTCTTCTTCTGGAACCCCAATTAGGCAGATGTTGTTCTGTTTCATATTGTCCCAAAGTTCCCTTAGGCTCTTCTCCTGCTTTTTAATTTCTTTTTTTCTAGAAACTGCTCTACTTGGTTATTTTTTCTTACTTTGTCATCTAGCTCACTGATTTGGTCCTCTGCTTCTTCTAGCCTACTTGTGATGCTTTCTATTGAGTTCTTTACAGGAGTGATGTCATTTTTTATTTCTTCTTGGTTCTTCATTTTCTCTTGGTTCTTATTCATATTGTCGAATTTGTCTTCCATTTTTATCAGTCACCTTATGACCATTTCTCTGAATTCTTTCTCTGGCAGGTTATTTGCCTCCATTTTGTTTACTTCCTTTTCTGGTGATACCTGCTTTTCTTTCATATTTGGGGTATTTCTCCCCATGGCCTCTCTTCTCCGGGTGTCTGGTTATATAGTTCTCTCTTTCCTGCATTGATTTAAAGGCACAAAATACAACACAACCAGGTACAATGCACAAGGCAATGAGCAGAATTAATGATATTAATAACCCAAAATAAAGGTGACCACCAGAGAGAGGCAAATTAGGGTATAGGGGAAAAAGAAGAAGAAAGATAAGAAAATGAAAAAAAAAAGAAAGGAGTGCCAAAATGAAATTGGGAAGAAAAAAAACGTAAGAGAGGAAAGAAACAGAATAAGAAAGAGAAGGGGAACAAGTTATATATGGGGAGAAAACTCCAATAGAACAGCCACTAATCCCAACAAATTCCAGCAACAAGTACCTGGAGATTAATAGAAACTACAAACAACAACTAATATCAAGTGAGGCAAGGGAAAATAGAAGCAATAAACCAACAAAAACAAAATAAAACAAAAGAATAAGCAAAACAGTATCACAAAAAAGCATAAAAAAATCGATATAATCAACATGCAAGCAAACAACAACGAAAGGACAGAGCGATGCCGAGACCGGTTTGGCTCAGTGGATAGAGCGTCGGCTTCCAGACTGAAAGGTCCCAGGTTCGATTCCGGTTGGGGGCATGTACCTTGCTTGCGGGCACATCTCCACTGTGGGGCATGCGGGAGGAGGATGATAGATGTCTCTCTCTCATCGATGTTTCTGACTTTCTATCTCTCTCCCTTTCTGTAAAAAATCAATAAAATATATTAAAAAAAAAAGGACAGAGTGAAAAACAATTTTTGGATATTGAAGACATTGAAGAAAGAAGTGTATATGTACTTGGAGAAGGGGATTGGAAATTGGATATATAAGTAGGTGAAATTTTAACGGGGTAAAAAGAAAGAATAGGGAAAATATAAAGTAAGGAAAAGGTAAGAGAAACAGGACAAAAAAAGAGGAAAAGTTTGGAAGAGAGTGATGGCATAAAGGTAGAGTTGACATAGAGTAAAATGATGCTAAAGGAAAGATGAAAATAGAATGTAGAACAGTGATCCAAAAGTAAAAGAGAAAATAAAATGACATCTTTTTTTAAAGAAAAATGTAAAATAGATAAATGGGAAAGAAACCAAGATGGCGGCATAGGTGAACACCTAAGCTGCTGCCTTGCACAACAATTTTAAAACTACAACTAAAAGACAAAACAGACATCATCCAGAACTATAGGAAAGCTGGCTGAGTGGAAATTCTACAACTAGAAGGAAAGAGAGGGGCTCACAGAAACTCAGAAAAACTGCAAAAAGCTGAGGTACAGAGACATGCGTGTGGAGAGAGCAGGCGGTGGAATGCCTAACTGGCTTCCTCTGGCGGGAGGGAGACAGAGACTCCAGACTGCATTGAACCCCTTATCCTACTGCACTGAACCCTAGTTCCGGGAGAGACTCAAAAGAGGAGTCTGGACTACTGTGAAAAGGGAGGAGTGCATGGAAATTTAGGTGAGATGTGAAAGGGCAGAGGTCTGGGGGTGCATACACCACTGCGCACAGAGAGGATGGACTGCTGATGGTGCCGCTGGCTTTCTCTAGTGGGCGAGAGACAGAGCCTCCCAACTGCCCTGAACTACACTTCTGACTGTACTGAACCCTTGTTTCGGGTGAGTCTCTGGGGATCCAGACTCATACGGGTCCTGGAACGCACAGGAACCAGAAAGGCAGAGGTCTAGAGATGTGCGAGCACATACGCATAAAGAGGGCTGCAGTAATTACCCAGAGACACTTGAGACCCAGGGGCTGCGTAGGGTGGGGGTGATGGAAGCCAAGGCTGTCTCTTCTCAGCCCTGAGACTCCACCCCATCCATGCTGAACAGAGAGGCTTTTGCAGTTTTGCAAATCTTGTATCATAAGGCTGACTCCAGCACAGAAGTTCCCCCCGGATTAGGGAATATGCAGAGACAAAGGAACAGATCAAAATGAAAGAAATGGAGGAAAACAACTGACTAGATATAGAGGTCAAAACCACAGTTATAAGGTTTTTCAAGAATTTCCTAGAAAAGATGGATAAATTTAGCAAGACCCAAGAGGAGATGAAAAAGGACCAACTAGAAATTAAACATATACTGACTGAAATAAAAAATATTATACAGAGACCTAAAAGCAGACTAGAAGAATGCAAGAATTATGTCAAAGATTTCAAATACAAAGAAGCAGAAAACAACTGGAAAAGCAAAAAGAAAAAAGAATCCCAAAATGTGAAGATAGTGTAAGGAGCCTCTGGGATAACTTCAAGCGTACCAACGTCAGAATTATGGGGGTGCCAGAAGAGAGAGAGCAAGATACTGAAAACCTATTTGAAGAAATAATGACTGAAAACTTCCCACACCTGCTGAAAGAGATAGACTTATAAGTTCAGGAAGTACACAGAACCCCAAATAAAAGGAATCCAAAGAGGACCACACCAACACACATCATAATTAAAATACCAAGAGCAAAAGACAAAGAATATTAAAAGCAGCAAAAGAAAAACAGTTAATTACCTACAAGGGAGCACCCATATGATTGTCAGCTGATTTCTCAACAGAAATGATGCAGGCTAGACGGGAGTGGCAAGAAATATTCAATGTGATGAATAGCAAGAACCTACAACCAAGATTACTCTACCTAGCAAAGCTATCATTCAGAATTGAAGAGCAGATAAAGACCTTCACAGATAAGAAAAAGCTAAAGGAATTCATCAGCACCAAACCAGTATTATATGAAATATTGAAAGGTACTCTTTAAGAAGGGGGAAGAAGAAGTAAAAGGTAAAGATAAAAATTATGAACAACAAATATGTATATATCAACAAGTGAATCTAAAAATTAAGTGAATTGAAAATCTGATAAACAGAATAAGCTGGTAAATATAATAGAATTAGGGGCATAGAAAGGGAGTGGACTGACAATTCTCAGGGGGAAAGGGATAAGCGGGGTGCAGGTAGAGACTGGACAAAAATCATACACCTATGGATGAGGACTCTGGGGGGAGGTAAGGGCAGAGGATGGGTGGGAGTTGTGTGGAGGGGAGCTATGGAGGGGAAAAAAGGGAAACAAATGTAATAATCTGAATAATAAAGATTTAATTTAAAACTAAAAAATAAAAATAAATAAATAAATAAATAAATAAATAAATAAATAAATAAATAAATAAAAGTGTGTCACCTGATTGGACACGAGGGGGAAAGGGAGTTCATGCACTTGCACTCTTTACTCTTCAGATCCTTGTTTCTGAGTGCTGACTCCAAGACATAGGATCACCCAGTTGGGAACACCCTAGGAGACCTAGGAGACTGCAGAGGAAAGTTGTTTTCTGGAACCTGGGGATAAGAGAGGGGAGTGACTGTCAGAGAACATGCTCAGGAGCAGCCCACTCCCCCAAACTGGTAATGACTGCCACAGGGAAAGCAGGATCTACGCACAGGCTAGAGAGGAACTATAGTCTCAGAGGTCAATCTAGAAACACTGCCACCCAGGCGCTGAATCACAAATTGACTCTTGTGTAATCACAAATAAAGAAATAAAGAGATTAAGACACACTGACTCCTTAAAAATCAGGACTGGCTTATAACAGTGAGGAGCAATGGAATGCAGGAAACTGAAATACTTTGGAAAACAGTTTGGCAGTATCTTATAAAGTTGAATATACTTATCTGTGTTCTAGCAATCTTGCTTCTACATAGTATTTACCTAGAACAATTAAACCTTACATGAATATTTATAATGGCTTTATTCCAGTATGTAAACAGTGTTAGTACATAATAGTATACACACAAATATTTGTTGAATTAATGAATTATTTACAGTGATTATTAGTGAACTTTTAAAAATATATATTACTGGCCACTAATCTCTGTGACAGGCAAATGATACCTAATGGTAAGCTTTCAACAAATGATAGGACTGTGATTCCAATGATAGCCAATTTTTTAAAAAAGAAACTTCTTGAAGGTAGAGTCTATAAACGTGAACATATAATGACAGTAATACTATATGTGGCACATACCTCTAATTACTATATTATAATGAGCCTTAGGGTAATTTTTATAAATCTTAAAGGAAGATGCTTTTGATTCCTACCACCCTCCTTTTTATATAAATCATTTTAGAGAATATCATCAGAATAACAAAGTTTGCCTTGATATAGAAGTTTCTTTGGGACCCATTCAAAATCTATGGAAAAAACACAACAAACCAAAAAATAAAATCTATGGCAGAGTTTGCAAACTAGTAGCCCTTAAGTGAATTTGGCTCACATGTATGTTTTTTGTTTGGCTTGTACAGTACTGGTCAAACATAAGATTTGGATCAACATTTTAGTCACAGCAACAACTGGTAGGAATTGAGTGGCATCTGCACCTTATTGGCAAGGAATGGCATCTCCAGTTTGTCACAATTCCTATTGCTATTGTTTATCCAACAGTAAGGCCTGATGTTGGTGTCCTGTCATTGTGCTTGTGCTTATACCTGGCTCCCTCATTCATTTATGATATTTCTCAGGTTGCAGTATTTCTTTATGACAGACTAAGTTTAAAATATATAAAAATGTTTAAAACATCTTATCACTTATTACTATGGTTATTTTCCTTAGTGTCTTCATTGGCTCCTCTGGCACGGAGCTGATATTACACAAGCAACTATGAGAGGCTGGACAGCAGCTCACATAGCTGCAATCAGGGGTCAAGATGCTTGTATGCAGGTAATAAAAATTTTGTTTACTTTTTAAAAATTCAACAAGTTTACTTTAGCATAGTTCTGTTAAGCTGTTGCTTTTACTCTAATAATTTAATCCTATAGATTTACTTTTAAATAATAATATATTGGACCTAACCAGTTTGTCTCAGTGGATAGAGTGTTGGCCAGCGGACTGAAGGGTCCCAGGTTTGATTCCAGTCAAGGGCATGTACCTTGGTTGTGGGCACATCCCCAGTAGGGGGTGTGCAGGAGGCAGCTGATCGGTGTTTCTCTCTCATTGATGTTTCTAACTCTCTATCCCTCTTCCTTCCTCTCTGTAAAAAAAATATATATAAGATATATTTTTAAATAAAGATCTTATTGGATTCCATATCTTAGATATTTGGTATCAACTATCCACTTAAGCAAATGATATATGAGAAGAGACCCTTTTATCTTCAAAGTAGTTGATTATCTGTCTAGATTGTTTTAAGGGATGTCACATTCATGCACAGATTACCTCATTTATAGCTTTCCATGCCCAAAATTCCTTATTTAATGTGTTTCCTAGCCAGAGTAGCACATTAATATGTGACAGGACCTAATTTATTAGAGTAGCTGGATTTAATCAGTGTACAATAGACTAGAATTTGGAGAAATACAAAATCACATAAGCAAACAGTCCCTGCCTATAAGAAACCTGAGATTCTCTTTGGAGTGACAAGAGCTCTGTGCAGTGCATTACAGAGCAATACAAGGCACATTTTATAATTAAGATATTAATAAAAAGTACAGATGAGAAGAATTATAGAACTTAATTGGAGATAGAGAAAGTATAACTGGAGGAAATACAATTTCAGCTAAGCCTAAAGGAATGGGTTGATTTTAAAGAGGTAAGTAGTAAAGAAGCATTATTGGTAGAGAATACGTCAGGAGCAAATAAAAATAATGATCATTTATTGAACATTTTTAATGTGTCAAATCAGTCTCCCATGCATCACTTCATTTAATACAACAGTCTTATGAGTTCCAATTTTTATAGATTAGGAAACAGATTCAGAGAGTTAAGTACCTTGCTAAATAAGTGACAAAGCAAGGATTTGAACCTAATACTTTGTCCTCTTAATCTCTATGCTATAATTTTATGTGAAGTCCCTGAAATGGAAAAATGAAATGTGTTCAGGGGATATATTATAACATTAGTTTGACTGATTGTAGATGGTTTGTTCTGTGGATTGATACAAAGTTTGGATAAACTAGTTTGTAAAATGAATAGAATAGAGATTTTACTTTTATTTATATAGGAAAGAGGTTTTATGCACATATTACATCCTCCTATACAATAATGAGGTAATATGCAAATTGACCCTCATGCCCTCATAAGATGCCTGCCTACAACCAGGCCAACAGAGGAGTTAGCAGTAATGACCAAATGACTGAACAAGCAGGCTATGTGGGGCAACCAGATCGGCAGGGGGTTAGTGAGGGACAACTAAATGACTGAACAGGAGGCTGCGTGGGGTGACCAGGCCGGCAGCTGGGGAGAAGTTGGAGGCAACTAGGCCAGCAGCGGGGGCGATTGAGGGTGTCCAGGCCAGCAGGGGGGCGTGCAGTTGGGGATGACTAGGCTGGCATAGGGGGGCAGTTGGGGTGACCAGGCCAGCAGGGGTGGCAGTAAGGGGTGACCAGACCAGCATGGGGGGCAGTGAGGAGCAATCAGGCTGGCTGGGAGGAGCAGGTGGGGATGACCTGGCCAACAGCAGGGGGCAGTTAGGAGTGATCAGATCGGCACGGGGGAGCATTTAGGGGTGATCAGATTGGCACACAGGGGCAGTGAGGGGAGATCAGGCCAACAGGGAGGGCAGTTAGGGGTGACCAGGCAGGCAGGCAGGTGAGCAATTAGCAGCCAGCAGTCTAAGATTGTGAGAGGGATGCCTGGGATTGGGCCTAAACTGGTAGTCAGACATCCCTCAAAGGGTTCCGGATTGTAGAGGATGCAGGCTGGGCTGAGGGGACCAGGGCATCAATTTCGTGCACTGGGCCTCTACTGTGTGTGTGTGTGTGTGTGTGTACAAGTGCATATAGAATGGTGTAATGAAAGCAATATTTCAGGAAATTATTCTTGTGAAATATATTCAGGATTACCTAGGATGAAGAGAGAGTTTGGAGGCAAGAAGACCAATTAGAGATTTTTACTGTACTCACTAACTATACAGGGTGAAATTAGGTAGTGGCAGTGGGAAAGAAAATGATTCAAGACATCTTCCAAAGCAATCATTGACACAGTATAATGAGAAGTTTTGAGTCAGAATTACAGCTAATTATGAAACTACTAGAGGCCCAGTGCACAAAATTCATGCATGGGTGTGTGTGTCCCTCATCCCAATCTGGGATGAGTGGGATCAGGCCTAAATGAGCAGTTGGACATCTCTCTCTTAATCCAGGACTGCTGGCTCTCAACTGATCTCCTGCCTGCCTTCCTGATTGCCCCTAACTGCTTCTGCCTGTCAGCCTGATTATCCCTAACCACTCCTCTGCCATCCTGATTGATGCCTACCTGCTCCCCTGCTTGCCTGTTTGCCCCTAACTGCTCTCCCCTGCAGTCCTAGTCACCCCTAACTGCCCTTCCCTACAGGCCTGGTTGCCCCTAACTGCCTTTCCCTGCAGGCCTGGTCACCCCTAACTGCCCTCCCCTGAAGACCTACCCATCCCCCAACTGCCCTTTCCTGCAGGCCTGGTCACCCCCAACTTCCCTTCTCTGCTGGCCTGGTCACCCCTAACTGTCCTCCCCTGCAGGCTTGATCACCCCAACTGCCCTCCCTTGCAAGCCTGGTCCCCTGCTGGCCATCTTGTGGTGGCCATCTTGTGTCCACATGGGGGCAGCCATCCTTGACCACATGGTGGCAGCCATCTTGTGTGTTGGAGTGATGGTCAATTTGCATAGTACTCTTTTATTAGATAGGATAGATAGGGATATCTGAAAGGCTGGGAGATTTGGGAGGAAAGAGGTTGAGTTTAATTTGGTACATTTCAAGTTTAAGATGCCTGTAGGTCATTTAGGTGCAGAAGGTGCAGACAATTTAAAGGAGGCCGGAGACAAAGATTTGAGGAATAACAAACTATAGAGAAGAATTCTTTAAGTGTTGAAGAATGTTACTATTAGGCATGAAAGGAAGCAGAGGAAAGAGTGAGGAATTTGGAGAAGGAAGTCTGAGAGGTAGAGCTAGGATCCATTAGCGCTGTGCAAGTGAGGGAAGAAGTTTAAGAATTAGGCAGAGTATCAGTTACAGGATAAAACTAAGGGGAATAAAGCTTAAGGAAATGCCACTGAACTTAAGAGCTCACTGTAGAGTGAGGTTGGCTGTATTTCTCTGCAGTGGTGGGGGTGACACTCATTTTGCAAGTGGATCTGGAGTTGAGATATTAATTAGAGAAGTAGGAAGTGAAAATGATAACTTTTAGGAGTTATCAGGTTCCAATAAAGCTTTACTTGATACTTTACTTCTAAGCAATAGTTCAAGCCATGCCCTCTCTCTTGATTGCCCTTCTCTTCCTCAAAGTGACCTCTTCCTTCTCAGGGGTGGTGTGATGCCTTTTTTGTACTATACTGTTTAGTGCTTGCTTATCAAGGACAGCTTTGTATAGTTGATTATCTTTGTCTCTCCATAAGCCCTAAATCCCTATGTTAATAAGTCTTTATATTCTTTGTAGTGACTTTTAAAACATAGTAAGCACTCAATATATGGTTTGTGATGATTATTAACTAATTTGTTAATGTGAATCAGACAAAATCAAGAAGATTATTGTTTCTAAAACTTTTTTTAAATAAATTTTTATTGATTTCAGAGAGGAAGAGAGAGAGGGAGAGAGAGAAAGAAACATCAGTGATGAGAGCAAATCATTGTTGGGCTGCTTCCTGCATGCCCTCTACTGGGGATCAAGTCTACAACCGGGCATGTGCCGTGACTGCAATTGAGCCTGGTAACCTTCAGTCCGTAAGCCCAATGCTCTATTCACTGAGCCAAACCAGCTAGGACACTAATAATTTTTTTAAAGCAATTACTCTTTACACTACATAAGGAGATTTACTTGTATATGATGTAACCCATATACAGAAACTGGGCCAATTATAAATTCAGATAGAATCTTCTCAGATATAGTTAGAAGTTTGATCTGGAGCTTAGAACTAGTAACTTTAATAATGCAATCCTTTTATTTTATCCAAAACTAAGTTATAAAAGATTCTGTTTTGAAATATTAGAAGTTTAAATTTCAGTTTTATTAGCTTAACATCAAAATATTTAACTTAGTGGTTATGAAACAGTGCTCATGAAAATTGTGCTTTATAAATTGTACGTCCATGCTCAAATCAGATTGTGAAATCGGGTATTATAAATATCTCCTGGGCAGTGTTAAAAAGGATCCCAAATATTTTTATTGGATTAGCTAAGAACTTCTCACACTTTGCCTGTGGCACATATGTAAGAACAGCAATTTAGCTAGGTTAATAAATTGTTTGCCTTTAAATAATCAACTACATTTATGGTTTAACATAAACTCATTCTTATTTCTCTTTTTTTAGGCTCTTATAATCAATGGAGCAAATTTGGCAACTAAAGATGATCGTGGTTGCACTCCTTTACATCTTGCTGCAACACATGGACATTCTTTCACTTTACAAATAATGCTCCGGAGTGGAGTGGTGAGGGATTCCTGTTAGTATGTTAGGATGTATAACCATATAAATGAAATAGCATTTGGTAGCCCAGTTATCTCTTTCTGACTATTTAAATATCCTTTATGACTTTAGGGAAGTAATTTGATCTCTCTCTTTAGTTTTTCCACCTTTAGGAATAGGAGTAATAATTTAGATAAATCTTCAGAAAACCCCCAAACACCCAGTTGGTAGTATAAACTATTTCAGAGGCTATGGGATTCTTCATATCAGTTCAGAGTTTAACTGGGAAACTTCTAAACATATGTTAACCAATGATTGTCTTTCTGAATATCTGTGTATAACTCTTATTTAATAATACTGGCCTGGTGCATGGATTTGTGCACATTGAAAGGAAATTAATTAGAAGAAATATTTTAATTTTGCTATTTGCCCTCTCTCAATAATAGAAGTTTCAGAGATGAAAGAAAATGAGTAAAATGTATATGAAAATACATTAATAAATACAGTGGTACCTCAGGATACGAGTGCCCTACCATACAAGATTTTTGAGATACGAGCCATCGAGTGAGCGATTTTTGCTTTGAAATACGAGCAACATTTGAGATAGGAGTAATCGCGCGGATTGGCTGGCTGCACACGACCCGACCCACCAGTTTACCTCGACTCAAGCGTCTCATAGTTTCCCACGCCTCAAGGTTACAGAATGAATTAAACTTGTATCTCGAGGTACCACTGTACATTAATAAATTAATAAATAAACAACATATAACAACAACAAAGACATGATATAAAAACAACAAAAATGATATAAAAACAACATTGATACACACAGTGACTGAAAAATTGATTAATCTTATTCTAATACCTCCCTGTAAACCACATTAAGAGTAAAAACACTTTCAGAGTGCTTGACTAATTTCCTTTGTGATCAAGTATTTACAACTTTAATGTCACTCTCTTTGAATTTGAGAGAAAGCAACATATAACTGACAGTGTCTGAAAATGGGTTCAGGTAGGAATATTCCTACTCTGTCTGGAGTTTGTCCTTGTGATTTATTAATAGTCATCTCAAATGCTGGCATTATGGGAAACTGTCCTTCGATTAATTTAAATGGGTGGCCAATGTCAGACAAGGACAAATATCAAGCATGCACGAGTCAACGTTTATTTTTAAATTGCCAGTGTGCTTCATATATACCAGCTGGTTGGTCAGCCAGTTGGCCAGTTGGACGGATGGATGGTTGGTCACTTAGCCTTTTTATTATTATAATCTATATATATAAAAGGCTAATATGCTAAGTGTCCATCCAGATAATGACGTCACATAGCAACGCCTGGCTTCATCTCCCTAGTGACTAGCTTCCTTACAGTTTCTTTAGCCCAGGAACATGACTTGCTTTATAGCCAGGTGTAAACATTTTACACTTTAACAAAATGACTGTGAAGCGTTTTCCTATGCCTCATCTCATTTGACATTCACAGAAGTCCTGGAGTAGGTAACTTAGGAGACTCCATGCTATCCAATTGTGTTTTTTCTTTCTTTATTGATTAAGGTATTACATATATGTCCTTATTTCCCATTACCTTCCCTCTCCCCCTCACCTCCCCACTCATGTCCTATTTTCTTTTTATTAGCCAGAAAATGGAAATTTAGAAAACTTAGAAACTTGACTCAACTTCAAAGAAGTAAGAAATGGTGGACCTTGAGAATGACTTCAGGTTTTCTCACTGCACAGAATATAGTCAAACACTGCTTTAGTTAAAAATTTTACCCTTTGTTCTTCATGCGTGACCTACAATAATAATCTGCTTCATGTTAATATTTACTGTTCTGTTGCTGACAATTACCTGAAAGAGAAGTTGGAGTGCTTCAATGGGCTGGAAAAAGTTTAGCTAGATCAGAAAGCAGAAATAATTAAGTTTATCTATATATAGAGAGAGTCAGAGTCTGTAACATCCAAAATGACCAAATGGACAACCAAACACCGGAAATCAGGCACAGCGATCTAGCACTGGCTGCTGAGGGGGCTGTAGATCAGTCACAGAGAGTGGCCCAGAGAGAGAAGCAGGGTCTGATCCACAAGCCTGTGTGGTAGCTGCTGATGAGCCTTTGCCTCTCTTTCTCTCTGGGCCTTGCCAGCAGCTGTGGGGGCTGCTGATCAGCTCTGCCTCTCTGATCAGGCCTGGAGAGAGTCCCAGAGACACTGATTGGTGTAGAAACTGACCAATCAGAACCAAATCTAGGTGAACTGTGAGGAGCATGGCTGCCAAGGTGGCAGAGCTTTTGATGCTGACTGGCATAGAAACTGACCAGTCAGGACATAATTAGGGTGAACTGCAAAGGCCGAACCTAAGGTGGGGGTTGAGGAGGGGTTTTAAGGGCAACAGCTATTTGGTATAAGGTGTAAGAAAGCAGTTCAATTTTTTAATGACCATTTGGTAGTATAGTGCATATGCTGGCTATTAGTCCAGATATAGGGATTATGTATTTTTTCTGCCAAGAGCATCTCCTCCCACTGAAAAAGTTTCCACCCCCCCCACATTTAAGCAATCCCTAACTTCCCTCCCTCACCAGCAGTTGCTGGGGCTACTGATTAGCCCCACCTCTCTAATTGGACCCGGAGATAGGCCTGGAGGGAGAAGCAGGGTCTGATCCTATATAATCTATCTATACTAATAAAAAGGTAATATGCTAATTAGACTGGGTAGGCTGGTCATCTTCTGGACGTCCTACTTCCTTTCAGGCAAAGCCATGGTGGTAGGGGCCAAGGCAGAGGTGATCAAGCCAGCAGGGGAGGGCAGTTGGGGAGCTCAGGTTGGCAGGGGAGGGCAGTTAGGGGCGATCAGGCAGGCAGACAGAAGGGTTAGGGGCAATCAGGCAGGCAGGCAGAGAGGCAATTAGGGGTGATCAGAAAGTCAGGCAGGTGAGCAGTTAGGAGCCAATGGTCCCAGATTGTGAGAGGCATGTCCAACTGCTGGTTTAGGCCCAATCCTCAGGCCTGCACCCAAGGGTGCAGGCTGGGCTGAGAGGATAAACGCCCCCCCCCCGCCCCTGCATGATTTTTGACCCAGCACTGACTGCTGAGGAAGCTGCAGATCAGGCCCAGAGAGAGGCACAGAGAGAAAAGCAGAGTCTGATCTGCAGTCAGTGCTGGGTCAGTGTCTATATATGTATAAAAGGTTAACTTAACTTGCACATGCACAATACATGTAAAGCTTTTGCTGGTGCCAATCACACGCGTGTGTTTCGATCTGACATTGTCATGAATTTGGTTAATACTTCTACTATAGAGAAAGGGCGAATAGCAATATTAAAATATTTCTTCTAATTAATTTCCTTTCCATGTGCACTAATTCATGCACTGGGCCACTAGTAATTTATAAAGTAATCTATATCACCATAAACTTCATTTATTATATTTGTTTTTAATATTACGCAATGGTTGTGAATAAACAACTTCCGATAAGAAAATAACTATGTATACTGAAGACATTATTATAAGAATGGTGCTTCTACAGAGAAAAAGTAGAACATTTTAGTATTTTTTCATTAACTCTTTATTGTGTGTTGTTTACTCTTATTAATCCTCATCCGAGGATATGTTTTTTTTTCTAGTGATTTTTAGGAAAAATGGAAAGGAGGGGGAGAGACAGAGAGAGAAACATTGATATGAGAGAGACACATTGATTGGTGGCCTATTTTATAAAATTTCATTAGTATGTTATTAGCTTGTGTGCTCAAATCAGTGGTTTCAGTACATTTTTTAAAGTATTTAGTGTTTGCCTTATAGTTTTAAGAAAAACCTCCAGTTCTTAATTGTCTAATTAAACTGCTACACTAGTGTTTTCCCTACAAAATGGAAAGAAACTTAGTCCTTGTGAATGTTACCTCTAGGATCCCAGCATAACTGATGTGAGAGAATGGAAACCTGTACATTATGCATCTTTTCATGGACGACTTGGCTGTTTGCAACTCCTAGTTAAATGGGGATGTGGTATCGAAGATGTGGACTACAATGGAAACCTTCCAGGTATCCACAAAAGCAAATATTTTAGATTTTCATTAATATAAGCTTTTAAAATAGTAACTATGTTTTAAGAAATTTAAACTGTCATCATGCTAATAGTCCCTTACAAAATGTAAGTAGTAAATATGTTAACATGAACATTTTTAAAATCTTATATTACTCCTATATTGTGTGCCTGTCATGTGACTGATTTCTTTTTCTGGAAATATATCAGCAAAAGAGAAATTGGCAAAATTAAACTTGGATTTTCTCTTCTAGCTAGTTGTTTCCTTTGTCTATTGTCTAAAGTTATTATTTTTTTAACTTTATACATCTCTGTTCTACAGACTACTTTATTTTTTATTTTAAAATATATTTTATTGATTTTTTTACAGAGAGGAAGGGGAAGGGATAGACAGTTAAAAACATCGATAAGAGAGAAATATCAATCAGCTGCCTCCTGCATGCCCTCTACTGGGGATGTGCCCACAGCCAGAATTGAACCTGGGACTTTTCAGTTTGCAGGCTGACACTGTCCACTAAGCCAAACCAGTTAGGCTATTTTTTTTAATGCATTTATTGATTTTAGAGACAGAAAGGAGGGGGGGGGAAGAGAGAGAGAGAGAGAGAGAAAGAGAGAGAGAGAGAGAGAGAGAGAGAGAGAGAGAGAGAGAGACATCAATTTGTGGATCCACTTATTTATGCAGTCATCGGTTGCTTCTTTATGTACTCTGACCTGAGGTTGAATCCACAACCTTGGCATATTGGATTGATGCTCTAACCAACTGAGTTACCTGGCCAAGGTCCCCACAGACTACTTTTTAAAAAGTATAAATAGTGGACACTAGTGTATATTAAGTTAATTTGCTAACTGCAGTGGTCCAGCCTGTAATCAACTGGCCAGTTGAGATCTATACTCTAAACACTGTGTTTTCTTCTTCTTTTTTAAAAAATATATTTTTACTGATTTCAGAGAGAAAGGCAAAGGGAGAGAGAGAGAGGTAGAAACATCAATGATGAAAGAGAATCATTGATTGGCTGTCTCCTGCATGCCCCCTTCTGAAGATCGAGCCAGCAACCAGGCATGTGCCCTTGACCGGAATCAAACCCAGGATCCTTCAGTCAGCAGGCCGGCACTCTATCCACTGAGCCAAACCAGCTAGGGCACTGTGTCTTCTTTTAAGAGCTGCTGTAGAAATTCATAAGAGGTGTAGGTTACAGTGAGATTGGAGTGAGAGTTACTAAATTGGTACTTGAATTATGTCTTAAAGGAATTTTTAGCAAACAAATGAATGGGAAGTCTATGAAGAATTATATGAACAGGTTTGATTCAATCTCTTTGCTGCTTAAAATCCCCTCGTTCCCTGTGGAGCTCTGATTTCTTACCTTGGCATGCTGGGTCTTCATTATTTGGCTCTTACCTATCTACTTCCTTGGCCTCATCTCCACCCATTTACACTGCTATCTGTAATCATCTTGCTTCTTTCCTTTTCTTAAAAAAAATTATTGATTTCAGAGAGAGAAAGGAAAGGGAAAGAGAGATAGAAACATCCATAATGAGAGAATTATTTCTTGGTTGCCTCCTGCACACCTCGTACCCCTGACCAGGAATTGAACCATGACCTTCTGATTCATAGGTTGACACTCAACCACTGATCCACACTGATCGAGCTGAAATATATCCTTTAATGTTCATTTAGTGAAGGTCTGCTGTATAAAATTTTTCAGTTTTGGTGTATCTGTAAATGATTATTTTGCTCTCATTCTTTTTTTTAAATAATTTTTGAATAAAGTTTTAAAAATTTATTTGTGTATATGGTGTAACAAAGCAGTCCAGTTTCATTTTTTTGCATGTATATGTCCAGTTTTCCCAACAACATTTATTGGAGATTGTCCTTTTCCCCTTATATATTCTTGCCAATTGGGAAGGACTGTGCCTGCAAGGGAGGGCAGTTAGGGATTACCAGGCCTGCATCGGAGGGCAGTTGGGGACAGCCACGCTGGCAAGGGAGGGCAGTTAAGGGTGACCAGGTCTAGAGGGGAGGGCAATTGGGGGTGACCGGGCCAGCAGGTGAGGGAAGGCAGTTGGAGGCAACCAGGACTGCAAGGGTGGGCAGGTGAGGGTAAGATCAGGCTGGCAGGGGAGGGCAGTTGGGAAAGACTGGGCTGGCAGGTGAGGGCAGTTGGAAGCCATAAGGCAGGTAGGGGAGGGCAGTTTCGGGTGATCAGGCCGGCAAGGGAGGGCAGTTGCGGGTGGTTGGGCCTGCAGGAGAGGGCAATTGTGGGCGATGAGTCCATCAGGGAGCAGTTAGGTATCAATCAGTTGGACGTCCCCCGAAAAATCCTAGATTGGAGAGGGTGCAGGCCGTGCTAAGGGACACCTCCCATGCATGAATTTCATGCACTGGGCCTCTGGTATAAAGATAAACTTGCTTTCTGATTTAGCTAAACTTTTTCCAGCCCATTGAAGCACCCCAACTTCTCTTTCAGGTAATTGTTAGCAACACAGCAGTAAATATCAACATGAAGCAGATTATTTTTGTAGACCACGCAGGGAGAACAAAGGATAAAATATTTAACTGCAGCAGTATTTGACTGTATTCTGTGCAGTGAGAAAACCTAAAGTCATTTTCAAGGTCCACCATTTCTTCTTTTCAGTCAGGTCAAGTTTCTGAGCTTTCTAAATCTTCGTTTTCTGACTAATGAAAAGAAAATAAGATCCAATCGAGTCTCCTATCTACCTACTCCAGGACTTCTGTGAGGATCAAATGAGATGAGGCATGGGAAAATGTTTTACAGACATTTGGTTAAAGTGTGAAATGTTTGCACCTAGCTATAAAGCAGGTCATGTTTTTGGGCTGAAGAAACTGTAAGGAGGCTAGTTACTAGGGAGAGAAAGCCGGGCATTGTTATATGATGTCATTACTTGGCACCCACAACTACCGTTTTTAAGCTGGGCTGGGCTGTGGGCTGCATTTTGTGCCATGGAATCATGGCAGCATCACCTGCATTTTGTTGGGCTGTTGCTCCTGGGTGGTGGCCGGGTCAGTGTTCCACTTGCAGGAAGCCGAGTGTTACTTTGTGGGCACCAGTTCCACGGTGCTCTTTCTCTGTAAATGGCCATTACACATCATAGCAGCTCCTTCATTGAGTGTCTGTCCTCTAGTGGTCAGTGCTCATCATAGCAACTGATCAGATGGTTGGAAGCTTAGCATATTTGCCTTTTATATATAGTGGCCCAGTGCATGAAATTTGTGCACAGGGAGGGGGTGGGGGATGGGGTCAGTGTCCCTCAGCCCGGCCTGCACCTTCTCCAATCTGGGACCCCTTGGGGGATGTCTGACTGCCAGTTTAGACCTGATCTTGCAATCTGGGACCGCTGGCTCCTAACCACTCACCTGCCTGATTGCCCCTAACCACTCTTCCTGCTGGCCTGCTTGCCCTCAACTGCTACCCCTGCTGGCCTGCTCACCCCCAACTACCCCTCCCCACTGGCCTGATCGCCCCCAAGTGCCCCCCTCCTCCGGCCTGCTCACCTTCAACTTCCCCCCCACCAGCCTGATCAACTCCAACTGCCCCCCCCCCACCAGCTTGTTCACCCCTAAGGGCCCCCCTTGCCAGCCTTCTCACCCCCAACTGCCTCCATCCTGCCAGCCTGTTCAACCCCAACTGCCCCCATCCTGCTAGCCTGCTCATCCCCAACTGCCCCCCACCCGGCCAGCCTACTCACTCCCCCTACTCACTCCTGACTGCCTGTCTCTGCCAGCCTCCTTGCCCCCAACTGGCCTCTTCTGCTGACCTGCTGACTCCCAATCGCTCTCCTATCCTGGCCTGATCTCCCCTAACCACCTCTGCCTTGATCCCATCACCATGGCTTTTTCTGGAAGGACGACAGGAAGGTCTCCCAGAAGTGTAATTAGCATATTACCCTTTTATTAGTATAGACTAGAGGCCCAATCCATGAAAATTCATGCAAGAGTAGGCCTTCCTTTCTTTGGCTTCTGGCATTGGCTTCCCTCTGGCACCCAGGACCTGGGCTGCTTCCCTCCTCCTGCGGCCTGCTGAAACCTGAGACCCGGGCTGGCTTCCCTTGGGCCGCCCCCAGGCACCTGGGACCAGGGCTAGCTTCCCTCCAGCCCTGGCTTCATCAGGAAGGATATCCAGAAGATGTCCAGTCTAACTAGCATATTACCCTTTTATGTGTGTGTGTGTGTGTGTGTGTGTATGTGTGTATCTGTATAAAGAAGAGCCCTACCTAGTTTGCTCAGTGGATAGAGCGTCGGCCTGCAGACTGACGGGTCCCAGGTTGGATTCTGGCCAAGGGCACATGCTCAGGTTGCGGGCTCAATCCCCAAGGGGCATGGAGGAGGCAGATGATCAATGATTCTCTCTCATCATTGATGTTTCTATCTCTCCCTCTCCCTTCCTCTCTGAAATCAATAAAGAAATATATTTAATTTTTAAAAAAAGGAAATATACAAATTAGTCTGGGACACCATAACGGATTACAACCGGACAGGAGGAGGCTGAGCATGCAGATGAGGCCTGAAGGGGAGATGGAGACAGAGACGGGCTGGCAAGCGTCCACACCCCAGCGTGGGCCAACTGGAGTGGACATGGGCAGGGACAGGGGGGCCATCCCACAGACTCCGTGGCCAAGTGCAGGCTCAGAGAGGAGATGGCGGGCCTGCCTCTTGTGTAAGCAGTGCAGCTCCCTCCTGCCTCCCATGGAATCATCCTGGGTCCCTCTCAGCTCCCGTAGTAGCAGCACGGTTCCCTCCTGGCTCCCGAGGAAGCAGCACGGCTCCCCGTGGCGTGCTGTGGTTCCTGCCAGCTGCAGTGGAAGTGGTGGTTGGTCTAATAAAAATGATATCACGCAATGGGCTACTAGTAGATAGATAACGTTTATGGAAAAGTGACAAAATACATAGTGATAAAAATAACATCAGTCATATTTGCATAGTGACTATTTTGGCTTATTTCCCTTTTTTTTTGCAAAATATTTAAGAATTTTGTCTATCATTTATCTATCTTACATAGCAAGCATTTTCTCATATAATGATAAGCTGCATAACTGGGATTTCACTTTCCAAGAAAACATTCTGGGGCCTGCTCTTTGGTGACACTATTCTGGCCTCTTCACACTCATAGTAAGTATTGCTTTGGCATGACTAGAAGGATAAGTAAGCACATGTAGACTGGAAAAAGATCTATTCTCTTTGCTCAGAGTATGTCCCTGTGAGGATTAGAGACAATGTATCATTTATCTTTTTATGATCACTTTATTGTCAATTTAAAAATGAAATTCTTTTTTTTCTCTCATCTATAGTTCACTTAGCAGCCATGGAAGGCCACCTTCACTGTTTTAAATTTCTACTCAATAGAATGAACAGTGCAACACAAGCTTTAAAAGCCTTCAATGACAATGGAGAAAATGTGCTGGACCTGGCCCAGAGGTTCTATAAACAGAACATTTTACAGTTTATCCATGGGGCTGAGTATGAAAGAAATGATCCAAAAGATCAGGAAAGTAAGTAATAAACCTGAATTGTTTTAGCATTTAATATGTAGAATAAATGGAAAAGGAAATGAAAGAAGTTGTAAGTTAAACATTAAAATACGTTACATACCATTGTCCATATATTTATACAGTTTCTTATGTTTATTGAGAAATATTTTAGGCAGAAATGTACAGAGATTAATATAATGAGCAACCTTCATATCATTGGATTTAAGAATAAAATATTGTTGCTAATTCAGCTAGAGATGGGGAGGGGGAAAGAGTATATGCCAAGAAATAAAGATTTTCGAAATCTAATTTGAACTCATCACTTTTGCTAACTTTCCATTGGCAGGAGTTTAGTTACCTGGCCATATACTAGTATAACTAGGAACCTGGAGATTTTGCTACCTAGATGAGAAGTATTATCTCAGCTGCAGCTTGCTTTCTAATGAAGGAAAGGGATTTTAGTAGATAACTAGCGGTCTTTCAAACTTCTTTTAAAACTTTATAAAAATGGCATAAAAGGTTATGTATCCTTTCATGACTTACCTTCTATGACATATTTTTTAGATTAGGTTGATAGATGTATCCTAATTTTGTTTTTTAAATCCTCACTGGAGGACATGCTGAGAGAGAGAAACAATGATGCAAGAAACTGATGGGTTGCTTTCTGAACATGTCCTGATGGGATTGAACCTGCAACTTAGGTATGTGCCCTGACTTGGAATTGAACCAGCAGCCCTTCAGTGCATAGCACCATGCTCAACTGAGCCACTCTGGCCAGCTGCTTATTGCTTTTAGAGAGAGAAAAGGAGAAAGGGGGGGGGGGAGAGAGAGAGAGTGAGAGAGAGAGAGAGAGAGAGAGAGAGAGGGAGGGAGGGAGGGAGGAGGGAGGGAGGGAAGAAAAAAATATTGATGTGAGAGAGAAGCATCTGACAAAGAATATAGATATAATTTTGATTCATTCACTGGACAGCTATCATTGTGTTGGTTGTTGTCATTTTTTTTTTTAATTTGACAGTCTAAGGGAAATGAGGTCAGTGCCCCTGACTAAATAGTCAGGTATTGCATCTTCTAAAAATTCTTGCAGCACACCAGTTGAAAATTACTGATAAAGATTAGTTTGTTTTTTTTAATTAATAATTTTGAATTAATTAACAGCCCAAACTGGAATGTATAAAATATATACATTCATACAATGGAATACTATTCAGAGATAAAAATGAATGAACTAAAATATATGAATATTTGGATTGCTTCCAGTTTGGGCTGTTATTAATATTAGAGTTCTGCTCTGAACATTTACATAGACATATGTTTGCATTTTTCTTGTTAAATACATAGGAGTGGAGCATAACATTAAAAAATTGTCTAATTGTTTTCCAAAGTAGTTGTATCACTTTACATCCCCACAGATATGCATGAGAGTTCTATTTGCTCCATGGAATTCCCAACATTTGATATGATCATGTTTCATTTTAGCCATTCTAATGGATGTGAAGTGTTATATTATTATGGTCGGACATTTCTCTCACGATCCAGGATGACTGGCTCCTAACCAGACGCCTTTCTGCCTGCCTGATTGCCCCTAACCCCTCTGCCTGCTGGTCTGGTCACCCCTACCTTGCTCCCCTGCCAGCTTGTTCATCCCTACCTTTCTCCCATGCCAGTCTGATTGCCCCTAACTGCCTTCCCCTGCTGGCTCGATCTCGTCCCTAAATGCTCTCCCCTGCTGGCCTGATTGTCCCTGACTGCTTTTGGCTGCCTGATTGCTCCTAACTGCCTTCCCTTACTGGACTGATCTCTCCCCCAACTGCCTTTCCCACCAGCCTGATTGTCCCTAACTGCCTCTGCCTCAGCCCCCAACTACCATGGCTTTGTCCAGAAGGAAGTTGAATGTCTGGAAGATGGCTGGTTGACTTGGTCTAATTAGCAGATTATCCTTTTATTATAGACAGATTATATAGGATAGGATTACTTAAATGGGGGGCTTGGAAAGCCTTCTTCAGCAGGAGGAGATGCTCTTAGCAGACAAAAATACATAATCTCTATATCTGAATTGATAGCCAGCCATATGCACTATATTGCCAAACTGGTCATTAAAAAATTGAATCACTTTCTTATACCTTACACCAAACAGCTGTTGCTTTTAAAACCCCTCCTCAGCCCCCATCATAGGTTCTGCCTTCACAGTTCACCTAGAGTAGATTCTGATTGGTTGATTTCTATGACAGTCAGCATCAAAAGCCCCACTTCCTAGGTAAACATTGGCTTCTTGCAATTCACTCATATTTGGTTCTGATTGGTTGGTTTCTATGCCAGTCAACATCTCTGGGCCTATCTCTGGGCCCGATCATAGAGGCAGGGCTGATCAGCAGGCATCCTAAGCTGCTGGCGAGTGAGCTGAACTGCTGACCTCTAGGAGAGAGAGAGGCTTGGCTGCTGGCAAGGCCCTGAGAGAGAAGCAGGTCATCCTGTTTTTCTCTTTGTGCCTCGCTATCAGCTGCTGCTCCTGCTGATCAGCCCCACCTCTCTCTCTCTTTCTCTCTCTCTGAGAGGTCAGCAGTTCAGCCCACTCTCCTGCTGCGTGTGCAGCCTGACATTTGATTGAGCCCTCGGTCGTTTTGGATGTTATGACCCTGGCTCTTTATATATATAGATAATGCTAGGCACTAGTAGATCAGGTACATCCACACACACGTGTGTGTGTGTGTGTGTGTGTGTGTGTGTGTGTGTGTGTGTGTATACATACCTATACTTTATGTGCTTACAGTTTACTTTCTTCACTTCATTGCAAACAGAGGGAAAGAGTGGTTTATGCTAATGTAGGAGTTGAGCCAAGTATGTCTTTATTCAAAGTGTCAAAAATGATCATCTCTTTGTGTTTTATGGTGGTCCATGGGTAAAAGGGAATATGACTAGCATGTTTGAGGTCCTGAGGGGTGGAAAGACTACACAGTTAATAATAATCTTATTTTGTGGTTCTCTTTTTATTACTTTATTATTAAGAGAACTAATTCCAATATAACATTCTCATACTTCAGTTAATATTGAAATCTAAAATGTGCAACTACTTAAGGCAGGAATGAGCTCATGTGTTTACTGAAATGCTGAATTTTTTATTCATAGGTTTAGCATTTCCAGGTCATGTGGCTGCCTATAAAGGTGATTTGGAAATGCTTAAGAAATTAATAGAAGATGGAGTAATCAATATTAATGAACGTGATAATAATGGATCAACTCCTATGCATAAAGGTGAGTTATGATTCTTGTTTAATTTTCAATTCTGACACAATTTCTTTTGAATTATTTACCTTTTATAATAATTACACATCAGAAACACATGAAAATGCAGGGCAGAGTGCTTAATTTTTATTTTATTTAAAAATGTTTTAATTGATTTGAGAGAGAGGACCAGAGAGAAAGGAAACATCAATTTGTTGTTTCACTTATTTGTGCATTCATCAGTTGATTCTTATATGTGCCCTTACCAGGGATACAACCTTTATGTATCAGGATAATGCTCTAACCAAATGAGCTACCCAGCCAGGGTCAGAGAGCTTAATTTTTAATTCAAGGGTGATATACCTTTTACAATGTCAGATATTTACACATTTTCACATTTGAGGGTAATTCCAATAGAAGGTCTCTCTTGATTTTGTCATGTAGTTAAGATGTAAAATTCAGTGTTAGAGAAGTTTCTTAAGAGTAATATTTTCTTTGGACTGCAAATGGCCAGTTCATGCTAATATCTATCTTTTAAAAATGTGTATTGATTTTAGAGAGATAGGAAGAGAGAGAGAGAGAGTGAGGGAGAGAAAAAGAGAGAGAGGGAGAGAGAGAGAGAGAGAGAGAGAGAGAGAGAGAGAGAGAGAGGGAGGGAGAGAGAGAGAAACATGCATCAACCTCCTGCACGGCCCGCACTGGGAATTGAGCCTGAAACCTGGGTATGTACCCTGATGGGGAATCAAACAAGCAACCTCTAGGAGAATTTTCTTTATTCTAATACTCTGCAAAAATATGTTTTTACTTCTATAGAAATATCAACATGACATGAACACATTTTCTAGATATGTGCAATTTTTCTCTGCACTCTTTTTCCTTCTATGTGGAATTCTAAAATATTGATCCGTGTGTTTTTTTTTTTATCAGATTGTCAACTCAGTGCAGGGAGTATATCTCTAGGATTTATTCTTGCCAATCTCCCTTTTATTTATAAAATAAAAAGCCGAATCTTTAACCTCCAGCACCTGAAATTTCTATTTTGCTTCATTTGTAATATTATAATTTTTTTTTATAATGTGATGGCTGTTATTTCTTGTAAAAGTCTTAGAGTAAAAAGAGTAATGTTGCTCTAGCTGATTTGGCTTAGTGGATAGAGCATCAACCCATGGACTGAAGGGTCCTGTATTCGATTCCAGTCAAGTGCATGTACCTTGGTTGCAGGCTTGAACCTGGCTCTGGTCAGGAACCATGCAGGAGGCAACCAATCCATGTGTCTCTCTCATATCCATGTTTCTCACTCTCTCTCTCTTTCCCCCGCCCTTCCATTCTCTCTAAAAAGCAATGGAAAATATCCTCAAGTGAAGATTAACAACAACAATAAAAAGATAGTAGTTAATATAATTCTGTGTTTGAATAGGATTTTATTTCATAAATAACTTTTTGTTATTATTTATTTCATGAATTATGAAATAATGTTACTATTGTTTAGGTTCTTAGCTTAATCATTAAAGTTTGTTTAATTTATAATGTATCTTAAGAATTTTAAGTACCATGTGTACCAATCTTATATAATAAAAGCCTAATATGCTAAGTGTCTGGTCTACTGGTTAGCCACTTAACCAATCAAAGCGAAATATGTTAATGATATACAAAGGCTGCTCAATCACTTGCTATGACGTGCACTGACCACCAGGGGGCAGATGCTCTTACTGGTAGGTTAGCTTGCTGCTGGGGTCCGACCAATTGGGACTGAGCACTGAGCGAGATGGGCCGAACATGCTCTAGAACCCTCCTCCAGTCCCTCTCTGGCTGGCCAGCTTCCTGCATCTCTCCCTGGCTTTGATTGTGCACCAGTGGGTTCCCTCAGCCTGGCCTTCACCCTCTCACAAATCCAGGATCCCTCAAGGGATGTTTGAGAGCCAGTTTTGGCCTGATCCTGCAGGCCAGGCTGAGGGACCCCACTGGTGCAGGAATTCGTGCACTGGGCCTCTAGTAGTTTTATAAGAGAAAGGGTATTTGGAGCAGAAAGAAGGGGAAGTGGTAGGGGTTTCTCTTCTACATAGAGGTGACCCACTTTGGTAAATGCTATTCTGTACTTGGAGAATCTCACTCTATCCATCTCTATTAGCTGTCTAGGCATTAAAGCTTTACACTATGGGATTTATGAATGGAGTGGATACTTTTATGAAATGTGCATAAAAGATTGTGGTTTTAAAAAAGTGTGTTGCCTGGAGCAAAGCCCCCGTTTTATAACTTAGATATAACCAGTTTTTATTCCTAATGTGTATGTGGGGTGTCATTTATGAGAGAGCAAAAGAGAGGCTCAATCACAGTATTTACAATGCATCTTTGGAGGGATGCATGAAAGTTGTACTTGATAGATAGTTTTCAGACTATCTCAGTTAATTCTTTACCAATTGAACTGAGATGGAAATGAGGGAACTGGAAGGAGGTTCTAAAGAGATTGATGTACAACAACAGAGTGTGTGGGTTATAGCCATTGTGAGAAGATGAGAGGGCGAAAGTGAAGAGGAACCAAAAGGGTTTGCCCTTCACCCCTTCTCTGGACAGTTTGTCTATAAGGACTCCTGGGGCTGGGGGTGGATCAAATGGTATAGTGACTGCAGCAGGGGGAAGGAACATTTTTGTGTACATTATCTTTTTTTCTGTGGGGTATCAATATGCTAAATTATACCCAATTTGGGTAAATAAAAGTTTCCTTATAATTTAATTAACATTTTGTCAGTCTATCTGCTTCTTTTTCTTTCATTTTAATTTTGATTCAGTAAATAAGCTTCAGTATCAGTTATTTAATGATTGTTAAATCTACTATAACTTCTTTTTCTTTGTTTACTTTTAAGTCTTAATTATTTCAAATCATTTAAAAAATTTATAGCCACTGTATAATTTTATCTTGTTCTCTTATAAAACATTGGTCAAATTAATAAATATATTTTAATCAACATAAAATAAGGATCTTAGATAAAAATTCTTGTATTGTATTTCATTGTAGATAAATTACTTAGCCCTCTCCCCTGTAAATATTACCTGTAATAAAATAGAAATGTTGGCTTAAACTCTGTTTTATAAAGCTCATCATTGTTCACTATTCATAAATATGGTTTTATAACTCTTAGAGGGAAAGATGTTGCTGTTTTTGTGTAAAATAAGATTATATCTAGATGTATGGGAAATCCTGTAGTATTTTTTGTTAGCTATTTTGGATTTGCCATAGGAGAAAAGAGAAGCCCCAGGCTCCTCAGGGGCCAATTCTGAGTTTGGAAGATGGATCTGAGTCAATTTGGGAAAGGTAGGACAAGAGTGCTTATACTAGTAGATCTTTTATAAACTGGACCATAGGGCTGTAGTGATGGGGTTGCTTTGTCACTGGACCTGTCTTTGTGCCTTTCCTCTTTGTTCCCAGTATTGAAGGTGGATTAACTTTTTAAGATAACAAACTATACCAAAAGTTCATGCTCTGATTTATTTTACAGAGGTACATATATATTCAGCACCAGTCATGTGCCCATGGAAATTGCGTGAGACCCAGACCTTATTATTAAGGAGCTATATACTTATACCATGAACAATTAGAGATTTGTATAAGTCAGGATGTAATAAATGGCAAAAAGTTTTTGGTTGTTAAAATACATGCAGTGGAATTCAGGAGTAGAAATTGGACATAACAAGTTGCTGAGGGTTAAATTATTGAGGAAATATTCATGGGAATTCATAAATAACACTTTATGTTTATATGACATTTAATAGCATGCAAAACTGTTATGTTTAATCCTTATTGTAATTTTATGAAACAGCAGTGTAAATCACTATTGCTTTATAAATATGAAATTATCTGTGTAAAAGATGAGAAAATTGATGTCTAGAGGACCCAGGGTTTTTGACTGAGGTTACAGAGTTGGTAAGAGCAGAGCTTAGATTTCATTTACTTTTTTTCTTCATTCATTCACTCATCAACTCTATAGACATTTGTTGCAGGTCTATATGTGACAGCCACTTGGTAAATTCTGTTCTGTCCTTCAGTCTCATTGTTTAGTACACCTAAATTCAGCTCTTTTAAGTCTATAAAGTACCCCCGACCCCAGTTTCCCTGAGTCTTGCAATGGACATATAAGGATGGGTAGAAGTTAGATAAGCATAGAGTTGACTGATGGGCACTAGGTGAGAAGACAAATAAGCAGCACTGTGGAGGTAAAAATTAATACCAAGTGCATGTGTCTTAAGGACAAGATTTAAAAAAAGGTGTAAACAGTTTAGGTAATTGGGGACCTATAAATTTTGAGTTGTGAGAGACAGAGGAATAACTTCTGTGATATAAGGTATGATATAAGATTGGTCATAGCCAAAACTGGTTTGGCTCAGTGGATAGAGCGTCGGCCTGCGGACTGAAAGGTCCCAGGTTCGATTCCAGTCAAGGGCATGTATCCTGGTTGTGGGGCACATCCCCAGTAGGGGGCGTGCAGGAGGCAGCTGATTGATGTCTCTCTCTCATCGATGTTTCTAATTCTCTATCCCTCTCCCTTCCTCTCTGTAAGAAATCAATAAAAAAAATATATATATATATATAAAGATTGGTCATGAGCTATAAATATCAGCAGACAATAAGGATTATAAAAACTAGATTATAGTTTTAAATCCATTACTTACTAGCTGTGTGATGTTAAAGAAATAACTTCTTTGAACCTCAACTTTTATAACTGTATGTAAAGTTCTCTGTGTAGGTGATGAACGAATAAATGAAATGGTGAAAATTACATCTGCTAGATTTATTGGTTATTGCAAGTATCAATATTTATGAAAGTACTCTAATAGTGTTCAAATTTTGGAAAGTTGCTACTAATAACAACTTTTTGTGTATTTTCTATTTGTTTTTACAGCTGCTGGACAAGGTCACATAGAATGTTTGCAGTGGATAATTAAAATGGGAGCAGACAGTAATATTACCAACAAAGCAGGGGAGAAACCCAGTGATGTGGCTAAGAGGTATCTCTATCTGCTTAACTTTTTTCTTGGTTTTGTTTTTAAAGTTTTGCATATACTCTGAAGATTCAATGGGATGACATTGTCAAATGCTGATAGAATGACAATATTCAAGCTGAATAGACATTTGACAGTACACCAATTCTTTTCTCTAAAGCAGTGATTCTCAACTGGGAGATAGTATTGTCCCCTTTCCTAGAGGAGGGGCATTTGGAAATTTGGGTTTTTCACAATGATTAGCAACCATCCTATCTAATAAAAGAGTAATATGCAAATTGACCATACCTCCACTACACCCACAAGTCATGTCCACCAGCCAATCAGAAAAAGTATGCAAATTAACCTAACCAAGATGGATACGGCCACAGAGAGAGCAGGAGGGAGGCTTGGGTTGCCCCTGTCAATGGAGGAAGCCAAGCTTTCCACAAACCCCAGTTGCCTCTGCTTAAGGCAACAAAGTTTCAATGGCTATGTGAGCAGAAGACTTGGCTCCGCTCCAGGCTACAAAGTTTCAATTGTAGGAGATAAATAAATCCCATATACCAGGGCCCCCATTTGGGGGGCGTGGCTGGCCTTCAGACCACTACAGTCCCCTCGCCCAGGTCACCCCATTCCCCAAAGGAACCTCCACCCTGATTCAGGACACCCTTCAGGGCAAACCAGCTGGCCCCCATCCATGCACCAGGCCTCTATTCTATCTAATAAAAGAGTAATATGAAGATTGACCATCACTCCAACACACAAGATGACTGCCCCCATGTGGACACAAGATGGCCACCACAACATGGCCAGCAGGGAAGGGCAGTTAGCAGGGACCAGGCCTGCAAGGGAAGGCAGTTTTGGGAGATCAGGCCAGCAGGGGAGGGCAGATGGGAGGGACCAAGCTTACAAGGGAGGGCAGTTGGGGGTGACCAGGCCGGCAGAGGAGGGAAGTTGGAGGTGACCAGGCCTGCAGGGAAGGGCAGTTTGGGGGGACCCAGGCCTACAGGAGAGGGCACTTAGGGATGACCAGGCCTATAGGGGAGGGCAGTTAGGGGCAAACAGTTGGCAGGAGGAGCAGTTAGGCATTAATCAGGCTGGCAAAGGAGTGGTTAGGGGGTGATCAGGCTGGCAGGCCGAAGCAGTTAGGGGCAATCAGGAAGGCAGGCAGGTGAGCAGTTGGGAGCCAGCAGTCCTGGATTGTGAGAGGGGTCCCATATTGGAGAGGGAGCAGGCTGGGCTGAATGACACTCTCACTCTATGCACGAATTTTGTGCACTGGGCCTCTAGTCTATATATATAAAAGCCAAGAGACCAAAACACTGAAACGACTGGAATGACCAGTCGCTATAATGTGTATGGGGAGGCAAATCTGCAGGGCCTCAGTTGGCCCTCATTGGGGTAGGCTGGCCTGACCGCACCTGTGCACAAATTCATGCATTGGGCTGCTAGTCACTAATATTTAGTGAGGTCAGATCCACGAATGCTTAAATGCAAAATGTTGTATAGGACTTAGAATAGTGGTGAATAACATAGAATCATACCAGTCAAATGCTGGCACCTCTTGAGAAATATTGTATGATAGAGCTAATCAAAAGGAGTCACATGGGTTTTGAAACAAATTTTGGTCTCAGGTCCTCAAGGAATATTTAGTCCATTTTTTCATTTTGTTGTGGGCTGTTTTTTTGTTTTTGTTTTCACTTGTTTGTTGTTAATCCTTACCAAAGGATATTTTTTCCATTGATTTTTTAGAGAGTGGAAGGGAGGGGGAGAGACACAGAGAGAGAAACATTGATGTGAGAGAGGCACCCCAACCAGGACCTGAGATTAAACCTGCAACTGAGGTATGAGGTTCAGGCTCTTGACCAGAATTGAACCCACAACCCTTCAGTTCATGGGCTAATGCTCTAACCACTGAGAAAACCAGTTAGGACTTTTTTTTTTAAGTTCAACTTTATTATACTTAACATGTTCCAAATGGTACAGTTAGTGTTAGTGTTACAAAGATGAAAAAACACAGTTCTTGCCCTCAAAGGAGCTTAGCATCTTGTGGAGTGAAAAATTATAATTTTTGTAATAATTATTATTAATTATACTAATTATTATATATAAACATAATTATTGTTAATTATAATAATTACATTACATTACTAGAGGCCCAGTACATGGATTCGTGCACATTGAAAGAAAATTAATTAGAAGGTGGCTGGCAGGGTGGGACTGGGCAAGACAGGCCAGACACACCCTGGAGCCAACCTTCTGCAGTCCCTCTCAGGCTGTCCACACCTGGGGCGGCTCTGGGGTTCAACGGTCATCTGCAGAGTGAGCGGGGTACCTCTAGCAGGTGGGATCCCTCGAGCTGTCCTGTGGGGATTGGGCCAAAACCGGCAGTCCAACCTCCCCTGAGGGGTCCCAGAGTGCGAGAGGGCACTCTGCAAAGCTGTTGTAGCTTGGCAGCTCCTGCCTTGAACATCTGCCCTCCTGGTGGACATTGTGCATCATAGCTACTGACTGGTTGGCTGGCCGCTTTGACTTTTATATTACTAATGGCCTGGTGAATGAAATTCATGCACATTAAAAGGGAATTAATTAAAGGAAATATTTTAATATTGCTATTTGCCCTTTCTCTATAATAGAAGTGTGAGAGATAAAAGAAATTAGTAAAATGTATATAAAATTCTTCCTCCTGTTAGAGTCTGGGGCACACCTCAGGACCCAGAGTCAAGTCCCCGCCCACCAGCATGTGCCTCAAAATCGCACGAGACCCAGACCCGGCTGGCCCCACCCCTGTCAAGCCCCAGCCGGGCACCAGGTGGGGGCACAGTCTCAGGTCTCCCATCAAGCCCTGCTGGGTTGGGGGTGCAGCCTGAGGTCCCCCCATCAAGCCCTGCCAGGCGGGGGTTGTGGCCTGAGGTCCCCCAGCCCAGCACTGGGGTTGGGGGAACACCTTGAGGTTCCCAGTCAAGCCTCACTAGGCAGGAGGTGCAGCCTCACACCCCCCGCCCTGGCCCGGTGCCACACAGCCTCAGGTCTCTGCTGATTGCTTGTTATGGGAATCCCGCTGTCACTGTGGTGCAGCCATCTTGTGATGGTGTTACGGTGTGAGGGTCAATTTGTTGCCAAAGTGTTTCCAAAGTGACCTCACCTCCACTGTGGGTGAAGCCATCTTGTGATGGCGTTATGGTGTGAGGGTCAATTTTCTGCCATAGTGCTTCCAAAGTGCCTCCGCCTCCACTGTGGGTGCAGCTATCTTGTGATGATGGCATTACAGTGTGAGAGTCAATTTGCATATTACCTATTTATTATATAAGCTATAGATGTATAAGGTACCATAAGAACATAGGAGAAAAAGTGCCCAAGTTTTCCTATTTGAAAGTTGTGGGGAAGAAATATTAATACAGATGATGGTAAGAGTTATGAAGGAAACTATAGGAGTACAGAATTTATGTAGAAGTCAAGGAAAACTATTTTTTTGGAGAAAGCAACATTTATGCTGATACTTGAAGGAGAAGAAGCTATAAGAAGACACTTGTGTGTTTGAGGAACTGCATGTGGCTCAGTACTACTTGAATCTAAAGTAGGAATGTGTGCTCTGACTAGGTAGCTCAGTTGGTTAGTGTGTTTCTGGTTCGATGCCCAGTCAGGGCACATACAAGAATCAACCAATGAATGCATAAATAAGTAGAAAACAAATCAGTGTTTCTCTCACTTAAATCAATAAACTAAAATAAAAAAATAAAGTAGGAGTATGGGATAAAAGATTCATATAAAGCTTGAAAGAATGTAAAGACCCAATTCATTAAATTGCTATGAAATTTTTGTTTGTGAGTTCATGTTTCTTAAAATTTCGTCTGGTATTTTTTTGAAGCATTGGAGGGTGGTTTTGGTTGTACTGTGTACCTAGGATTGTGATCAACTGAGGCCCACTTTATTTTTATTTTCATAAACAGTTTTATCAATGTATAATTGCCATACAATAAAGTACACATACTTTACAGTACAACTTAGTGAATTCTGATATATGTAGACACCTATAAAACCTTTACAATCAAGATAGTGAACATAGTAGTATTCATCACCCCCAAAAGTATTCTTGTGCTTTGTAATCTTCCTCCCTCTCATTGCTGGCTTCCCTAAGGAAATACCGATCTGCTTTTTGTCACTGTAGATTAGTTTGCATTTTTAGAGTTTTATTATGAATGGAATCATATAGTAAGTACTATTATATAGCTGGCTTCTTTAAGCCAGCATAATTATTTTGAGAATTCATATGTATTAGTAGTTCATTTCTTATTGCTGAATAGTATTCCATCAGATGTAAAATTCTATAGTATTCCATAGTTTGATTATCCACTAACCTGTTGAAGGAGATCTTGATTGTATCCATTTTTTGGTGATTATGAATAACACTGCTATAAATATTCACATACAGGATTTTATGTGAATATAAGCTTTAAGTTTACTTGGGTAAATACTTAGGGGTAGTTTTGGTGGGTCATATGCTAAGGGTGTGTTTAACTTCATAAGAAGCTGCCAAAGTGCTTCCAAAGTGACAATAGGCATTCCAAAAGTCTCTGTTGTCAGGTTCTTTGATTTTAGTAATTTTAGTAGGTTTGCAGTAGCATCTCATTGTGGTTTTAATTTGCATTTTCCTAATAAAAATGATACTGATTTTGAGCATTTTTTCACATGCTTATTTTCCATTTGTATATTTTCTTTTGGTTAAGTGATGTTTAGATATTTTGTCCAGTTTTTAAAAGTGAGTTGTTTTCTTATTGTTGCTTTACAAGCTATTTATATATTCTGGATATTAGTTTTTTCCTTACATTTTTGTTTTGTAAAAATGTTCTCCCAGTTTGGGCTTGTTTTTTTAATTCTATTAACAATGTCTTTGAAGAGCAGTTTAAAATCAATATGTTCTTTTATGGATTATGTGTTGTTGTTTTTTTGTGTCATATTTAAGAAATTGTCAATTAAAACAAAGTCACAAAGATTTTCTCCTTTGGTTTCTTTTAGATATTGTATAGTTTTAGGTCTTATATTGAGGTCTATGATGCATTTTGAGGTATGCATCCAAAGTGTTGTGGTTTTTTTTTTTAATATAGATATCCAATCATTGTAGCACCATTTGTTGAAAAGGCTGTCCTTTCTCCACTTCATTACCTTTGTGTCTTTGTCCAAGTTAGTGTCTATATTTGTGTGCGCTTATTTCTAGACTTCATATTTTGTCTGTTGAATCTATTTATTTATTTATCTTTAAATCAAGATTACATGGGTGATTTAATACTATGGATGTATCTGGAATTAATCATAATTTCTGGCCCACATTTTTTCATTCATGCACCAAAAGGGTAGGTGTAAAGTGTAATGTTGAATCTGGTATAAAGCAAGTACTCAGTAAATGAAAGCTGTTAAATTACAACCTAGTAATAGAACTAATGATTTCTGTTAACATTATAATTTCCTACATGTTTATTCCTATATCTTTACTGATTTGCAGTACCTGGTGAAAGGTAAGAATATATGTATGTGCATGTGTGTGTGGTTATGTGGTTATGGAAAACATAGAATTTGAGTTTTTTTGTGATTAGTGAGTAATTATCCTTGTCCTAAGAGAAAGTATTGAACATCTTAATTAGCAAAGCTGTGGGAAAATATGCAGATTACATGCAATTACAACTCCAAAATCAAAGATATATTATTCGAAGCTTCAAAGATGTAAGAAATAGCAAAGAAAATAGAAAATATGAATGGAAAGTCATTATTTTTTTATTAAATTTCAAAGCCATCTCAAATGCTTTGGGTTGAAGAAGAATCAAGAATAAGGGTGCTAGAGCTATAGTTAGCCCTAAAATTGGAACCATAACTAACTAATTCTACAATCTAAATTAGGCCATCCGAAAAAGATAGTAAATGCAAGTGATCAAATAGGATGGTTTTGAACTTTCTGTTCAATTTAGCAATTATCTTTCGGTCTCCTCTTCAGTTGGGTTTTTGCCAATAAAAATGATGGAATCTGTCTTTAATGATCTCTTTTCCTTAGTGTCAAATAACTGAGTTTCCCATGTACTACTAGCTGGATATAGTATATCAAATTGGCACTGATATTCAGGTACAGTTTTGCTCCTTTATTGAATGGGTGGGTTGGTGGTATAATTACTTAAATTAAGTTCAAACTGCAGTTTCATTTTGAAAATTGTGGTTCTTGTTCATTGTTGGTTCTTTTTGATAGGTTTGCCCACTTAGCAGCAGTAAAGCTATTAGAGGGGCAACAGAAATATGATATAGATGATAATGAAATCGATGAAGATGATATGAAGTGTTTTATAAGACATGGTGTTGAGGGAAGCACTGATGCTAAAAATGATTTATATCTTGATGAGTCGGATAAAAGAGATGCCAGAAGTAAGTGTGCAAACTCTCTTGTGATTTGTTCTTTAAGAAATGCCATAGCCACTGTCTTTTCCACAAATTTGAAAATTATCCTAAAGATAGCTATTATCTATAAAGTAAAATACTTTCATTTTAGGGGGAACCAGAACTATAATTTTGGTACTAGGTATTGTTGAACATATAAAAAATGTAAGACATGATCTCTTTCCCTCAGGGAGGAAAATGTTATATAAGAGGAAACATTATTTAAGTGGATCATAGGAAACAGGAAGAGACATTCCAAGGATTTCCATGGTTAGTTGGCAAATAATTTTTACAGATAATAATAGCAGCAAATACTTGTTGTCTACAATGTGCCAGATACTGTTGTAGTTACTGGAGAAACAGTGAACAATATAAAATCCCCAGCATCACCCAGAATTTACATTATGGTGATATGATGGTAACAGATAATAAGAAAATAAATACATAAAGAAAATAAAGTAGGGTGGTGCTGTAGATAAGATAGCTATTAGAGCCAAAACCGGTTTGGCTCAGTGGATAGAGCGTCAGCTTGCAGACTGAAAGGTCCTGGGTTCGATTCCGGTCAAGGGCATGAACCTTGGTTGTGGGCACATCCCCAGTAGGAGGTGTGCAAGAGGCGGCTGATCGATGTTTCTCTCTCATCGATATTTCTAATTCTCTATCCCTCTCCCTTCCTCTCTGTAAAAAAATCAATAAAATATTTTTTTAAAAAGAGATAGCTATTAAAGGGAGTAACATTTGAGAAGAGATCTGAGCCTGTAGATGCCATTAATCTATTCCTCTCCATCCATCAAGTTCGCAAGCAACAAGGTATCCAGGTGATGTTAAATGTCCTTAGGGTAAAAAATCACCCCAGGTTGAGAAGCATTACCACACAGGATAGAAGGTTCAATAGTTGGATAATTGCTAAAAGCAACTCTCAACACACTTTCTTCTCTCAGTATCCTCTTGCATAGATATTACAAGTAACTAATCATAAAATTTGGGAGCTGGGCTAGTTCTTGTTTTAAATAAATGCAGCATATTTCAATTTTTATATATTTTTTTTCACATCATAGATTATGCATGGTCCACTACTCTAAACCACTGCTAGTCTTTAAACTTCCTTGTTCATAGTTTTAAGTGTCATAACAATCTGATACATCCTCTAAGAGGAGGAGGAGAACCCTTCATTTAGATTTATCATTGCTTGTTCATCCAACTATTATTTATTGATATTTATCCTTTTGTGTGTATGCCATTTCCTTCTACCTCCTCCCCAAACCACATAGACACTGGCTTTAGAGGAAGAATAGATTGTCTAAATTAGGTTTCTATGCAACTCTGTCTTGCAGTGAGAGCTTATAAGAAAATTGTAGAATTGAGACACCTCCTGGAAATTGCTGAGAGCAACTATAAACACTTGGGAGGGATAACAGAAGAAGACTTAAAGCAGAAGAAAGAACAGCTGGAATCTGAAAAGTAATGTCCTTCAAACTTTAATGGTTTCTTTTTAGTTCTCTCTCTAAATGCCATGTGAGGGTTTGTTGACCAACTTGTTTTTTTATCCCCATCAAAGGGCATAAGAGTCTGTCCTGTTTTCCTCCTAAGTCCCTAGATGGAGAAGATATTAAGATTTCATTTTGTGTTAAAATACACATAACGAAGTAAAGCATCTTAATTTAAGTACAATTCAGTACTGTTAAATGGATTCACATTTTTTCACAACTTATCTTCAAAACTCTTTTCTTCTTGTAAAACTGAAATTCTATAGAGTTGTTTTTGTTTTTTGTTTTTGAGATCACAGCTACTTTGAACTTTTCAACCAACACTTCTATAACCATCCCTATCAATTTGGACTGCTTATTCATGAATCTGTGGCCCAAGGTTGTGGTACCTCATCAGAGGATGCTCTGTGTCCAGAGGCAGTGAGCAGTTGCATCCTGCTACCTAAGTTGGCTCTGCACATTTGGTGACTTTCTGTTTAATAAATGGCTGCTGGAATAGAGGATGCCTAGTGTTTATTTCTTCCCACTCCTTTCCACTTGTCTGTCTGCTTTTCAGAATTGACAGTGAACAAAGGGAGACTGGGGGGTGGGGTCGTGGGCAGACTTTTAATGAAAACTTGGGTCTGTAAAGAGGATTTTCCTCTTTCTCTGCCCTCTCTTTTCCTCAAACTCTTAGAACCTCCTGCTTCCCTTTTCTCTGTCTTCTTCTGAATATAGACTCAGTAAGAGGTCTGGTAAATACATTCAGAGTTATATCTAAATCTTTGATAAGGGTTAATATGTTATCCTTCCATGGGTATTTGGGAATTTGAGTAGGAGACAAAGATTCAGCCACAATACTTTTATCTTTTAATGAGATTTTAGACACTAGGAAACGGGGGCAAAATTTAATTTAAAAACAAAACAAAACAGGGACCTTCTTGATATCTCACAAATCACAATGACTGAGTTACCAAAGGAATCAAAGAAGAAGCAAAAAACATCCTGGAAACAAATGACAATGAAAATACAATAATCCAAAATTTATGGGACACAGCGAAAGCAGTCCTGAGAGGGAAGTTCATAGCATTACAGGCCTATTTAAAAAAAACCTGAAAGAATGAGAAAGAGACCAACAACAAAAGCTCAGAATGAGCAGAGGGAAGGAAATAATAAAGATCAAAGAGAAAATAAATGACAGAGACCAAAAGTACAAACAAAAGATCAATAAAACCAAGAGCTGGTTCTTTGAAAGGATAAATAAGGTTGATGAACTTTTAGCCAGATTCACCAAGAAGTAGAGAGAGAGGACCCAAATAAACAAAATCAGAAATGAAAGAGGCAAAATAACAGATTCTACAGGAATACAAAGGATTGTACAAAATAACTATGAACAACTCTGTTCCAACAAGTTGGTCAACCTAGAAGAAAGGAACATATTCCTAGAAAAATACAAACTTCCAAAACTCAATCAGGAAGAATAATAAAATCTGAATAGGCGTATAACTATGGAGGAAATTGAAGCAATAATAAAAAAAACTTCTAGCAAACAAAATCACAGGGGAGTTTTACCAAACATCCAAAGAAGAATTAAAACCTATCCTCAACTATTGCAAAAAATTCAAGAGAAAAAAAAAATCACTTCCAAGCTCTTTCGATGAAGCCAGCATTACCCTAATCCCAAAACCAGATAAAGACACTACAAAGAAAGAGAATTATAAGCCAATATCTCTGATGGTATCCTCAATAAAATTCTAGCAAATTAGATGCTAAAATCCTCAACAAAATTCTAGCAAATCAAATCCAGCATTACATTAGAAAGATCATACACCATAACCAAGTAGGATTTATTCCGGGGATGCAAGGATGGTAAAATATCTGCAAATTAATAGAAACACACACACACACACACACACACACACACACACAGCAAAAGTAAACAAAAGAAGTCTAAATCGATTTATGCCATTTCTCTGCTCAGACTCTCCAATGACTTCTGATTTTACTGAGAATAAAAGCTCTACTTTACTGGATTCCTTTTACCTCTCTGACCTACTGTCCCTTTTATACTTTAAACTATTCCAACCACATGGCCTCTGGTTTTCTTTCAGGTCACCAGACATACTTCTGATGTAGGGCTGTTGGACCCGTTCTTCTGTGTGTAATGCCCTTCCCCTGGATGTCTGCTTGATGTATCTCCCTCATTTCTTAGAACTTTGCTCAGAAGCACCTTCTCAGGCCTTCTCTGCTACTGTGTATGAAGTGTTAATGCACTCTTCAACAACATTTCATATGACTCTTTCTTGCTTTATTTTTTCTCTCCCTTAGCATTTATTAACTTCCAATATACCATAATTATTTATTTTCTTTCCTGTCTGTCTTCCTCCACTGCTAAGGCAAGACCTTGAGGGCATATTTGGCCCATTTGGTTTACTGCTGATCCCCAGTGTCTAGATCAGTGCTGGTCCATGTAGCGTCTTAATACATATTCATCGAATACACAGTTATTTTTTGATTTGCCTTAAATACAGTGCATGGATGCTTTTCACTATTACCAAAATCATATTTAACTAATATTGGAGACTGGCTGAAAGCAAAATCTGTTTTTGACAGGACTATCCAAGAGCTGCAGGACCAGCTGCAGTATGAACGAATACGAAGAGAAAAGCTAGAAAATCAGCTGGATGAGTGTCGAGCAGAGGTGGATAAGCTCAGAGAGACCCTGGAAAATATTCAGGTCCCCAATCTCGTGGCAGTGGTTAGTATCCTTCTTAACACATTGATCTTTCTCAAGAATTAGTACACAAGAGTAATGAAGAGTTCAAGCTTTGGACTGGGGATATCTGGATTTGAATCCTGGCTACAACCTTTTTTTGATTTGAACTAATCATTTAACTTCTCTTTGCCTTAGTTGTAAACTGGAGGTAATAATTTATATTTTCTAGAGTGTTGTAAGGATTAAATAAATATATATCTATGTATATTCCTTCATATATCTATAATAAAAGAGTAATATGGTAATTAGACCAATGTCCTTTCAGATGACCTTCCAGACAAAGCTGGGGCTGTGAGGGAAGCCTGGTGATGTGAGGGGAGCCAGGGCCCTGGGTTCCAGAGGGAAGCCAGTGCCAGCAGCCAGGGGAAGGAAGGCCTACTTTTGCATGGATTTCGTGTATCGAGCCTCTAGTACACACATATCTACATATATATCTACATATATATTGGTTAGAACAGCAGCCTGGTTCATAAAAGTGCAGTAAATGTTACTGTTCTTATTATTGCCCCATATAAGGAAAAAATATTTGCAGAGTAATCAATAAGAATTCCAAGGC
>JAAGEH010000005.1:9102809-9170225 GCA_011751065.1 Lasiurus cinereus
TATATATATATATATATATATATATATATATATATATATAATTTAACATTCTAAATAGCCAAAATAAAGTGCTTTGAGTGGAATCCATGTTAGAAAGCATCAGTTTCTCAAAAGAGCAATTTTAAGAATAGAAAGCCAGCATGGAAGTTGTCATAGTATCCCTTTGTTCTGATTACATTTGTAACACTTATAAAGTTCTTACACATATTATCACATGTCATTTGATTTGCCCTCATTTAATATCTGAGGCTCAGAGAGCATAGTTGTCTAAATTCACACGAGTTATAGTAGGATCAGTATTCAATCTCTAGCTTTTGATTCCATAGCCTTAGCTCTTTTCATAATTCCCAGCTGGAACTATGAATTTAGAATATAGGAAAATGCTTATAGTTATAGATGAAAAGGACAAATCTCTAGACGGAAGCTAAAAATGAATATGGAAACAGATACAAAGAACAAATACAGAAAAGCAGGTGGAGTATTTTTATAATTGAGTGATAGCGTCAGCAGGAAACCCAGTGGCATTTTTATTTTAGGCCATCTGGTCTCAGTAGAAGAGGCAGAAAGTCTACTGGGGAAACTTTGACCCTTGCTCCCTTCTAGGAATAAAGACAGCCATGATGAGGTCCTTGTGGACAGCTCATGTGACAGTGTAGGGATTTGGATATGTTACCTATTTTCCTTTCACAGGAAATTTTTTCTTCAGTCACAAGGTTGAGTTAGTTCTGTTCCAGACCTGTATCACCTCAGATCTGATCTGTAAGGCAAACTTCCTGACACTGTTTTATTTTATTTTAATCTAGAGTTGAAAATATTAGTATCATTAACTTTTTTCTTTTGGAACAGATAGAAAGATGAAATGTCTAGGGTAGAAATCTTACTTGGTTCTCTTTTTTTTTGTTATAGGAAGATGACTCTTCTTTTGAGTCAAGCAAAGAGAAGAAGCGAGTGAAGAAAAAAGTGTCTTCTGGGGGTGTTTTTGTGAGAAGGTACTAAGCAATAAAACAAATTTAAATAAACTTGCTTGGTTTCTCTTTTATTTTAAAAATTGATATGTTAATATGTTAAACTCTTCTAAAATTACTCTGATGTACAATTACTCCAATTCTTAAGGCAGAAATATGTTACATAACATCTAAGGAATTGTTAACATTACATGTACTCAGTTGTAGTCCCCTCCCAATATATCCTCTTTATAGTTATATAGGTAAGTCAAGATTTACATTTATGAGTAATTAATTTAGCAAATATTCACATAAACTTTAAAATATATTTGTTTCCAAAGAAATACAATTTTAGATGTTAAAATTATGATAGATATTAAAAATTATTAAAAATTCTATTGTGGCTTCATAATAGAATTATGTTTCCTTTATTTTTTAGAGAGTACCTTACTACTAAGGTACATGTGTTTTTTTTATTTTTTAACTTTTTAAGTGACTTGACTTTTAGAAAGCATCTGGACTTGGGAAAAAATGAAATATAAGAACAGTAAGTTTTAGAAAAGGCCAACTTTGCAGTAACAACCAAATATCTCACTCAGGACAGTTTTACAGAAATGAAGACCAGTACTTGGAAAAGGATTTTTAAAAACACATAATGTGTGCTTACTAAGAATACTCATGTATATATCCTGCTTTAAAATTCAACCATTGTTCTGTCTTGTAAGCTCTCTAAAAAAGGAATGTAAAGACAAGGCAAATTGGGCAGAATAAAAAATACATGGTTTTATTGTTTTTTCCCCCCTTAGCTGACTAAAAAAACAACAACTGTTGAAGTTCTGACTTCAATTCCCTCCCTTTTCCGGCCTGACCCCACTCCTTGACCTAGAAAAGATTTGTCACTCTCCTGGGGCAACTGTTTAGATCCTGCCTCCCTCTGAAGATCTGGTGGCTAGCTTTGGGCCTCATTGATCTGTACATCAGACTGTCCACCTCCAGGCCCTGGCATGTACCTTATAAGGATGCTAAAGACTATTTGGACCCTGTTTCACCAGTTTTCCCTGACATGAGTGCATGTTATTGCTAAGACCAGTACAGGGCTGGTCAAAGGTCTATAAGCTAGTATTAAGCCCCTTTCGTAACCTTTAGTCATTATTGTTAGTTTTTCTGTGGTTTCCAAAAGGCTTTCATTCTGTAGTAATAATAGTTGTCAAAATTTATTGGGCATTTACTGTGTGCGATCTGTGCCAAGTCATTTACAAAAACTCTCTCAATTCTCACAACTGTATGTGATAGATATATGGAGGTTAAATAATTTGCCCAGAATCACACAGCAAGATGGAACCAGGATTCTAATCTTAGCAGGGAAAGTTCAGAGTCTGCATTCTTCTTAACCACTGCTAGAATTACCAAATTCAGCATTTTTCTCACGTTCTGGACACATAGCCTTATTTTTTCCTTCTAACCTGGTAATCCTATAGTTAAACCCAATCCTAGAACTAGTCTGTTATACTTGCTCGTTTTCTCTAGCCAATGTCTCCAGTCTCTCTTTGAACAAGTGAAGTTGGAAGTAGCAGAGGTTGCTGGTTGTTCCCAGTATCTACACTCCTCTTTTTCTACAATGTTAGGATTTACCTGGGTTTATGGCTGCTCAGGATAAGAACGTACTTTTCAGCCTCCTTTGCATGTAAGATACTAAGTTGTGGCCAATAGTTTGTGAGCAAAAATGGTGTGTATAACTTTAGGGTCATGCTGCTAAAGGGAAAGGATTTGCCTAGATCTTGCCCATTTCCTCTTTTGGAATGTGGATGTGATGCTGAGTCATTGGACCTTGAGAATGAGGCAATACAGGGATGTTAGAGCAATAAAATAAGTAGAAGGCTGGCCCCTGAGACATAGAGCTCACATACTAATGCTAGACTGCTCACACTTGGATTATAGGTAAGAGAGAACTAAACTGCTTGTTATGTAAGCCACTATTATTTTGGGTTTATTAGAACAGCTAAATTGTAATACAACCCCTAAATTAAATGTATTTGATTAGAAATCACAAAAATATATTATCATGTTATGTGTGGTGTTTTCCAACACTAACAACCAATTCTTTGATTTTTTTGGACACCAACTGGTGTTCAACAATTCAATTTGGACATAAGCTACCCAGAGTTAGTGTCAGATTTCATAAATTAAGGCCTCAGTCTCAATAAACTGTCACAATTCAGACACCATTTGGAAGTCCCAGGTTGTCATAGATACGTCTGTTGTTCATCTGGGGTTCCTATATCATCCTCCCCAGGTTCAATAATTGCTAAAATGACTCATGGAACTCAGGAAAATATCTCAGAAACAGTCAAGTGGGAGATGCACAGGTGTGTGGAGCTTCCATGCCCTGTCCGGGTGTTTCACCCTCCCAGCACCTCGGTATGTTTACTGGGTTGGCGATTGGTGATGGAACTCAATGTCCAGCCCCTCTTCTTTCTTTTCCTCTTCCTGGAGGTTGAGGTAGGGGAGACTAAAAGTTTCAACTTTCTAATCATGCCTTGGTTTTTCTGGGAACCAATCCCCATTCTGAAGCTATGTAGGGGCTCCTAGTTACTAATCATCTCCACATAAAAAAGACACTTACTCTGGAGATACCAAGTGATCAGCTCTATCACTCCAGAAATAACAAAGGATTTATTAGCTCTGTGCCAGAAACTGGGAACAAAAACCAAATATATATTTATTAGCCACATTATAGTAAAGTAAAAAAAGTAAAAATATATAATATAAAAATACAAAAGATGTCAAAAGAGATATAAGTAGAAACGCTAATATTTTCCCTCATGCCTCAGTAGATTGTCCATCTCTAGGGTACTGAGTAAGAACATGAGGTTTGGAGTTTATATCACTTATTATCTACTGTGTGACCCTGGCAGTTACTTAACTTGCTTAGCTTGTTTATTTAGCTATAAAATGAGAATAATACTACCTGCCCAGGAGGATTGATGTGAAAAATAGGTGAGTTAATACGTATATTTTCTTTTAGCATATTCACTGTTATGTAGTCACTAGAGGCCCATAGGGAAGGAAGGCCTATTTGTGGCTTCCAGCACCTTTTTACCTCTGGCACCTGGGACCCAGGCCTTCACTCTGACCAGAGTCTGCCCCCTTCGTCTTCGCTGCAGACTCCAGAGTCTGCAGTCTTTGTCTTTGCTGTGGCCAGAGTGCCGTTCTGGTGGATCCTTTTGCACCACCCCTCTTCCCTGCCCTCCTCCTCATAGTAGACATCCTGCCCTGGAGCAGCTGGGCTGCTGCCATCTCTCTCCTAATTTGCATATTCCCTCCTGATTCGCTGGTGGGCATAGCAGAATGATGGTTAATTTGCATGTTTCTCTTTGATTAGTGTAGATTAGTCTACAAAATGGTAATTACTAATTTCATTGTTGGTGGCCCATAGCCTTTTCTACTGCCTCATTTTTCTTTATATTTAAAAGATATGTAAAACTTTTGAATATTTAAAACTTAGGATGTTACATATCTAAATTCTTAACAATTGATGAAATGGGTATTATAAGCCTTAAGTTGTTTTTCAAATATGGTGAAAGGTTTTTACTGACTCTTGACCAGTCCTTACATAATCTTGCCTGGTCTACTATCACCAAATAGTTTGAATGGGCAAGTTAGGATCTAGTCTCTGGCCATAAACAAGATGAAGGTAACTAATCCTCTGGAGATTTATCACCTACAGAAAATGCCAAAAAGGTTTAGTATTCTTAGAAATTCTATAAATGAAACATTTTCATCAAACCCATAATAAAATATTTAAAATATTAACAAGTTGGATTAAAATTGGGATCCATGCATATCACTTCACTGGCATAAGAAGTACCTCATCTATACGTAGAGGCCTTTGGGGAACTCAGAATTTAGTAGTAAGAAATAGATGTACAATAGCTATTTTATAGTGGGTGCAAGTGCTGGAATAGAAGGGTAGTTTGAGATACCCAGGAACACAATCCTCTCATGTTTCACTTCAGATATTTATATTCCCTAAACAAAAATCTATCTAAACTCCAAAACTAGTATCAAAACAAAGTCTCCATGGAAAAGGTATAGAATCTAGAAGTAATGGGAATTGGGGATGGTATATATACTTCTTCCATTATTGGATGAGAAGCACTTTACTTGCTAAATCCCTACAGATGGAACACATCTATTTTTAATGGCTGTGAACTGGAAATATGCGTCTTTATTTTGGTTTGAGGAGTTCCAATAAATGGCCATCCCTTCCTTCCCATCTTGATTGTGAACCAAATTGAGATGAAGAATAAATTGAATTGAGGATATAGAGTTCTAAATAGTACCTTTTTCTCTCTATATAAGCTTAAGCGACCTTTATAACCGGTTGACTGAATGACTGGTTGCTATGACACATACTGACCACCAGGGGGCAGATGCTTAACATAGGCACTTCCCCTTGATGGTCAGTGTGCTCCCACAGCCTATCTAACCTCCCATGGTCAGCCAACCTCTCATGGTCCCTCTGCCCAGACTGGGTAAGATGGCCCCGATCAGTCTAGATTGCTGGCCAGGCCAAGGGACCTCACCCATGCACGAATTTGTGCACTGGGCCTCTAATTTACAATTAAAACTGATACTGGAGAATATAGTTTAGTTTTTCAGTCTAGTAAATTTCCTATCACTGAATCACAGAATTGGATAAACTTATTCACCCTGCTCCAAGCAACATTGTACTGTGGTAGGCTTCACTCTGCAGAGGCTGAGCCTGACCCCACAGGAGCAGAACAGAATGAATGCTCTCTGAAGACAAGCTGGTCCTAAACAGGACTAGGGAGGAAGTGGCAACACAATGCAACAACTTCAAGTTTCTATTTTCTGATGGTTTGATATCTAGAGCTTACCAACCAAATTATTTTCAGAGTGTAACTTGAGACCTGTTTCTCCTTTCACTTTACCTGGGGCAGGTGGATGAGGGGAGGAAGAATGATGACAATGTTATGCTACTGGAGTTTCTTTCATGTGGAAGTATGCTCTCTCAATATTTTATTATAAATTGTAACAAACCAATAATTTACTTGTTTCCTGTCTTCACTAAGATAGTTCCATAAGAAGGAAAACTGTGTTCACCTTTGTGCACAAGAGGACCAGCATGTTGTCTGGCACTCAGGAGGCATTCTTATTTATTCAGTGAACAAACACATTGTGAGTTTGTTACAGTGGAGCCTTTTGGTCCTTAGTTATTAAATCAATAAAAATTTATCTACAGTGTGCCAAGATAATTCTGAGATGGAAATGAATCAGGACAACTCAGGATATTAAAATGGAGTTTTGCTTTGAAAACCCAGTAGTTAGATCTGCGAAGAACATTTAGTTGGAGAGCCTCTGATTCTCATTTATTGGATCATATGGGTCAGTTTTTGTCTTCTCTAGTCTGCAAATGTCTTAATTATAACTAAACAAATGATGGAGTTATTTTTAACATACTGAAAAAATAATGGATTATCAAACTTTTAAAGCTATTGCTAAGGCATTCTGAAATCTTTCATACTTCTTGGCCTTGGCTTTTTGATGGTTAAAACTAAAGGTCTGAGCTGAACTACACGTATTCTATTAATAGATACTATTATATGAGGAAAAATATATAGTAGATCCAATAGCAATAAAACCAAAATATGAGTTTCTTGAGAGTAGGGATTATATATCAGTATACATTTATTGAACTTAACTGTCATAAGAAAAAGCTTTATTTTAAGCAATAAATTTGGAGTATGGACAAACAGGTTTTTGTAAATCAAAAACTTTAACAATATATTTAATAATCAGGGTTCAAGATTAGCAACTCAACAGATTTCATATTAAGTGTCTTACACTTGTAGTAGGACACACATTTAAAAATTTTAAATTTATTTTTAATTGTTCAAGAATATATGCACCATATGTTCATAGCAGTGTTACTTACAATAACTAATATCTGTAAACAACATAAGTTCCCATTAGTAATAAGTGGGAAAAAAAGCTGTGGTACATTTATACAGTTGGAATACTGAGCTGTAAAACAGAAGGTTCTCTTACCCTTTGCAACAGCACTGATGGACCTGGGGAGTATTGTGCTGAGTGATATAAGCCAGTCAGACAAAGACAAGTATCACATGATCTCACTTATATGTGGAATCTAATGAACAAAATAGTGACAAACAAAATAGGTCCAGACACATGGATGCATGGAACAGACTGACAGATCTTAGAAGGGAGAGGGATGAGAGGGACAGAAAGAGATTAACCAAAAAATTTATATACAGAGCCCTTGGACACAGATAATAGTGTGATAAAGGCTTAGGGTGGACCAGGGACCGGATGGATGGGGGAAGTAGGAGGAGAATTGGAAACATCTGTCATACTATTAACAACAGAAAAAAAATAAAGAAAAATTAAATTGTTTTTAATAGTTCATTATAAAAAATCTCTAGCTATATGGTAAGTCACTTTAACAATCCAAACAACTTTCCTATAATATTTTATTAAATATGATTATTAAATATGAAAAGGTAATTGTATAACAGTTATCAGGAAAGTTGCATAACAAAGTATGTAGGCAGCAGATACCAAAGAAATCCTATATGATTTACAGTTACTCAACAACACAAAACTCTGGTTCAGTTTCTATAAACTATCAAAAGGATAAAGACAAAAGGCCCTTCTATATCAAAGTAACCAGGTTTTGAATGGCAGCTTTTCAACATAATAAAATAGACATAAACACAAACTACATTTTCTTATTCTAAAACATTTTTTAGTCCATATGTACTTTGAATAATCTTGTTGTATTAAGTTTTGTTACAACTTTCAATGTTCAAAGTAAATCTATCCTAGTTCAGTGTTTTAAGAAGTCAATGAAAGCAGTAGTAGAAGCATAATATAGTTGTTTCACTGCTATTTCCAGAATCTGTAAAATCCCAATGCTATTGCCAGGCAAGTGAACACTGAGGCTGTGAACAGAAGAAAACATGTTAAAGTAGGTTACGCATTTGTGGTTATTTTTTTGCAGAGAGAAACACCATAATGTCATCTTTAACTTAAATGAACAAAAAACAAAGGGAATCCAATCAATTTTGTATCTTAGATTTTTCATTTCCCAGAAAACGAACCTAAAGATAAAGGATATCTTTTAAGGCAGGATACCAATTCTTCTTAAAAACTTTCTGTGCCCTAGCCAGCTTGGCTCAGTGGATATAGCATCAGTCTATGGACTGAAGGGTCCCAGGTTCAATTCTGTCCAAGGGCACATGTCTGGGTTGCAGGTTCAATCCCCAGTGGGGGGCATGCAGGAGGCAGCCAATCAATGATTCTCTCTCATCATTGATGTTTCTATCTCTCTCTCCTCCCTTCCTCTCTGAAATCAAGAGAGAGATATATTAAAAAAAAAAAAGCTTTCTGTATTTTAAGCTCAATTAAGGATGACAGTAATTTAAAAATGTAGGTCATATGTCAGTTAGAATGTATAAATTGTTTAAATCCATTATTAATATTAGCATTAACAATGACAATAATTATTAATTTTAATTTCAGACCTTAAAAGTGAAATACTATTTCACTTATATTTAAAAATTATGTGGTTAATAAAACTGATATTAGATCATCCATGAGAAAATTTGCCTTTTCAATACATTTAAGTAAATTTTCTCACAAATATTAAAATTCATATTAAAACATAAAAATTTTAATGAAACCCTTTACAAAATCTCAGTGAGGTAGAAGCAAAGGAAGAACAAGCATCATATTTTAACAGTTAATATACCACCTGCTCTTTGTTACATCATTCTGGACAAAAAAAACCTTCCTGTTCTTAAGCAGCTTAATCTGGGTGAAGCTTTAGGGACTCCCTAGTTTCTAATTTTATTTTTTAATTTAATAAATTTTTACTGTTCCTCTTTTTTGTCCCTATAGCTCCCCTCCACCCAGCTCACACCCCCGCCTCTTCCCCTACCTCCCCTGCCGAATTGACCTCATCCATAGGTGTATGATTTTTGTCCAGGCTCTCCCATCACCCTCCTCACCTCTTTTCCCCTGAGAATTGTTAGTCTACGCCCTTTCTCTGCCCCTGGTTCTATTATATTCACCAGTCTATTCGGTTCATCACATTTTTTGTTCACTTGATTTTTAGATTCACTTGTTGATACGTATTCATTGTTCATAATTTTTATCTTTAACTTTTTCTTCCTCTTCTTAAAGAGCACCTTTTCAGCATTTCATATAATACTGGTTTGGTGTTGATGAACTACTTTAATTTTTTCTTAACTGTGAAGATCTTTATCTGCCCTTCAATTCTGACTGATAGCTTTGCCGGGATGAGTAATCTTGGTTGTAGTTCTTGCTATTCATCACTTTGAATATTTCTTGCCACTCCCGTCTGGCCTGCATAATTTCTGTTGAGAAATCAGCTGACAATTGTATGGGTGCTCCCTTGTAGGTAATTAACTGTTTTTCTCTTCCTGCTTTTAAGATTTTGTCTTTGTCTTTTGCCTTTGGCATTTTAATTATGTCTTGGTGTGGTCCTCTTTGGATTCCTTTTGTTTGGGGTTCTGTGCGATTCTTTCACTAGGTGGGGGAAGTTTTCGGTTACTATTTCTTCAAATAGGTTTTCAGTATCTTGCTCTCTCTCTTCTTCTGGCACCCACACAATTCTGATGTTGGTATGCTTGAAGTTGTCCCAGAGGCTCCTTACACTATCTTCACATTTTTGGATTCTTTTTCCTTTTTGCTTTTCCAGTTGAGTGTTTTTTGCTTCTTTGTATTTCAAATCTTTGACTTGATTCTTTCGTTCCTCTAGTCTGCTGTTAGGTCTCTGTATAATATTTTTTATTTCAGTCAGTGTATGTTTAATTTCTAGTTGGTCCTTTTTCATCTCCTCTTGGGTTTCACTAAATTTTTCCATCTTTTCTAGGAAATTCTTAAAAAACCTTATAACCGTGGTTTTGAACTCTATATCCAGTTGTTTTCCTCCATTTCTTTGTCTCTGCATTTTCGCTGCTTCCCTGAGTTGGTAGAGTAGCTTTGTTTGCTAGGTGTCCTATATGGCCCAGTAGCTCTGCCTCTCCAGTTACCTGAGGTGGACTCTCTTGGGGCACTTCTTTGTGGACTGTTTGTACAGCTTTGTTGTAGTTAAATCTTTTTTTTATATTAAATCTTTATTATTCAGATTATTACATTTGTTTCTTTTTTCCCCTCCATAGCACCCCTCCACCCAACTCCCACCCTTCCTCTGCCCTTACCTCCCTCCCATTGACCTCATCCATAGGTGTATGATTTTTGTCATCTCTCCCTGTACACCCCTCACCCCTTTCCCCCTGAGAATTATCAGTCTACTCCCTTTCTGTGCTCCTCATTCTATTATATTCCCCAGTTTATTTTGTTGATCAAAATTTTAATTCACTTAATTTTTAGATTCACTTGTTGATAGATATGTATTTGTTGTTCATAATTTTTTGGCTTTCACCTTTTTCTTCTTCCTCTTCTAAAAGAGTACCTTTCAGTATTTCATATAATACTGGTTTGGAGTTGATGAACTCCTTTAGCTTTTTCTTATCTGTGAAGGTCTTTATCTGCCCTTCAATTCTGAATGATAGCTTTGCTGGATAGATTATTCTTGGTTGTAGGTTCTTGCTATTCATCACATTGAATATTTCTTGCCACTCCCATCTAGCCTGCATTGTTTCTGTTGAGAAACCAGCTGACAGTCCTATGGGTGCTCGCTTGTAGGTAATGAACTGTTTTTCTCTTGCTGCTTTTAATATTCTTTTTGTCTTTTGCTCTTGGTATTTTGATTATGATGTGTCTTGGTGTAGTCCTCTTTGGATTCCTTTTATATGGGGTTCTGTGTGCTTCCTGGACTTGTAAGTCTATTTCTTTTACCAGATGTGGGAAGTTTTCAGTCATTATTTCTTTAAATAGGTTTTTAGTATCTTGCTCTTTCTCTTCTTCTGGCACCCCCACAATTCTGATGTTAGCATGCTTGAAGCTGTCCCAGAGGCTCCTTAATTATCTTCACATTTTTGGATTCTTTTCTCTTCTTGCTTTTCCAGTTGTTTTCTGATTCTTTATATTTCAAATTTTTGACTTGATTCTTGCTTTTCTGTAATCTGCTGTTAAGACTCTGTATAATATTTTTTATTTCAGTCAGTGTATGTATAATTTCTAGTTGGTCCTTTTTCATCTTTAGTTGGACCTTTTCCATCTCTAGTTGGTCCTTTTTCATCTCCTCTTGGCTCTCGCTAACTTTATCCAACTTTTCTAGGATATTCTTGAAAAACCTTATAAGTGTGGTTTTGAACTCTATATCCAGTCGTTTGTTTTCCTCCATTTCTTTTGTTTGTGATCCCTTCCCTTGTCTCGGCATTTTCACTATGCTGGGAGAACTTCTGTGTTAGATTCAGCCTTATGATAGCAGACTTGCAAACCGCAGAAGCCTCTCTGTTGAGCTTGGGATGGATGGAGTCTCAGGGCTTAAGGAACCGCCTTGCCTTCCAGTCGGGCCCGCCCTCCATGGCCCCTAAGTCTCATGTGACTCGGTAATCGCTGGAGCGGTTCTTGTGCGCGCACACAGTGCCTCTAGACTGCTGCCTTTATAGCTCCTCTGCGCTCCGGGATCACAAGAGTCTAAGTCCCCAGGGTTTCACCCGACACAGGGGCTTAGTGGAGTCAGAAGTGGCACAGTTGGGAGGGTCTGTCTCCCACCCACTCGTGAAAGCCAGCGGCACAATCAGCAGTCTGTCCTCTGTGCAGTGCCGTGTGCGCCACCAGACCTCTGATCTTTTGCGACTCCCCTAAATAACTGTGCACCTCTCCCTTTTCACAGTCCAAACTCCCCCCGTATGAGTTTCGGCTGGACCTGGGGTTTAGTGTCGTAGAATAAGGGGTTCAATGTCTTTGAGAGTCTCCGTTTCCCTCTGCCAGAGAAAGCCAGCCAGGTACTCTAGCACCCGCTCTCTCCACGCGCGCGTCTCCGTACCTCAGCTTTTTGCAGCTCCTCTGGGTCTCCGTGAGCCCCTCTCTTTCCCTCTAGTTGTAGAATTTCCACTCAGCCAGCTTTCCTGTTGTTCTGCTTGATGTCCATTCTATCTTTTAGTTGTAGTGTTGAAATTGTTGTGTGAGGCAGCAGTGTAGGTGTTTACCTATGCCGCCATCTTGGATTCTCTCCTTCCCTCCCTTTTAAACCATCTTTCTGTAGTTAAATCTTGATTGTTGTTGGTATCATTGGGGGAATTGACCTCTAGGCCAATTGGCTGTGAGGATCAGCTGTGTCTATGCTGGGAGAACTTCTGTGCTGGAGTCAGCCTTATGATTATAAGACTTGCAAAATTGCAAAAGCCTCTCTGCTTAGCTTGGATGGGACAGAGTCTCAGGACTGAGCAGAGAGCCTTGCTTCCTGCCAGCCCTGCCCTACGCGGCTCCTGGGTCTCAGTGTCTCTCGTTAATCGCTGCAGCCCTCTTTGTGCACTTGTGCTCACGTGCCTCCAGATCTCTGCCTTTCGCAGCTCCCCTGAATTTCCCTGTCCTCTGGAGACCCATATGAGTCTGAGTCCCCAGGGTCTTGCCCAAAACTGGGGTTCACTGCAGTCGGAAATAGAGTTCAGTGCAGTTGGGAGATTCCCTCTTCCTCCTGCTAGAGAAAGCCAGCAGCAAAATCAGCAATCAGCGGGCGCTTTTCCAGACCTCTGCCTTTTGCGGCTCCCCTGAGTTTCCGTACACTCCTTACTTTTTCCAACAATTCAGACTCCCCCCATATGAGTCTCGCCTGGGACTGGGGTTCAGTGCAGTTGGAAGTGGGGTTCATTGCAGTCAAGAGTTTCTATCTCCCTCCTGCAAGAGGAAGCCAGCCAGGCACTCCACTGCCTGTCCTCTCCATGTGCCTTTCTCCATACCTTGGCTTTTTGCAGCTCCTCTAAGTCTCTGTGAGCCCCTCTCTTTCCCTCTAGTCGTACAATTTCCACTCAGCCAGCTTTTCTGTGGTTCTGGATGATGTCCATTCTGTCTTTTAGTTGTAGTTTTGAAATTGTTGTGCAAGGCAGCAGGTTAGGTGTTCACCTATGCCGCCATCTTGGTTTCTCTCCCCTAGTTTCTAGTTTGTTTAAACAGCCATGACCTTTTTATGTCCATGCACAAAGATATTTATTACATCATTATTTATATAGAAAAAAATAGGAAATAATCTATAATAGAATCTATGCCATTAAAAATGACATGTATTCATAGAGTAAAAGACTAAATAAAATACAATAACATGTCTGTAATGATTACTTTAAATTCATGCGATTATGAATGATTTTAATTTTCTTCTTTATAATTTTTAAACAGCTATGACTTTTAAAATAGAGAAACTGAAATAAAGGCCAAACTTCAACTAAAGACAAAAGAAATAGCCTTTCAAAATAAAGCTATCCTCATTTTAATGTATAAAATTATACACTATCTCATTTGATCCCACTACTTATTGAAACTTGGTTAATGACAAGATCATTTCCTTACTTTTAAGAAATGGGATTAGGTCTCTTTAAGACACATAGGAAATGAGGACATTTGAGGAGAAAGTATAATACTAAGAGTTTCTTGTCTTGATCGATTATACATTCTCCCATTTGATTATGCTACTATTTACCATCTTCAAAGCAGTGTGCTGAGGAATGATTACATATATTACCTTATTTAACCATAAATAAAATCCTATGAGGTAGGTGATATCATTCTCATTGTATAGATGAGATAAATTCAAAGCTACATTGCTATCAGTGGTGGAACCAGGACTCAACACTAAGTGTTCCTGATTCCAAAGTTGTTGTTTTTAAAGCAAACCATTCTATTATCCTATTTATTCCTTTTCACCTAAAGAACTCAATCTAATTTGTTAATTTGGGGGCTAAAAGTGCTATCTGGTATATTCTTGCTAACACAAAGAGCTAAGTTGTTTTAGACTACAAGTGAGTAATTTATTGTGAGGAAGGAGATATTTCATTCCTTTATTTTAAAACACAACACAATGTGGGAACCATGCCAGGGTCCCCAGATAGTCTAGGCCAATGGGAACACAGAGGCCTTATTGTCAATACATCAGAATGGCCAAGGCCTCTCTAAGCATAAGCCTAATTGGGGTGCTAAAGGCCAACATGATACACTGTGCCCTTCTATAGCCAAAATGTGATTGATGAAACTATTGGCATGAAGCCATCTTTGTCTAAGGAATAATATAAAAGCGTATCACTAAGGCCAGGGTGCTGGGCAGAGCAGAGGCAAAAGAGCTCAGATACAGCTACCCTGTTCACCAGCGAGTGTGTGGGCAGGGGAGACAGGAGAAACTACTGAGCCAGAGAGGCTAGAGAAGCTGCTGAGGCAGAGAGCTTACATACCACTAACATGTAATGCGGTGAGTCTAGGGGGCAGCTTGTAGTTGCTCAGATAATAGCTGTGGGTACAGAGACTGATGCTGCTTTGTGTGCATGTCAGCAGTTTTCCGGTGGTCTTAGGCCCTACAGCAGCAGTTGCCTAAGACCATCAGAAAACACAGATATTAAATTACGATTCATTAACAGTAGCAAAATTACAGTTATGAAGTAGCAATGAAAATAATTTTATGGTTGGGGGTCACCACAACATGAGGAACTGTATTAAAGAGTTGCAGCATTAGAAAAGTTGAGAACCACTGCTCTAGAGGAAGCTGAGTGGAATTTGAAGCTCTTCCTAAACTGGGGTGCTATAAAATCCATTTTGAAAGTGGAAACTAACAGGCTGTCTGGAAATTTTCCCTGAGCATTACCACTGAATTGATCTCTAGTTCCAAAGACTTTGCTAGAATGGGGGTTTCCAAAACTTGTTTTCCCTTTAGACCCCTTTCTTCAAATGAATGTTTGGCAGAAGCCCAATATTTTAAAAAGATAGAAGCTGAGGCATTCAAGTTGAAGAAATAAAGGGGGTGCATCACTGAAGGCCAGGGGGCTCCATCTTCACTCCTACTGCCACCTCAATATCATTAGTGGCTGCCCAGAAAACCACTGATAGTATAAATCAGCAATTTTGTTTTGGACAAGAGTTCAATAATATGAAAACTTTTAAATGTGCACATCTTTTAAACACAAAAATATAGATGTGAAAAGCAATTTATACAGAAATACTAGCATGAGGGCACAAAGGGGTGTATGTGTGTTTACTCAAACACAGACATACCTATGGCTGTTCAGTGCATTGTTTTTAATAATGAAAAACTGGTAGCAGAAAAGTTGTCTGTACAATATGATCTAGTTATTATTTTTAAAAATTGTAATGTTTGTATAAAGAAGAGAAATCCTAGAAAGATATATACTACTAATAGTAAATACCTATGAGTAAAAGGCTTTTACTTTTACTATATTGTTTCTGAATTACATGAATCACTTATAAGGAAAATATATTACTTTTTATAAAAAGAAATAAAAAAGTACTATTTGGCTAGGGCATTTTTCCTACCTCTTTTGGGTCCTGTAATTGGTTCAGGTCCCATGGTACTTGAGGCATCTAGTATGGGACAAATAATCTAATACTGGGGTAGTATCTGTGCTCAGTCAATTGAATTCGATTTGCTTGCTATAATTTTTAATGGCCTACATATATTTTAGCTATAATTTCCTGTAAGTCCACTCAAATACTGATGGAAGAGCAGAGCAATAAAAATAACATTTTTTCATTGTAGAATACCTAGTTCATCTTTGCAGCATTTTGTACTTGTGTTTATATATATTTCTTCAACAATGTTTTTTCCTATTAGTAAGTTGCAAAGTTGCCTGTTAAACTTATATCGTAATCTAGTGGTCAGTAAACTCATTAGTTAACAGAGCCAAATATCAACAGTGCAACGATTGAAATTTCTTTTGAGAGCTGAAAACCGACTTCTGCGCATGGGACCATGAAGTTTCAATTGCATTATACATGCGTGCCCACACACAGTATTTTTGGAAGAGCCACACTCAAGGGGCCAAAGAGCCACATGTGGATCTTTAGCCATAGTTTGCTGACCACTGTCCTAATCTTATTGCCTTCCAAACTTAGGTTCTTCACATTACTGCAGGGACCAAACAATAAAGGAAACCTCTATTTTTTCTTCTTTGCTGGCCATGGTTACCTTGGGAGGTAGGAGCTGACAGGTTTGATAATCAACTGACAATAATTCCTTTCTCTGACAAACACAGCCTTACCTGCAAGATAACGAATTGTCTCAAGCTTATTAGATTCCATTAGTGTTTTTAAAGAAGCAATTTCAGTGTCAATTTTATTACTGGTCTCTGAAATAATACTTTTGGTTACAGTATCCTGTAATAAATGAGAATAAATACAATTAAGTTTTGTCCTCAATATATTATTGGGAAAAATATTTACAATAAAATATTATTTATGGGTGATTTTGTGTATTACAATAGTCTTTTTTTAATCCTTACCTAAGAATATTTTTCCATCAATTTTTTACAGAAATTATAAGAGAGGGAGAGCAAGAGAGAGAAAAACATTGATGTGAGAGAGTCACAGTTGCCCCCCGAATATAGCCTAAGGGCTGGGGATCAAACCTTCAACTGAGGTATGTGCCCTTGACTGAGAATTGAACCCAAGACCTTTCTGTCCACAGCCAATGCTCTACACACTGAGAAAACTGGCCAGGGCTTATTATTATTATTTTTTAATGTTTTTATTGATTTCAGTGAGAGGGAGAAAAGGATAAAAACATCAATGATGAGAGAATCATTGGTTGCCTCCTGCATACCCCTCACTGAGGACTGAGGCCACAATCTGGGCATGTGCCCTGACCAGGAATCAAACCATGACCTCCTGATTCATGGGCTGATGCTCACTGAGTCACACCGGCCATAAAAATCTTAATTGGGGCAACAGTGAAAAACTGTGATATTAAGAAAAACAGACTAACAAAAAATATTCCTTCTACTTTGATATTTGAAGAACATTTATTATGATTATAACATTCTGGATACCTCCTACTAAAAGCCCCATAGTAAGTTATTTGAGACTTAAATATATAAGAGGATAAACTAAGAAGAAAAAAAATTACTGTATTTTTCTATATAAGATACCCCCTTGTGTAAGAAATTTAAGAAATCAATATTTTAAACATTTTGCTGTTTTTACTCTTAACGTCTTCTTTTTTTTTTGTATCTTAAGGAATTGTTTTTCCTCTTTCCTACACTCAGTGGAAGGAGGTCCAAATTGTCTTTCTGAAGCTTTATTTCCATGCTCTTATGCATAGCTGATTACATTCAGTTTGAATTTTGCGGAGTAAGACAATTGCTTACTGGTATTTATCTTTTTATTTTTTGACATCTTTATGGGCTCCGAATGCTCCGGTCCCTGTTGCATCTGTGCACTCTCCACCTCCAATTACAGCATCAACTGCTATCAGTAACAATAAAGTTCGTGACTGGAGGAAGCCTGTTTGAAAAAGTATGGGCAGCTATGCACTGCACATGGCTGACTTCTATGTATAAGACGTTCTTCGATTTTCAGTCTAACGATTTTAGGAAAAAAATAGTGTCTTATACACAGAAAAATACCATTGTCACTGAACTATCACTTTATGTATAGAAAGGCTAAGATAGTTAAAAATTTAAGTATGTTTTGCAGAAGAAAAAACCTGACCAAGTTTGTAATGTGAACTAGCACCAACATTAAAGGAAATGGCAGAAATGCTTGTTGGGTAACACTGAATGATATGTGTATAGGGCTAAGAGATGGGAAGAGAGATGGTACTGAGAACTCAGAAACTAGCTCTGAGAGAATTATAACATTTCCTTATCTCTTTCATCTGGCCAAAAAGTAGGAAGACAGAATAGGATGCTAAGAAGGACAAATGGGACCTTCCATTCTATTAAATTAGAAGCAAGAAAGAGTGCTATCTCTTCTGTTAGAATGTAGACCAAATGGCTTTTAACTTTTAAGAAATGGACTAGAAAGCTGGGTTTTACTCAAGCCACAGAGATTAATGAGTACAATTCAGGATTACTGAGAAGGTAACCATTAACAATGAGTATGGGGTTTAAAATCCAGGTTCATATCCCAGCTCTATCACTTATTAGTTATGTGACCTTAATGTCCCTATGCCTCATTTTTTAAATTTGTAAAGAGGGAATAAGACTGCCTGCCTCACAGAGGCTGATGTAAGGATTAAATAAATAACAGAAAAAAGTAAAGCAAGTAGAACAATATCTAACATAATAAGTACTCATTAAACATTATTTTTTAAAATTTAAAGATAATTCAATCTAGACACTTAAATACTAATTATGAATCCTTTATTTTTTTTATAGGAAAGTAATTTAGTTTGGAAAAAGTATGCTACCAGGAAAGCTTGGTGCTGACTCAGAGGTCATGGCTCAAGTACTATCACGCACCTGGTGGCATTATCCCCAGTGCTGGTCAACCATAAAAGCTATGAGGAAATCATGGATTCTTTAGGGCTAGCTGTTTGAAGTCCAAACTTATAACATGATATACAAGGTCTGAGAGCTGTAAAAAAGAGAAATTTTTACATACTAACTTACTTTTTTGGTAAATTCTGTGGTTGCTTCCATAAGTTTCTTTTCTTGATCTGTAAACTAAAGGATATGATGCATCAGGAGATTAAGAAAAAAGTCTAAAAGGGATTAAGAAGCAGTAAGTTAACCAAGAAAGTACATTTAAAAGCACATTACCATATCTGTTACTCTGCTCCTTTCTAGGTTGATATCCAATTTATTATCTGCTCGGATTCGACTGGTTTCATTCTTTAAAGAAAGTAAAAATATTTAAAAAGTGATCTTATAATGAGTATTTTGAAAATAATAAAATATTTTAAACAGGAAGAAATATTTCACTTACTATTAATTGTTGCTTAACTTGTTCTAATTCACTCTTCATTTTCTAGATGTAAGAAAGATCACATACAATTGCATTAAAACAAAAGCCCATATTATGATTTTTTCCCCATAAAATTTGAAACCTAGACTAACAAGAACTGGATGATCTAAGGATTTTTTGATTAAAAATAAAAAAATTCATCATATTTAGAAAATAATTCTTAAAAACAATAGAAAATATATTTATGTTTTAGTTTTCTACTTCTTAAAACAACTGATAATCTACATTTAAAAATACTAGTAGTTAATCTACTGGAAAACAAAATTCCCCTGAATTACAAAAAACACATTTTTCTCTTAAATGACTAATTAGTACAGAATCAAAATGGAAAGTGCCACATTACTTAAGGTTCCGAGAACATTATACTATGTGCTATTCTAAAATTGTATATAATATAAAGAGTTCAAATATCTAAGTGACTTTTATACATATAAGATACATCTCTTATTCTTTACTATGCAAGAAACTATGCTTTATACATCAAAAGATTAGGTATGGTTAAACATATGGTCTATTTTTATCTAAAAAATTGTAAATAACTATTTAATAACCACATAAAATTATTTGGTCTTATTATTCACTAGGCAAACCACTTGTGAAGTCAGTTATTAGTAATAAACTGAAACTTGTGTCACCTCGTTTTCTGCTCTCAGATTTGCAAATTCACTTTTCTCTAGGATGACCATGTCTTTCCTGATAGAGTCCAAATGAGCCATTAGCTGTTGTACTGTTATTTCCTAGAAAATAAAATAAAATAACCTAGTGATCTATGGAAAGCCATCCCCTTACATGGAGTCATTTTCATGAAACTTCAGAGTTTCATATGCTAAAGATACAATGTCACTTGGCTAAGTAAAACAAAACAACATATGAAATCTACTTATCTGAATTTTCAAAATGAAAAGCAACAGGAGATTCAAGGAAGAAAAAGTATTTCCCAGCCCTAGCCAGTGGTTACAACGTTGGCCTGCGGACTGAAGGGTTGAAGGGCATGTATCTCAGTTGCAGGCTCAATCCCTAACCTGATTGGGGCACGTGTGGGAGGCAACCAATCAATGAGTTTGATGTTTCTCTCTCTGTCTCTCTCCTACCCTTCTACTGTCTCTAAAAAATCAATATAAAAAATATCCTCAGGTGGGAATTAACAACAACAAAAAGAAATGAAAAAAAGCATTTCCTGCCAAGACCGGTTTGGCTCAGTGGATAGAGAGCGTCGGCCTGTGGACTTGAAGGATCCCAGGTTCGATTCTGGTCAAGGGCATGTACCTTGGTTGCAGGCACATCCCCAGTGGGGGGTGTGCAGGAGGCAGCTGACCCATGTTTCTCTCTCATCGATGTTTCTAGCTCTCTGTCCCTCTCCCTTCCTCTCTGTAAAAAAAAAAAAAAAGCATTTCCTGAAGCAAAATAAATGTCTGGAAACATTTATGAAAGAATCCCAATAAAATATTTACTTAACATCTATTGTTTTTAAAAATGGCTACATGGAAAGAGTTTTGTTAATCTTCTTACTGCTTTAAGTTTGAAGGATTTTCTACCATTAGAAAATTCCAGGGTACTGGATAAGACTCAGAAGTTAAGTAGTAAAACAAAATAGACAAGTATGATTTAAACAACTACTCCTTGTCAGCATAGTGATTTTTAAATGTCATTTCAATTCTGTATCCCTCAGCTGAAAACAGATAAAGGAAGCGACACATTGAAACGAAAAAAAATTATTTTTAGCTATTAATTAGTTGATTTTTGTTAAGCCTTTAAGCCAATTTGTAATTTATTAAAATAAGTTTGCCCATTCCTGGTGGCAACATCGTAAGTAAATTAATGTGAACACACACACAAAATAAATAAAATAAGTTCCTGGATAACTTTCCTAAATTCGGCACTACAAAGAATATGTGAAAAAAAGGTGATCCCTATCTGATAAATTTATAAGCTTTTGTTTTGCTAAGGAGGGACATTTTGTAGAAATATCTTTAACACTAAACTTTTTGTTGTTGTTAATCCTCACCTGAGGATAATTTTTTCCCATTGATTTTTAGAGAGAGTGGAAGGAAGGGGGAGAGACAGAGAGAGAAACATCGATGACTCTCTCACATCGATTGGTTGCCTCCTACATGTGCCCCCAATTGGGACTGGAATGAGCCTGCAACCCAGGTACACGCCCTGACTCTTTAGTCCTTGGCTGAAAACACTCTCACCACTGAGCTAAACCCGCTAGGGTTTAACACTAAACTTCTTAAACTTAGTAGCTTGTTGACTCATTTCTCCTGCTTTATCAAAAGAAAAAGCAGATGAAGATGTAGCCAGGAAAAGAACCCTCTATACCAGGGTATATAAACAAAACCAGAAAAACCTAGGTAAGACCAGGATTACTAGTGGAACTCCCATTTTTCTGGTCAGTTTGTGGCCAAGAGTCCACTGACCAATATGGGCAAGAAAGACTTTTAAAACTGACTTGACTGGTAGAAAACAGGCTATCACAGTTCCAGATGAGTGACCAAGAAAGGACTCAGTTTTCAAAAGGTCTAGAATAGACAATGCTCTCCAATAACAACTCCCAGATGGCAGTCAGGTGGAACAGATGTTAAAAATATGAGTTCTGGAGTCAAGCTGCCTGACTCTGAATCCAAATGCTGCCATTTACTGAGAGATTTTGGCAAAGTTATTTAATTTCTTTGACCTCATTAGTAAAATGTAAGTAATAACAGTACCTACACCTTATTGAGTTATTTGGAGAATGAAATGAGATAGTGCACATCAAATGCTTAATGTAATACTTGGCACACGGTTAGCACTCAATGAATGTTGTCTATTATTATTACCAGAGACAGGCCAGTGTAACAGCAATGTTTTGATGTGGAGATCTTTTGCTTTAAATATTAATCCTATCATAAAATTATTATTTTTTGCTGTGCACAATAAACATCCCTGAGTCTTATGCCTTCCCTAACCTTTATCCTTATTATGGGGGTAATGGGTTCATTTCCTTTTTGCAGTTCTACTTGATATAGTCATGAGAATTAGTTGAGAAATCATATAGAAGTGGCTCTATGGGCTGTGTTAGTCCTATTTAAAGTGTCATTTTTAAAGAGTTCTAAAGCATTAAACATGATGTTTTCTTTATTTGAATCTTTAATAAAATGTTATTACTGAGACTGAGAGAATAGCTGAAAATGTAATCATAGGTTTTTTTGTGGAGTCTGAACCTGAGATAAGGAATTGTACTATGACCCTAATAGTCTCTATCTCCATTTCCTCCTTTAAATGCAGTTTGTGATTCAACAGGCATATAAAAAACAGCACTGGTGTCCATCTTCAAAAACTTGAAATGGAAAAGTATAATCCAGTATCAAGTAGTTGAATCTATTAAGTGTAATCAATGTAATTATTAAGGAGCCACCAGAGAAAACAGTAATATGCAAATTGACTGTCACTCCAACACACAAGATGGCCACCCCCATGTGGTTAAAGATGGCTGCCCTCATGTGGAGACAAGATGGCTGCCACAAGATGGCCCACAGGAGAAGGCAGTTGGGGGAGACCAGGCCTGCAGGGGAGGGCAATTGGGGAGGACTAGGCATGCAGGGAAGGGCAGTTGGGGGGGACCAGGCCTGCAGGGGAAGGAAGCTGGGGATGACCAGGCCTGCAAGGGAGGGCAATTGGGGGGGACCAGGCCTGCAGGGGAGGGCAGTTGGGGGCAATCAGGCCTGCAGGGAAGGGCAGCTGGGGGTGACCAGGCCTTCAGGGGAGGAAATTTTGGGGGAACCCAGGCCTGCAAGGGAGGGCAGTTGAGGGGGACCAGGCCTTCAGGGAAGGGCAATTGGGAGGGGACCAGGCCTGCAGGGGTGAACAGTTAAGAGTGATCCAGCCGCAGGGGAGGGCAGTTAGGGACAATCGGGCCAACAGGGGAGCAGTTAGGCAATGATCAGGCTGGCAGGTGAGTGGTTGGGGGATGTTCAGGCTGGCAGGCAGGGATAGGGGAAATCAGGCAGGTAGGCAGCAATCCTGGATTGTGAGAGGGATGTCTGACTGCCTGTTTAGGCTTGATCCCACCAGGTTCAGGCCTAAACTGGCAGTCAGGCATCCCTCGAGGAGTCCCAGATTGGAGAGGGTGCAGGGTGGGCTGAGGGATTCACCCAACCCTATGCATGAATTTTCATGCACCGGACCTCTAGTATGAATTCAGATTATAAATGAATTCAGAATATAATTGTTTTCCCAGATTGAGCAGAGTCAATTTAGTATGGCCCTTCCTGGAGTGATCAAGTATGAAGCTTGTTTGTCTCATGGCCCTGAGCCTCACCCCATCTTTCATGACATCTTTGTGCATTATTCTATCCTAGAAGTGGGGTCAGCAAGGGGATTAGGCTCAAGGATGGAATGGGATTTCAATGTCACACACTAGTAATAAAAAAAAAAAAATCAAAAGTGTAGCAGTAATATTCCTACATCCAATCCTACATTTTGAATATATGATTAAATGGTCCTAGCAGAGGTACCCCTGCCCGACCAGACCCTGCCCCCACCAGCTTTCCTCCACCTCACTCTCCTCTTCCCCCTCCCCAGGTATTTTTTTTTCTGGGCTGCTGAACCTAAGGAGCCTGAAAAAAAGTCCTGGCAACATAAAAATTTCTCAAACCAGTTTTAATTCACTAATTATATATCAGGAAAACTTAAAAATCTGATGTAAGAGTATATTACTTTATTAAAAACTAAAGGCCTGGTGCATGAAATTTGTGCATGGCTGTGTGTGTGTGTGTGTGTGTGTATGTGTCCCTCAGCCCAGCCTGTGCCCTCCTGCAATACAGGGCCCCTCGGGTAGGGTCTCTAGGCCTGGCCAGTGATCAGAGCTTTCCTTCCCCTGTCTGTGGGCAGCTAGCCCCACCCCTACCACTGCTTGCCATCTGTGCGGTGGTGCCTCCTTTCCCCCCGCCACCAGTCGCTTCCCTCTGCAGGGGTGCAATTGCTTGGCTGGTCTGGGCCTCCCTCTGTGGGGCAATCATGGGTGAATGGCAGGGCCCCCAACCAATTGCATTGCACCTGCCTTGGCTGGCTTGGCGCCAGTATGTGTCATAGCATGGTCATCCAGACCATCATTCTGCTGTTTGGTCATCTAGTTGATTTGCATATTACACTTTTATTATAGACTGAAGGTCTGGTGCACGAAATTCATGCACAGGGGGAGGGGTCCCCTCAACCCAGCCTGCATCCTCTCCAATCCAGGACTCCTTGGGGGATGTCCGACTGCCGGTTTAGGCCCTAAACCGGCAGTCAGACTTCCCTCTCACAATCTGGGACCACTAGCTCCTAACTGCTCACCTGCCTATCTGATCACCTCTAATTGGCCCTCCCTGCTAGCCTGATCACCCCTAACCACCTCTACCTGCCTGCCTGATTGCCCTTAACTGCCCCCATGGTGGCCTGGTTGCCCCAACTGCCCTCCCCTGCTGGCCTGGTTACCTCACGCAGCCTGTTGTTTGGTCATCTGTCTGGTTGTTTTGGTTGTGATGGCCCCTGACTTTTTATATATTAGGATTTCAGTAGCTCAATTAGTTTTTTCAGGATAGCCTGGAGAGTTGGAAGAATGAAACAATTGGCTTTTTCTCAGATTTAGTAGTCAATTATGATTCTGAATAAATTAAGCTAAAATAATGTACATACAAATTCTTAGGTAAGTTAAATTCAGTAGTTGAATACTCTTAATTCTAAAAGTCTAATCGGAAATTATTGTAAATATCTTTAAAAAGCTTTTGGTCCTTCATGACTTAATGTAACAAAATTTTATGTAAGAGCTGCTAATTTTACATAAGAAAGAAACCTGCTGCTGTGTATATACTTAAGAAGATTCTTACACATAGTGAATTGATTCATGATGACAAACTGAATTATTTCAGTGACGTTCACTGAGCTTATTCTATTCTTTATATAAACTTATAGTTTTTGTCCAGACATCACAATGACAACTCTTGCAAATTACTCAACCTCTCTGATCATCTCTTCAGTGGCAAAAGAGAAAAATTCTACCTCCATTTCAAGGTTGTTAGAGTAGTTAACTACTAGTAATTCATGAGAAGTCCCCAGCATTATGCCTCTAACTTCTTAAGTTCTTAGTAAATGGTATTATTTTGACTTAAAGGATTTGTGTATCCAAATTAAAGCATCTTAGCCAGGTGATTTATGAAGTCCTTTCCAGCCTTCTAAGTTTGTGAAAATTAAGCAGAATTTAGACATGACTACAGTAAAATACTTTTATTATATAGAAAGATTAGCTTTTCTACTGTAGTGGGCTTTCAAAAGGGAAAAGTTGTTTCACTAATGATCTACCACCATCTCATGATCTAATAATATAATTTCTCACAATGTAAGATTTGACAAAATTTCATTCTCTGTGTTACCATAATTGTTATGACTATTCTCACTCCTTAATCTCTCTAGGTACTGACTTTAGTACTAAAGGTTTCTTCTTTTCCTTTCTTTTTTTAAATCCCTTTCGAGAGAATAAGGAAGATGCAGGTGTGTGTCTGTGTGAGGTCATTGGGCAGACAGAGATGCAGTTATAAAACAGATGGTCTAATGAAACTTAGTGATAAAAAAGAAAATGTTACCTGTTGAGCTTGAGTGACCATCTCCTTATAGATAGTATCCAAGCTGACATTTGATAAAGTGGTTAATGCTGATACAATTGTTTCTGCTTGTGCTTTGTCAAATCCTGTAGGCAGCAAATAGGTATTTATATTTTTTTAAAAGTGCACATTCTTATCAGAATACATAGCTGGAATAACTTTCCCTATAAATTGTTATGTTTTTATAAAATGGTTACAATAAAAATTTGGCAGATTATGCTAAATTACTCTCTAAAAGCATTCTACAATTTTAATGCCTACTATTACCCCAGTCTATATCAACACTGATATTGTCTTATTTATTAATTTTTAATTGTACATTTTATTTTGAAATAACTTTAGTTTTATTTACTTTTTAAATAAGAAATACATTTACATGATGGAATGTTAAAAATGTTTAATGGGTGAGAGGTCTCTGTTCCAGTTATATTTTACTGCATAGCAAACCACCCCAAAACAGTGGCATACAACAGTGACAAGCAGGTCAGTTCTTCTTTAGAGGTCTCTTCAGTCTTTTAAGTAAAAGTACTTAAGTAAAAACACTTTACTTTTAAGTAAAAAAGTATTACATAAAAAATGGTATTGCATTATTATTTTAATCTGTACCTAAAATTTGCATTTCCTTGGTCAAACATCTTTACATATGCTTTGACTACTGATATTTTCCTGTGAACTGTTTATAGCTTTTACCCATTTTTCTGTAAAATTGCTGAGCTTTTTCTCATTGATTCATATGTACTCTTTATTAAAACATAGGCTCATTGTCATGTTTCTGTAAAAAAATATTTCTGTAGTCACATCTGTATTTACTTTCATTGTTTTAGTTTTGTTTTGTTCCCTCTAAAAATCTAAACATATCCTATATTCTAGTACTCTATTATAGTTTTTCTTTCATTTTTTTATATTTAGCTTTTAGTCAGTCTCAAATTTATTTTTCAGTAAGATCATATATATTTTTCCCAATGGCTGGTCAGTTACCATAACTCATTAGTCCTTCCTTTCCCTATTTGTGATACTTTATTGCTTGCTAAGCCCATATGTGTGTGTGTGTGTCTGATTCCCATTCTATAATCTTTTTTTTTTTTATGTGATAATACATAATTTAAATAACTGTTTTGATATCTGGTCAGTTTTTGTGCTTGTTATTTATTTTCTTTTTTGCTGTTCTTAAACATTGTCCTTGTACTTCCACTTGGACTTCAGTATCAGCTTAGAAATTCTTGTTGATATTTTTTACATAATTGGAACCACTCTACACATGTAATTTTACATAATGCTTTTTTCACTTACATACTTGAACATAATAAAGCAACACCATTTTTTATGACTATAAAATATTCTATTGCCTGGATAGCACATTTAAATAGTGACCCTTAATTGTTCCTAATAGTGATATTGTCTTGACTAGGTAATATATCATGAGTGGTGTTAATTTACTCTGTCGAGAGATACCCATGTTTCTCACCATGAGTTTCCAAGTCCTGAACCAATGCATGGGTATCAAAAGTTAATTTCCTTTGTTCTAAAGGAGTTATGTCCACTCGCCTTATATCATGTCCTTCTTTGGTTGTGGTGGTGAAGAAGTCTGAGAAGAGAAGACAGTATTTTTATTTCTTGTCATAACTAATAGAAGTAGCATACTTTAGCTTCTAAAGAATTTTCCCCATTTATTTATAATACAGTTCCAGCTCTTCTACTTAGGAATTCTGTAATTTCAGGCAAGATAACTGACTTCTCTGAGCCACTGACTCTTTTATCCAAAGGCTGGCATAATAAACATTCAATAAATGTTTCCTTCTTTTAGTATTTAGAAATGTTTGTTTGTATATTCTAAAATAATATACATTAAGAGCTTTGATTATCACTGCCACATCTCTACTGGAGAACATAAACTGCCCAACTTGCCTCAGTGCTCAAAAGTTTTTTATAGTGTTATGAGAATTTTTAATAGCTATATCCCCATCCAAAGTAGCTTTTTGTACTCCCACACTTACATATTCAGTTTATTTCCCACATAGTTCTGTTCTAATCTGAAATTATGCATGATTTGTTTCTCTGAATCACAATATAAGCTCCATGAGGACCTGTTTTTTATTAGTTTTTTTTTTAATACCTAGAACAGTGGTTGGAAATAGTTGGGCTAAAATATTTTATTGTTGAATCAATGAATTTAACTTTAAAACTGGAGTATTTGCTGTTAACAGCAAAGCTCTAGGAAGTTTCACATTTTAAAAATATATGTCCTATTTCAATAAAGTCCCAATTCTTAAGGCATGGGGATGATGAGCAAAATCAGACATAACATGTTTTCATTGATTTTATATGTTAGTAGGGAGGAAATAGATTAAAAAAAATCTAAATATAAATTCAATTCAAATGATGAAGAGTAAGGGGCCACTTAAGGTTTCTCCAAGATTCAAGAGCTCTAACTCAACAAATATGTTGAAGCATTATCGTTTACTCATGGTGATGTATTATTAGTATTATATGCACTTCAAAGATCTCTCAAAGTGTTTAATATTGTCTTCATTTGAATATGTAAACAAAGTTCACCTCTAAAAGTTTACACAGATAGGACTGGGATTGGGGTGATTTCCCAGGGTTCAAAAAATGTCACCTCCTTTTAGTAAAAGCCATCTAATGTGCATGCAAGTCAAACACCTAAATATAGGACCAAAGAGGTTGTGAAGGACCCTGGCAGCCGAACAGCCAGCCGTCTTATGGGGGAATCAACAACTGCGGTCTTACTGTGAGTAAAATGGAGCAATGCGCAAAACAGCACAAAACAGAGTGGGTGCTGGCTGGCTCATTTCACCTGGCCCTGAAGATCCCAGGTGAACACAGAATGCTAATATTAGTGCCAGTCAGCCAATCGCCTGCTCTAACGGGTTTACAAACTGGTGGTGATGGGGTGGTGGGCTGCTGGTGGTGGCGGCGGGTGGGTTCTGAAAACTTGTCTCAGAACAGAGTCGGCTGTCTTTCAGGCCACACCGCTGACAGGGGTGCCAGCAGTCCAACCGGTAAGTCCCAGCATCCACACTGTTTAGCTTTTGAAAGGCGACTGCTGCTGCTCGCAGAGGACTGAAAACCACAGCGAAAACAAAGCAGGCCTGACAGAGGCTGCAGCCTCCCAATAACCTGGGTCCGAGGCCAGCACCCACATACGAGTCTAAGTCTGAGCAGGCCACGAGAGAAATGAGGCCTCTCCGGACACCGATTACCTCACGCTGGCCCCAGGCAGACCCACGAGGGCGGGTGACCGGCTCATTTGACAGTAAAAAGGAAACGGGAGCTCAGAATGAAGCCTGCCGAGACTCTCGTGGTGCCGCCGGGGGAACCCCAGGCCTTCAGAGGCTCGCTCTCAGGAGGGGCAGGCGTCCTCCTCCAGTCCTGGCGCCGGGCGCGAGGCCGGGCGGCAGCAGCGTCTCCAGCACCGGGAGAGCGCCGGCCAGGAGGGCGTGGCACCCGCACCCACGTCTCGGGTTCGCGGGAGCATCCTTTCTCTGGGACCCAGTCAGATTTCGGGACACGGGACCTTCCTCACCTCTCCGCAGGGTCGGCAAGAAACACCCGCGGGGGGTTGAAACCCGGCGGCCCCCGAGGCTTTCAGAGCGCAGGAACCGCCAGACACTGCGACCCCACATATCCCTAGTTTCCCGGTCAGCGGGAAGCGAAAGGCTGGGTGGATCACGCTCAGACTTTCGGGTACCGTAGTTCTGGCGCCGCGAGGATGCCGGGAAATGTAGTTTTCGACCTGTCGCAAGAATCTCGATCAGCGCTAGCTCGCACAGCGGCTCCGCAAAGCGGGGCCTTCTCACAGACGGACCCACAATTCACTGGCATAGGTCAGAGCGGCTCCGCCTCGCCCACCACCCTTTTCCAGCCCCTACGCGCCGTTACCGCCCTAAGGAAGCGGGATCTTGTCTTTGAACCTTCTGGCTCCCACTTCCTGACCATGAGGTACCGTTCAACAGCAGAATAACCCTGGAGAACTAGCAGCCATTGCGCCTTTGCGTCTCTGGGAGATGGAGTCACATTTAGCCTCACAGCAACCTGGAACCTGAAGTCCTTAGCCGCTAAGTCTTCTGGGTGAGGGTGGGAGGTCGCGTAGAAGCCTTCTGGGAAATGTAGTCCAGAGAATTCCTCATTCTTGCTGCCTAACATCCTGCAGCTTCGCCCTCTGGTGCACAGGAGGAGGAACTTGAGCTGGTTGAGTCCCTCTTCAGGGAAACGGAATTCCTCTGCTTCTAGGGTAGATCTGATGATATTCACTACTTATCCCTCTCAGACCTCAGTTACTTCAAACTTTGCTCTACTTGGTAAAATGCTCAAAATAACAACACACAGTAGTTGTGGAGCTAATACACTTTTTTTTTTTTGTAGATCTAAGATGGCAGCAATCATTACTTTTTAATGGCTTAATTATTCTCGTAATTATCCAAACAGTAAGTTCCTTGCTGTTTTGGGAACGTCAGCTACGTAAAAAGCACCAATTCTACCCACTCAGGCACGTGAAAAGACCCACCCTTGATTCCTGCCAGCAAGGGCTTTAACATGGAGAGGAAATATAAATGGCTATTAAAAATTGAAAATAAATAAAAAAGACAGTTTAATTTCACCAGTTAAGAAAAGCCTTTAAAGATTTTAAAAAGTGATAATATTAATGCTATCAAGTATGCAATTTGGGCTACTCATGCTCCTGGCAGGAGTGTAAATTAGTGCAATATACTTGGAAAGCAATTCAATAATATATATCAAACCTCTAAAAAGTGAATAGCCTCAGTTTCACTTTTTAAAAATTTCTTTGATTAAGGTGGTACATATGTTGCTTATTCCCCTCTTAGCCCCTATCCTCCCAACTCATGCACTCACCCCCCTGTTGTCTGTGTCCGTTGGTTAGACCTATATTCATGCATACAAGTCCTATGGTCGATCTCTCCCCCTTAAGAATCTATCCTAAGAAAAAATAATTATACTTGTAGCTAAGACTTAAAAGTTATAGTCCTTGCAGTGTTATTTATAGTGAAAATTTTTAATTATTTCAATATGTAAAAGTGATTCAGTAACTTGCAGAAGTGTTTCAAGTTGGAATAATATGCAATCATTAAATATTTTTTAAAAATTTACACACACACACACACACACACACACACACACACAGCTGACCCTTGAACAATGGGTTTGGGGTTCAGGGTGCTGATGATCCCAGCCTAGTCCAAAATCTATATATAACAATTGACTCTGCAGTATACCCCTTCCCATCCACAGATTCAACCAGTTGGGGACAAAAAAATGGTATTTTCCATTTACAATTGGGAATTGTGGTTGTGAATGTAAAAATACATTTTCAGCCTAAGCTTGGTCGAATTTACAGATGTGAAACCTATGGATACAAGGTCTGACTGTATTTATTGGAAAGAAAATCAGTGTGTAAGTGAATCAGTGCAGTCCAAGCCAGTGCTATTCAAGGGTCAATTGTGTATTTCCAATATGATTATAATTCTGTTAAATGATATGTACCCTAGGCTGAAAGAGTTCACAGCCACTGGAAGATACAGACCAGTAAGTGGGACCACAGTGTTTTTATTTACCTTAAAGTAATGATAATAAAAAAGCACTCCTTTTTATTTATTATTATTGGCTATTGTTTATATTACTGTAAAACTCTCTCCCCAACAGAAATACAGGTGTTGATTAGTCAGTGACCAAAGCTGGACCAATCCTGTTCTCTTTCATGGAATTGGCTATTGGATTCAGGGATTATTAATCATTCACTAAACTTGGCTGGAACTGCAGAGCTGGGACAGCCATAGTCTGCCCAGTGGGCAGGAGAAGTACAGAGAGGCAGCAGCAGGGGTAGCAGATGGAATGAGTGGAGCTAATAGATTTAGCCGCTTCCTGAGACCCGCTTTATGTTTTCGTGTGTTTCCAAAATCTCCTTTTTGTATTCTGAAAGTCTTAATTTATAAAACTATTTTCCCATAAATTTGTTAATATTTTTATAAGTGTGTTGAGAGAATAAAGGAGCTAATACATATAAAATACTTAGCACAGTTCATGGCACATGTAAACATCCAATAAACAGTAGCTATTTTTTATTAATAATGCTTGTTGACCTTGCTCAGTGTTGGGAGGTAGTTCTCCATGGGTCTTTCATACCTCCCATAGAGAGGCCTTCTCTGCATTTTGTTATGGACTCTCTTTTTATTTTTTTTAAAAAATGTATTTTTGTTGATTTCAGAGAGGAATGGAGAGGGAGAGAGAAATAGAAACATTAATAATGAGAGAGAATCATTGATCGACTGCCTCCTGCATGACCCCTACTGCAACCTGGGCATGTGCCCTTGATTGGAATCGAACCCAGGACCCTTCAGTCCGCAGGCCGATGCTCTAGCCACTGAGTCAAACCAGCTAGGGCATGGACTCTCTTTTGAAGGAAGTTTGTATGATGAGCAGCCTTGAGAAATATAGTCTCCCTCTGGAGCAGTAGGCCTCATGCTTGCTGCCTATTGTAAAAGATTTGGGTTTTCCTAGCTCAGGGTTTCTCTCTGTAATGCAAGCCACCAGATACCCAGGTACATTCCTGGGTCCATCTGCATCATCCTCATGAGACTTGGGAACTGGCACAAATATGCTGATGCTCATGTAGCTTACTGTGCCATGAGTAATTATGTCATTTGTTTCTGGCCAAGGATTCTCATGTCTTTTGCCAATGTCCATGCAACTGGGACAGGCTAACTAGTTAGCTTGAAAATAGGGTAAGATCTCAGACCCTTCACAGTCCTTGACAATCACTGCCCTACTCTGGACTTAAAACATTTTTTCCCCAATCCTTTCCATTTTACTCACAGGGTACTAGGCAGGTTTAAGGTTACATTGAGGAATGTAAGGAAACAACTCAGAAATATAACAATTTGATTTTTTCCTGTGTGCAAAGATTTCTGCTCTTTAAGAACTTGTAATATAGCTGGGAGAAAGGAACAAGTATATTGGTTCCACACAAGGCATAATAGATTAGTGCCATCTAAAGACTACAGAAAACAAATCCTTCAGATTAGTTGAGAATTATACTTTTCGGTCATGGTTATCAATAAGAAATAAGGTTTGAGCCCTGTCTTAAGGGTTTTTGTTAGATGGAGGTTGTAGGGCAGAAGTCTAGGAGAGAGGACGGAATGAGCAAGGATGGTTTAATGATCTTCATGCTCTTTCCTACTTCACAGCTTTGCACATTGTCTTCTCTCAACTTGGAATGTTTTCTCCTCTTTTCTAGCTGGTTAATTCCTTCCTGTCCTTCAGATCTCATTTATATGCCACTTCGGTAGGATTTCATTGTGGACTTCTATAGCAAGCCAGCCTTCCCATGTCTCTGCACTCCTTCTTTCTGTCCTCCATGAAGGTGGAGAACACATCTGTCACTGTTTTCTCCAACACCTAGTACAATGCCTGGGCCAATATGAGCCTGCGGTAAATATGTACTGGATGAATACATAAATGTTCAAAACATAGTCACAGTTGAATGATAGTCTGGGACACGAGGAGTTATTTGGGAGACTGGGTGGAATTGGAGGATAGAAATCTGATAAAAAGAAGAATAGAAAAGATCAACAAACTTGGGTTTCTTACAATAGACTCAGAAGACTTCAAATGTTTTTGAGCCAAGTAATAAAAGCCAGTTTTTTTTAAAAAGAGTGTCTTTCCAGAGAATAACTACAGTATTTGGCATTTCTCATCCAAATGCCCAAGGAGGGCCTGGCCCCGAGGAAAGCAGCCTAATTTGTCCGAACCTCAGAGGCCAGTAGGGGGACAGAGAGGTAGGTCCTGGATTTTTCATTGTGAAGGAGCACTTTTATTAATTCTTACCCTATGTGCCTTAAATCTAAACACTCATTATCACCACATGTAGGAAGCCATTATTTATTTTACTAGATTCAATGAATTCAAGACTGCTAGTGCTGTAAGCAATGCTGATCCGACCGACACCATGCTGATACATTTCAGCTGAAGGCAAAGGCACTTGCCAATTTTTTGGTGGTTTTCAATTTTTTCTCCAGTGATGGTTAGACATTTTGAAATTCCAGGACCCTCTCCAGTGCTCTTTCCTCTGAGGCCCAGAGGTTTGGGGACTCAGGTTGGACACAGTTGCATGAGATGGCCAACAGCCTTCCAGCACAGGGACTGTAGCTTCGGTGACTTCAGGGAGAGAAGGTGCAGCCTGGACCACTCACATGAGTCAGGCCTTTTCTCCTGGAGTAGGTGGGAAGGAATCCCAGTGTACTTTCGGAAGCAGGTGAATGAGACAGAGAGACCCAGTGGTCCCATTTCCTTTCTTAACTTACTTGCAGTTCTTGACACTAGAGGGAGTATGAGGACAGAACAGAGGACAGTCCTTTGCTTTTATTTCTGCAATTCATTTTACAGTTTATGAGTCAGAGGAGCCCACTGTTACAAAAGCTTTGTGTTACTTTACGTTAATATTAGAGGCCTGGCGCACCAAATTTGTGGAGGGTAGGGTCCGTAGGCCTGGCCTCCCCACCTCCCATTCTTTCCTTCCCTTGCTCCCTCAGTGCCCCACTGCCGCCACTGATCGGCTGCCATGTTCTGCGCCGCCTCTGGTGGTCAGCACACATCATAGCGAGCGATCGCACTCCCAGTTGAACTCCTGAGTGGACAATTTGCATATTAGCCACACACACACATATATATATCATTGAAAGTGACCACCTACCCTTATCTCCACAAATCTGGGGAAAATGCTTTTCCTGAATTATACTAGGGGCGGTCAATGACACCCAATTACGCTTTTGCTGTTTATAATGAATTAAAGGGAAGAATGATTAAAAGAAAAAAGGACTATTAAAGCATTATATACTTTGCATTGTTACATCAGTGTAAAGTATCTGACAGTGACTCTTGTTGATGACCTATTTATTCCTTCAACGAATTCTTCCTGCAGACTCTTCATGGTGCCAGGCAACGTGCTAAGCCATGAGGCTAAAGACAGAAGACACAGTCCTGCCTTCAGGTTACTGTCAGTCTAACTGTAATCAATACTATAATGAAGGGGAGTATAGACTGCAGAGGGGAAAGCTTAAGAGAGGATGATATTACCCAAAGCAGGGAGCCCTGGGAAGACTTTCAATTGGAAGGATGACTAGGACAGTATTTTAGTGAAGTGGGTTTGGTGGTCAGTGGTGTGGATATGTTGTGTGCAAAAGGCAACAATACTTGCAAAAGCCAGGAAGTATTTGTGAGAGAGCCTGTCTTGTCCAGGAACTGAGAGAGTGGTTGGAGCAATGGGTCACGGGTAGAGTAAGTCAAATGCTAACGGTGGTAAAGGTGGGGCTGGCCCTCAAGGTCACTTTGACTTCATCAGTGGGTAAAGTGGAGTCACCGATGGATGTTAGGCTGGGAAGTGGCATTGAAAAGTGGCATTGCCTGCTCTTTGCTCTCTTATGCAGTGTGGACTTTCAGGAGTCATAGCCTAGTTTTCACCTAGGTACCCTGTCCTAGATGCTGAGCTGGGAGACTATTGAGATCCCCTCTTTCCTGGCCAGGGCTGATCCCTTGTCTGGCAGAGTCCACTTGTCCACAGTTTGCATTGAGGTGTGGGATCAGAGAAGCCTTCCTCACTGTGGGGTTTGGGTACTTAGCTCTCACAGGGACCTGCTGGGAAATAGGATTTCAGGGTCTCCTCACCTTTGGGGCCCAATTTCTACAGTGGGAGCTAGAAGAGCTGGGAAATCTCACCAGAGCTATACCATGACATGTGTTCTCCCTCCCAAACACAGTTCTTTGCCAAAGAACTTATATTTGGGTGTTGCTTTGCCTCTTTATATGAGCTCATTCATATGCATTAGCTCTTGTGAACTCCTTAGCAACTCTATGAGTTGATTATTATTGTCCTATTTACAGATGGGGAAACTGAGGTTCAGAAGGCCAAAGCTACCAGGTCACAGAGCAGGTCACAGAGTTCCGAATTGAACATACTGCTCCCTGTACAGAGAACTCACCTCTGCCGCTCTCCTTTCCACCATTTATTCTCCTAGAGCACAGGATACAAATTAGGAAATTGCAACTTCTCAGACATATGACCTCTCATTCCTTAAGAGGCTGCGTTTTTTTCATGTATTCAAGAAAACCAAACATCTAGTACAGAGGTGGCAAATAGGTTTCATTTGTAGGACAATTCCCTTCGATTGACTGCTCAGAACAAAGCATTGAATTGTGTGAGGCTGCCTGGTGCAGCAGGAAAGAATATCACTGTTGACTGGCACTGTCTGCTGTGGATGCAGGTGAGGGCAGGGGTAGCACATATGTCATTTCCAGTACGCATTTCCAGGAAGACCTAGAGGTAACAAAAGGTGTCCTCTACAGATTTATAAGGTTAGGTATCAACTTTTTTTAAAGTTAAATCTTTATTATTCAGATGATTACATTTGTTTCTCTTTTTTCCCCTCCATAGCTCCCCTCTCCCCTGCTCCCATCCTTCCCTCTACCCTTACCTCCCTCCCGTTGATCTCATCCATAGGTGTATGATTTTTGTCCAGTCTCTCCCTATACACCCCTCACCCCTTTCCCCCTGAGAATTATCAGTCCACTCCCTTTCTGAGCTCCTGATTCTATTATATTCACCAGTTTATTCTGTTGATCAAATTTTTAATTCACTTAATTTTTAGATTTACTTGTTGATAGATATGTATTTGTTGTTCATAATTTTTTGTCTTTTACCTTTCTCTTCTTCCTCTTCTTAAAGAGCATCTTTCAGCATTTTATATAATACTGGTTTGGAGTTGATGAACTCCTTTAGCTTTTTCTTATCTGTGAAGCTCTTTTTCTGCCCTTCAATTCTGAATGATAGCTTTGCTGGATAGAGTATTCTTGGTTGTAGGTTCTTGCTATTCATCACGTTGAATATTTCTTGCCACTCCTGTCTGGCCTGCATTGTTTCTGTTGAGAAATCAGCTGACAGTCGTATGGGTGCTCCCTTGTAGGTAATAAACTGTTTTTCTCTTGCTGCTTTTAATATTCTCTCTTTGTCCTTTGCTCTTGGTATTTTAATTATGATGTGTCTTAGTGTAGTCCTCTTTGGATTCCTTTTATATAGGGTTCTGTGTGCTTCCTAGACTTGTAAGTCTATTTCTTTTACCAGATGTGGGAAGTTTTCAGTCATTATTTCTTTAAGTAGGTTTTCAGTATCTTGCTCTCTCTCTTCTTCTGGCACCCCCACAATTCTGATGTTAGTACGCTTGAAACTGTCCCAGAGGCTCCTTACATTATCTTCACATTTTTGGATTCTTTTTTCTTCTTGCTTTTCCAGTTGAGTGTTTTCTGATTCTTTATATTTCAAATTTTTGACTTGATTCTTGCCTTCTTCTAGTCTGCCGTTAGGTCTCTGTATAATATTTTTTATTTCAGTCAGTGTATGTTTAAATTCTAGTTGGTCCTTTATCATCTCTAGTTGGTTTTTTTTTCATCTCTAGTGGGTTCTTTTTCATCTCCAGTTGGTTCTTTTTCATCTCCTCTAGGGTCTAGCTAACTTTATCCAACTTTTCTAGGATATTCTTGAAAAACCTTATAAGCGTGGTTTTGAACTCTATATCCTGTCGTTCGTTTTCCTCCATTTCTTTTGTTTGTGATCTCTTCCCTTGTCTGGGCATTTTCACTATGCCAGGAGAACTTCTGTATTGGATTCAGCCTTATGATACCAGACTTGAAAAACTGCAAAAGCCTCTCTGTTGAGCTTGGGATGGGTGGAGTCTCAGGGCTTAATGGACCGCCTTGCGTTCCAATCGATCCCACCCTCCAGGGCCCCCAAGTTTCACGTGACTGGGTAATTGCTGGAGTGGTCCCTGTGCGTGCCCACACTCTCGCAGTGCCTCTAGACTGCTGCCATTCCGGCTCCCCTGCACTTCGGGACCATATGAGTCTGGGTCCCCAGGGTTTCCGCCTGAAACTGGGGTTTAGTGTGGCGCAGGTGGGAGGGTCTGTCTCCCGCCCACTTGTGAAAGCCAGCGGCACTATCAGCAGTCGGTCCTCTGCACGCAGTGCTGTGCGCGCCACCAGACCTCTGATCTTTTGCAACTCCCCTAAATTTCCGTGCACTTCTCCCTTTTCACAGTCCAAACTCCCCCTGTATGAGTTTCGGCTGGATCTGGGGTTTAGTGTTGTAGGATAAGGGGTTCAATGCCATTGAGAGTCTCCGGTTCCCTCCCGCCAGAGAAAGCCAGCCAGATATTCCGGCACCCACTCTCTCGTGAGTCTCTGTACCTCAGATTTTTGCAGCTCCTCTGGGTCTCTGTGAGCCCCTCTCTTTCCTTATAGTTGTAGAATTTCCACTTAGCCAGCTTTCCTTTGGTTCTGGATGATGTCCATTCTGTCTTTTAGTTGTAGTTTTGAAATTGTGCGAGGCAGCAGTATAGGTGTTTACCTATGCCGCCATCTTGGATTCTCTCTCAACTTTAAAAAACTATATATATACATTTTATTGATTTTTTTATAGAGAAGAAGGGAGAGGGAGATGGAGAGAGAGTTAGAAACATTGATGAGAGACATCAATCAGCTGCCTCCTGCACACCCCCTACTGGGGATGTGCCCGCAACCAAGGTACATGTCCTTGACTGGAATCAAACCTAGTACCCTTGAGTCCATAGGCTGACATTCTATCCACTGAGCCAAACTGGTTAGGGCTAGATATCAACTCTTAAGTTGATGCTCACATGTAATGAGTCTAGTTCTTCTGGCTTAAATTATCCAAAAATTTGCCTCGTTTCATCCTAAATTTAGCAGCACAGTATAGAAGAGAAATTTCAGAATTTAGGTTCTTTTGGTAAGGTAGGCACTGGAAGGCATTTACATCTGGATCTGACATAGGAAGCTTGTGGCTCTGGTACATAAGCCGTTTCCTCACAGAAAGTTCCAACAAGGAGGAGAAAATCTTGGAACCAATCTTCCCTTTGCCTACAAAACGATCAAACTGTAATTATCACATTTAAGGGGTAATTGTTCCAACCTTCTTTCTTCTGCTGACACAAATAGAATTGCTGTGAAGATGGAGCAGTGTTTCCAGAACAGCTTCCTCCGAGCTTCTTTTTATAGCAGCGCTCAGGTCAGGCAAAGGTGCTGTGTGGGCGAGCCCTGTCGGGTCTCCTGGGTGTCAGCGTCTGAAACACTTCCCTCTTTACTGCTGGGCCCATGGAAACCCAGACCCCAAAGTAGCACCCACCTTGACCTTAGGCATTAGAACTTGAACCATTCTTGTTCGATCTCAGGACCTGCATAGGAGGTTGGACTGGTCTCAGGTATGCCGTAGGGTATATGAAATGGGGAGTCTGTTCCGAGATGCTGTCATGGGTACAGATGGAAGATAACAGCACTCAATAATAGAGTTCCCAGTAGGAGAAGAAAGGCAGGAAGAGCAATATCACACACTGAGCAACTGCTATGTTCTAGGCTCTGTGTAGGGGACTTTCTCATATGGCATTTCAGTTGGGTAGCAGAATCCCAGTGTTGAAGCACAGTGGAAAGAAATGACGGGGGTACAGTGTTTGGGAGTCAGCCAGGTGAGCAGTCCTTACCTGGGAGGGCTAAGGTCTTGAGCTTCTGTCTTTGGCCTTCAATCTGAGGAAGGGAGGGTAGCAGGACCCAAAGCAGACAGTACTGGTGGTCAGTTGGGGTGAACTTAGATAAAGTGATGGTAGAGTTGGGGGAGAAGAGCAAATGAAGCCCCAGGAATTTAGTTGTAGATTGCTGTGGGAAGGGGGTAGGGACAGGGGAATGGTAAGAAATGAAGCACTTTGTAGGTTACGCAGAGAGGTCTCGACTCCCCTCCCCCTTCCTCCTCCCTTCCTCCCTCGGCATGGCACTAGAAGAATATTGGAGGGTTTTAGGAAGATGAACTCTCCCTTTGGTGTCCAGTTGCGAAGGGATGAGTGAGATGCAGGGTAAGAAGGTTGTTAGTGGGCACCCTGCTACATGCTGGGGAGGCAGTATGCTTTGTCAGGAGTTTTTGGTTGCTAGTGACAGAAACTCACCTTGAGAACCAGCCCTGTGTTGGGGGCACAGACATCCTCCTCTACAGACATGGGGCAGAACAGGTCCAGCAGCCTGGGAGAGCTGGAACAAGGGTGGAACGTGAGCAGGCTCTTGCCATCTCATTGTTATTCCCTTCTGCCTGCCAGCTCCACAGGGCAGGTTAGTGACTAAGATAACGGTCTGTGGAGCCAGAGATTGTTGCTAGTTGAGTGACAGTGAGCTAGTTACTTAACCTGCCTTTGCCTCAGTTTCTCATTTGTAAACAAGGACCATCATATTATTTACCTCCTGGCGTTGTTATGAGGACTCAGTGAGTTACTGCACATAAAGGACTTGGCATAGTCCCTGGTTTAAGCACATAGAAGATCCTTAAATAGTGTTACTATTATTATTTCTATTTGACTGCAGATTGACTTTTCCCATAGGATAGGAAACAGACATCTCAGAGGTTTTATATCTAACGTCACCATCAGAGAGAAACTGACGGAGTTTCCTCTGTTGTCAGTTCAAACATGCAAATGGAAAAGAGTCACAGGCCAGCTTGAATTCAATTTCACTTCTGGACCAGTTAACATGGTCAAGTGGACAAATGCCATGATTGCTCCACTTTGGTCTGTGCTCCCCTGGGTAACTGCAAGGAGCACCTGGACAAAGCCCTGGCCAGTCTAGTGGAGGAGAAGCGGGATCCCCACCTCCCCCAGGTGATGGGTGCTGTGATGGAGGCTCTCTTTAAATCCAGTAGAAGTTCACGTTTCAGAAACTGCAGACCAAGGCCTTTGGGATCTCTGCATTTGATGGATGCTCTATGTTCTTCCACAGGATTTTGAAAAAAAATATGACAAATATTGTGACCCCGCTAGGCTTGAGCAATAAGTATCATAAAAGAATACGAAATACCATGTTTGGCTTCTGGGTGCCTGGTCAGCTCTTGGGCCCTAAGACCTCAAGCTCCTACCTGATGGCTGAGCCCTGCTTTCTGATTGGCAGGGCTTTCGTCCTGGGTGCCTGGGGCCCTGATCAACTCCCCTCCCTGACACAGTCTTCCCCCTTTCCCTTGGTAGAGCGCCTGGTCTGCATCTCCTGATGCCCCCAGACCTTTTGATGGGATTCAGTGACAAATTCCCAACCCTTGCCAGCCTTCCTTTCTAACAGAGCAGGGTAACGGTGAGGATGGAAATGGGAAGCACCACCATTCTCTGTCCTCCTTAACCTCCAGGGTCTCCTTTAGACCCAACTTCGTCACCACTCTTGTGGCTAAGTGACACTTTCCTATACATCCGCCTCCTAGCAGCCATGTGATTGAACTTCCCTCCTCAACAAATTTCCAAGTTAGTCTGTGTCTTGGACCTTTAAGGTGGTTTGACAATGTTCAAAGTGGAGAAGGTTAAAATCTGTAAATGTCAAGGGTCACGGTACAGAGGTGGAACAAGCTGACCCTGTATTCAGGAAGCACTTGAAAGCTTTGTGGTGCAGGCGGCATGCAGCTGAGCCGTGGATTTTGACAAGTCAAGGGAGCAGTCTGGTGGGTTAGAGGGAGACAGGGCAGGTCATGTTTTGGCGATGGTGGAAGTTAGATGTGCCCAAGGCTTAGGATGAATGGAGAGATTAATAGGAGATAAGGTCGGAATGTCACAAAGTCCTTAGGATCTCCAAGATAAGATTCTGAGTGTCTATTGCCCTGTGGTAAGCAATGAGCGGAGCCATTGTTATGAAGAAACAGAGTAGCGTGGGTGGGCCATGTGTGCGCTTGTCCTTAAGGAAGTCTGCCTGGCTGTGGTGACCCATGCTGTTTGCTCCGGATAAGATTTAAAAAGCCTCAAACTGCGAAATGTTTGCTCGCCCTGGTTTCACTTTCCAGAAGATGCTCAGAGTAGTGCTCAGTGAACACGCGTGGAACGGAGATGACCTTCCTGGAACATTTAAAAACCTTCTCGGGTTTCCTATTCTGATTGATAAATTCTCCGATTATGCAGTTAGGGACTAAGTCCCATTCATGTCAATAATTCCAGCATGTAGCCCAGGGCCCCTGAGCAGAGCAAGTGCTTCCTCTCTAACAGAGGTGGGTGAAGGTAAACTGAGCTGTGATGAAGGGGGTGGGGCTTTGAGTTGGGGGATTAACTTCGGAAGGTGGAAGGCCAGGAGCAGTCTGACAGGGAGTGAGCGTGGTAGTTGGAGGAAAAGGAATCTGTTCTACCTGGTGAAGCAGAAAGGGGTTTATGGAAAACATGATGGCTCACAGAATTCTTGGGGGGAAGGAGGCTGAAGGAACAGAAAGTACATGGAGTTTCTCTTCCAGGAATGACTCCCTATAGTCACACCACAGGGTTGCTGGCTTTGCCAAAACCAAGAGGCCAGGGAAACGGGAGGCTGCCGCCACAGCTGTGGTTCAGCTCCCTGCACACAGAAACGTGATGCCTTAGGCACTGTCCCTCTCCCCAGGCGACTCCATTCTGAATGAAGCCTCAGACCAGTGCATCTGATTAAAGAAACTAAATCACATGTAGGACCTAGATAAAAAGAGCTTTGGAAACTGTGTTTCTAGTGTGGTGGCCTCTGTTTTGAGCACCATAAAGGGGCCGGAATAGTCCAGTTCCCAGTGTCTGCCTCAGTGGGGCTGCAGGGAAGGCTGCCCGGACAGGGCTCAGGCACAGGGAGCCACAGCCCCTCACTTATTGAGCAAGCATTCACTGAGAACCTGCTGTGTTTGGGGCCTGAGCCAGGGGAAGTGCAGAGGCACAGTCCCTGCCCTTAGGGCCCTGACATTCTGAAGGGACAATACCGACATGGTCAGGATGAAATTCTCAGGCCTGTTTCCAGACTGGACTAGCTCCAGAGACTGGGAGAGAATGGTGCTGCAGGTGGAAGTCAGGTAGCACCCAAGCCCCACCCCCCAGAGGAGAAGGAGTACAGATCCTGGCAATGAATGAGGCTAGACCTCTGTGTATGAGACTTACCTTCTCTGAAGAGGGATTGAAATTATTATTATTACTATTTTTAATATATTTTATTGATTTTTTACAGAGAGGAAGGGAGAGAGATAGAAGGTTAGAAACATCAGTGAGAGAGACACATCCATCAGTTGCCTCTTGCACGCCTCCTACTGGGGATGTGCCCACAACCAAGATACACGCCCCTGACAGGAATCGAACCTGGGACCTTTCAGTCTCCAAGCAGACACTCTAGCCACTAAGCCAAACCGGTTTTGGCTGAAATTATTTTTGGTTTTATTCAGGCTCTTGGTTTATTTTTTAGTTTTCAGGTTTTCATTTTATAGGTCAACATGTGACAGGTTGCCTGCCGGATAAAATATGTGAACAGGTGCAAGAACAGGAAAATTAAGTAACAGCGAGTTTAAAAATATTAATGAAATCAGGACGCAAAGGAATCCTGAGCACTTGGTTTCCACTGCCGCTTGGTTAAGGTGCTGGATGTCTGAGGCTGTGAACACACAGGCTGATTCTGCAGGACATGGAGTGGAGGAGAATCATCCTTAAGGAAGAGCTGGAGAGGACAGAGCTTCAATCAGAAGAGAACGTGTGTAAATGAGCGTCCTTTGGAAGAACAGGGCCTGCACTGCTCCTGCATCATGTGTCTTGCCCTGTAGACAACGGTGCAGAGTCTGTGGGCCCCAGTCTAAGTCCACATCAGGCTCCGAGTCATTCTCTCCTCCTTTGATAGGGCCAAGCACTCAGTTACCAGTGGCTGCAGCCAGGGGGAGCCGGTCCACATGCTGTGCTAGCTCTGTGGGCCCCCAGCAGCGCCTGAGGCCCGCCCTCCTGCAGCCTGCTGGCCATGGAAGGCGGTTTGAGAACAAAAAGCCCTGGAAAGTTGAAAGACAAGGCCTCAGCTCAGGGGAAGAGAGGATTCTTAGTAGAGTCGGCATCATGGAGCCTGAACAGGAAGTACGGTCAGAATCCGGGGCCTCAGGAGCAGGATTGTGTAGCTCCTCACTTCATTGCTGTACCCAAGAAGTTACTTTTCTTTATTTCTCTTTATAAGTCTTTAGACCAGTCCAAGTCCCAGCAGGAAATGGCTGACATGCCTCAGCTGGGAGTTGTTGCTTTTGAAAAATATATTTGTATTAGTGAGGGAAAGAGAGAGAGAGAGAGAGAGAAAGAGAGAGAGAGAGAGAGAAAGAGAGAGAGAGAGAGAGAGAGAGAGAGAGAGAGAGAGAGAGACATACATTAATCGGCTGTCTTATGCATGCCCCTACTGGGGATCAAACCCCAAATCCTGGCATGTACCCTAATGAGAATTGAACCGGCAACCTTTCAGAGCATGGGATGATGCTCAACCAACTGATCCACAGGGACCAGGGCTCAACTGGGCATTTTGAAGCAACTGGGGGATCCTCCACAGTCCACACTGCCCCCTCATTCTCTGCTCCTCCTGTAGGAAGAGCCTTGCTACCCATCACTCGTGTGTGAACACATTCTGTTGCACCAGGCAGGGGAGATCCACTGTTTGAACCAGAGTTCAGAGCTTACCTATGGGCCTGCTTTCTTAGGATCTTTCTTAAGTTCTCTTTCTCAGGGAACACTGAAGTCATCATCTCTTTCTTGCTCTCTATGCTCCTTCAGCATCTTGCTCTGTGCTGTGTAAAGGTGAGACTGGCCAGGATTGCTTTCACCACCCAGCCGGTAAAGCACAGACCAGCTCTCCCGGGGGGCAGGCCAGCAGTGGCCTTAATGCTTTGGCTGCTGTGCTTGCAGACCCTTATTTGCCTGTGTGCTTTCTGCCTTGGTCTGTCCCTCCTTCTTGAGCTGTAGGATCTGGGATTCTCATGTGGGCTGACAGAGAAGGGTGATGGAGGCCACTTACCGGGCTTCGAACCCACAAGCCAGTCTGTCTGGACAAATGCGTTGTGCACGTGCACGGTGTGCATTAGAGTTCTCAGCCTTGTAGAAATGAAGGGTATTCATTACTTGCCCCACACTTATATTTTCCTCACGAACCAGTGGGTTGGTGGGGAAGTGGGTCATGAAGTCCAGTCATCCACCTTGCAATCCCTTTTGTGTCCAGTGCTCTGATAAATCCTTGAAAGCACACACTTGTTCTCATTTCTTCCTTATAATCTGAGTCCACATCCACAACTCACTCCCATTTTAAAGATGTAAGAACTGAGGCTTAGATAAGTTAAATAACTTGCTCAAAGTCTTATAGGTAATTACTGTCAGAATTGGGACTAGAGGGGAGACTCTCTCCACTACAGGCAGTAAATGAAATAAAGCAAAATGTCCTCAAGGAGTTATTTGGGAAGCTGTTCCTAGCAAGATACTATACTGGTTGTCCTCTTAATATTTTTATCTTCTTCTGGTGAAAACAGCATAGATTTATCATTTCAACAGCAAGATCTGTTCCCAAATGAAAATAGTATTATATATATTGTTTTTGAAATAAATGCATTGTTATTACTAGACTACCAATTTACACCATACACAAAAATAAACTCAAAATGGATAAAGGACTTAAATATAAAATGGGAAACCATAAAAATATTACAGGAATCCACAGGCAGCAAAATCTCAGACATATGCCAAAACAGTTTCTTCACTGATACTGCTCTGAGGGCAATGGAAACTAAAGAGAAAATAAACAAATGGGACTACATCAAAATAAAATTTTTTTTCGCAGTGAAAGAAACCATCAACAAAACAAGAAAGCCCACTGCATGGGAGAACATATTTGCCAATGTTATCACCGATAAGGGCTTAATCTCCAATATTTACAGGGAACTCATACAATTTAACAAAAGGAAGATAAACAACCCAATCAAAAAAGTGGGCAACAGACCTAAAAGGATACGTTTTGAAAAAAGACAGAAGGAAGGCCAAAAGACATATGAAAAATGCTCAAAGTCACTAATCATCCGAAAGATGCAAATCAAAATGACAATGAGGTACTATCCCACACGTGTCAGAATGGCTAACATCAACAAATCAACAATTGACAAGGGCTGGAGAGGATGCAGAGAAAAAGGAACTCTAAAGCATGCTGGTGAAAATGCGTGCTGGTGCAACTACTGTGGAAAACAGTATGGAGTTTTCTCAAAAAACTAAAAATGGAACTCCCATTTGACCCAATAATCCCAATCCTAGGAATATATCCCAAGAAACTAGAAACACCAATCAGAAAGGCTATATGCACCCCTATGTTCAAAGCGGCACAATTTGCCACAGCTAAGATTTGGAAACAGCCTAAGTGCTCATCAGCAGATGAGTGGATTACAAAACAGTGGTACATCTACAAATGGAATACTACCCTGTGGTAAAAAAGAAGGAATTCTTCCCATTTGCAACAGCATGGATGGACCTGGAGAGCATTATGCTAAGTGAAATAAGCCAGTCAGAGTAAGATAAATATCACATGATTTCACTCATTTATGGAATATAATGAACAGCATAAACTGATGAACAGTAATAGATCCAGAGACAGAGAAATATCGATCAGACCGTTAAACCTCAGAGGGAAGGTAGAGGAGGGTAGGGTAAAGGAGGGAGATCAACCAAAGGATTTGTGTGCATGCAGATAAGCAATGGACACAGACAACAGGGGGGGATGAGGATATGAAGGGGAGTAGGGGGGTTATGGGGGAATAAAGACACATGTAACACCATAATCAATAAAGAAATTTAACAAATGCATTGTTGTTATTTTAAAAATCTTTTTGATTAAAATTTTTGTTAAAGCAAAGACTCACCAAGCTGAGTTATCTTGCAGAGGTATTAGCTTTATCTGCAGCTGCAGCCCCCTAAAGCACATTGGGACTCACAATATACCACAGTGCAGTCACTAGAGCTGCCAGATCTGCAGAGAAAACACAGTAAAAATTACCCTGTTATCCCAATGAAACAATTATTTACATTTTGGTGTGTTTATTTACAGCATTGTTTTTCTTTAAAAATATTTTTATTGATTTCAGAGAGGAAGGAAGAGGGAGAGAGATAGAAACATCAATGATGAGAGGGAATCATTGACTGGTTGCCTCCTGCACACCCCCACTGGGGACTGAGACCACAATTAGGGCATGTGCATTGATTGACCAGGAATTGAACCATGACCTTCTGGTTTATAGGTCGACACTCAATCACTGAGCCATCTACTGGTAGGGCAATCTAGATTTTCAAATTTATTAGAAGAAATATTATTCTCTTATAATTTAACTAGTAGCCCTGTGCACGAATCCGTGTGCCAGTAGCTCTCTGCTGCCCTCCTCTAGCTCTCCACTTGCTGCCCTGCCCTCTTGTAGCTTCCCCATCTCCCTCTGCCCCCCTTGTAGCTTGCTGCCCTGCCCCCTCCTGTAGTTCTCCCTGGTAGTTCACTGCCCCACCTTCCTGCTGATCTGTGATCCAGTCATTAAGCAGTCAGTCATTACACCTCATGGCATAACAGATAATCAGCATGTTCCTCTCTTATTATATATAGGATAGACATCTTTGCATCTCTAATACCTCCTTTCATCTAACTTAATGCTACTTTTTGGTGTCTCTCCCTAATCTGACCCCCACTGGCTTGACTACACTTGTTAGATATTTGTAATATGTTAGTCCTTTTAAAGTATCAGCTTTTGCTTGTATTAATCAGCTTACTTTTTTTCAGACTTTTTTTTTCCTTTATTAATTTCTGTCTTCTACTTTTGGGGGATTTGTTATCTCCCTTCATATAGCTTCTATTTTGTTTTCTAGTAAAGATATTTGAGGTAATAGATTCTTTTTATCTGATACTGTGTTGACAGTTTTCCACAGTTTTGATATATAATACTTTCATTGTTGTTTACTTTTAAAATAATTTGTAATTTTAATTTTTCCCTCTTTAACCTTAGGATAATTTAAAGGGTGTTTTAAAGTCTTTAAACTCAACAAATAACATTTTCATCCTATTGTTATTAATGTCTAATTTTATTTATTTACAGTCATATATTGCTTATTTTTTCTAGGAAGTGATATCTTCTCAAATTTCCTTGGGAGAAGTAATTAAACTGTAAGTTTGTAAGTTATCTTCTTTTAATTCATTAGGTATTAGTTCTCAGTAGTGGAATTAGTTCTAATCTTCATGGGTATTGCTTTCCTCAGATGTTGATGATTCTTGATTAATGCTTAGTTTTACATGTGACAATATGTGTTTGAGGGCCTCTGAATAAAGATTATGCTTTCAGCTCCTGTGATTGGCAGGAGAAAGGCTGGTAGCTTGTCTCCCAGTCTATCACACTACAGTGCTGACTCTCACTGGAAAAAACCTGCTGTCTGCCTTATCTATCTATCTATCTATCTATCTGTCATCTATCTTTCATTTATCTAGCTATCATCTATCTAGTTATCATCTATCTATCATCTATCAATCTATTATCTATCTATCTATCTATCTATCTATCTATCTATCTATCTATCAATCATGTAGCTATCATCTATTTACCTATCTATTTAGCTTTACTGTGATTGTTAGAATAATGTCCCCCTCTCTCAAATATCCACATATTAATCACCAGAACCTGAAAATATGTTACTTTACATCGCAAAAATGGGCTTTGCAGATGTGATTAAATGGAAGATCTTGAAATGAGGAGACCTGGATTATCCAAGTGGGCCCTTTTCTCATAAGGGACAGAAAGAAAAGGGAGTGTTAGCATCAAACAAAGGGATATGTCAATGAAAGCAGAGATTGAAGTGATGCAATTCTGACTTTGAAGATGATGTGGACTATGAGCCAAGAAATGTGGGTGGCCTCTGGGAACTGGAAAGACAAGAGAATGAATGCTCCCCTAGACACTCAAGGAGGAACATAGCCCTTGACTTTAGCCCATTTTGAGTTCTTTTGGGACCCATTTTGGACTTCTGACCTCCAGGACTATCCTATCTAATAAAAGAGTAATATGCAAATTAACCATCACTCTGCTACACCCTCAAGCCATGCCCACAAGCCACACCCACCAACCAATCAGGAGAAAGTATGCAAATTAACCCCAACCAAGATGACTGTGGCCATGGAGCAAGCAGGAGGGAGGGTTGGGTTTCCCTGGCGATGGAGGAAGCCAATCTTTCCACACACCCTGGTGGGCCCAGGCCTGCACTCAAGGCTACAAAGTTTCAATTATAGAAGATAAATAAATCCCAACAAAAATGGCTACAGCCATAGAGCTAGAGAGAGCAGGAGGCCAGGGTTGCCCCTGGAGATGGAGGAAGCCGGGCTTCTGCAGCCCTGACATGTCTTGGTCTCTGTTTAAGGGTACAAAGTTTCAATTGTAGAAGATAAATAAATCCCAGACACCAGAGTCTCCACTGGGGTTGCCAGCCTGCAAACCACCACAGGCCTCTTGCCCAGGCCGCCCCACACCCCAAGGGAATCCCCACCCTGATCCAGGACCACCTTTGGGGCAAACCAGCTGGCCCCCACCCATGCACCAGGCCTCGATCCTATCTAATAAAAGAGTAATATGCAGATTGACCATTACTCCAACACACAAGATGGCTGCCCCCATGTGGTCAAAGATCCTGCCCCTGTGTGGACACAAGAAGGCCACCACAAGATGGTCAGGAGGAGAGGGCAGTTGGCAGGGACCAGGCCTGCAAGGGATGGCAGTTGGGCGCAATCAAGCCTGCAAGGGAGGGCAGTTAGGGGGGACCAGGCTGTCAGAGAAGGAAAGTTGGGGGTGACTGGGCCTGCAGGGGAGGACAGTTGGGGGTGACTAGGCCTGCAGGGGAGGGAAGTTAGGGATGACCAGACCTGCAGGGGAGGGCAGTTAGGGGCAAACAGGCTGGCAGGGGAGCAGTTAGGCATCAATCAGGCTGGGAGGGGAGTGGTTAGGGGGTGATCAGGCTGGCAAGCAGAAGTGGTTAGGGGCAATCAGGAAGGCAGGCAGGCGAGCAGTTGGGAGCCAGGAGTCCTTGAGTGAGCCTAAATGGGCTCAACGGCCCCATATTGGAGAAGGTGCAGACTGGACTGAGGGACACCACCCTCCCCATGCATGAATTTTGTGCACCGAGCCTCTAGTGAGATAATAAATGTGTGTTGCTTTAAGTCATTAAGTTGGTGGTAGTTTGTTACAGCAATAGGAAACTAAACACTTAACTATATTAACTCTTTTAATACCCAAAACAACCAACTTTAAAAATGAGGAAACTGAGGCACGGAGAGGTTAAGTAATTTGTCTAAAAGGTCACACAGCTGTTAGATAGCAGAGGTGAGATTTGAACTGAGATAGCCTGGCCCCAGTGGCTGTTTGTTTAACCAATGTACTATTCTGCCTCTGATGTTAATTGGTTTAATATTTTTTTCCAAAATATCTTTCCTGAATGTTTTTAGAATTTTTACAAGGAGTTAAATATTTGTGCTCAGTTGAATATTTTGGCCTCATCATGGTGTATCGCTCATGAATGCCAAGATTCTACTGCACCAACCACTGCAGTGTAATGGTTAAGAATGGGACTAAACCAGTCCCAGTGTGGCTACTTACTGGATAATGACATGAAAATTATTTAATTCAGGATTAAATAATTTGTAAAGTGGGGATAATAATTTACCATAGGATTATTTTAAAGTGAGATTATGCATATCAAGCATTGGCACAGTGCTTATAGTAAAAATGTAATATTTATTGACCCGTTATATAGCTAACAATAATAATAGCATTATGAGAACTAATAACACGGCATTACTAGGATTATTTCTATTTACCATGTATGCTTATTTCAGGCCCTCCCAGCCCAGCTCATATCCTAAAACACAGCGGGAGGGATGAAGACACTCATTTGCTGCAATGTCCCTTTTTAGGCTTCTGGAATATTGCTGATGTAAGACCTGGGGCCTGTAATTTAATGAGAAGAGAGCTGGCAGCAGCCTCACCTTGTGCCCTTTTCCACCACTTAAAGCAGAGACAAAGGACATTCAATCAAAGAAAAAGATTAGGTTAGCAATTTGCCAATTCATGGGATTCATTCAACTGTTTCTGTCCTTTTCTTCCCAAGGAGCAGTGTCCCCATCTTCCTCTGCACCCAGCCTCTGCTGTGGGAGACCCTGCCCAGGATCAGGGATGCTACTGGAAGTGCAGGTGGAGGGAAGGGCAGTTAGGGGTGACCACGCTGCAGTTAATTGATATACCTGTAGTTCATTTGCTTGCTCATTCTGGTCTCCATAAGACAACCTTGAGGAGTAAAGAGAGAGAGGCAGAGGCAGCTTTAGATGTCACAGTTCTTCCACCTACCTGCCTCCCTCCCTTGCTGTTCATTGCAATACCCCTGTTGCTCCTGCCTCCAGCATCAGCAAAAAGGGGTGTGACTGGCTGTTGGGAGGGAGCAGCAGGAAGAGCTGTGCCTCCTTCATGGAGCACCTGTAGAGAAGCAGATTCTGGCCTTTGTAGCCTGTGAATAACTCTGGGCTTATCTTCCAAAGCATCCAGTTGGGAAGCTGGAGGGTGGGGCTATTGTTTTTAAAAAAAGCATGTATTGAATTATAAATGAGCTAGAGGCCCAGTGCATGAAATTTATGCACAGGTGTGGTTCCCTAGGCTTGGCCAGTGATCGAAGTGAGAGCATCTGGTGTGCAGGGCAGGTCCCAGCTGACCTCTGGGCCCTGGACAGCACCTGGGTCCCTGGGCTCCTGTGTGCCCCCTCCGCTTGAGTTTTAGGGCCTCTCCCAACTCCCTCAGCATCTAGGAGCCAGGTGGCCGCCTCTGGTTGCCATCTGTGGGGTGATTGGCAGGATGATAGAGCCCCACTTGCACCCACCTTGGCCTGGCACCACCCACTCACCTCCACCAGCCCGCTGTGGTCCCATTGGGGCCGGCAGTGGCTCCACTGTTGCCCCCTGCCAGCTTTGCATCACCCATGCCTGCCATGTTCCTTGCCACCTCCTGGTGGTTAGCACATGTCATAGTGAGCGGTTGAACTCCTGGTTGAACTCCCGGTCGAGGGGACAATTGCATATTAGGCTTTTATTATATAGGATTGCTTGCCTGGAAATAAAAATATGGAAATCTGTAGAGTTGGGAATTAGATTATTCTTTTTTTTTCTAAATATATTTTTATTGATTTCAGAGAGGAAGGAAGAGCAAGAGAGAACTAGAAATGTTAATGATGAGAGAGAATCATTGATCAGCTGCCTCCTGGATGCTCCCTAATGGGATTGAGCCTGCAACCTGGGCATGTGCCCTTGACTGGAATCAAACCTGGGACCCTTCAGTCTGCAGGCCAACTGAGCCAAACTAGCTATGGTGAGAATGAAATGATTCTTTAATACCATGTCCTAAAGATGACCAGTGTAAATAGTTTGGCTTGTTACCTTTCCATTGTGCTGCAGCGTGCTTTTCTTACTTATCATTGTATCTTAGACAGCTTTCCAGGTTAGTTCATCTAGGCCTTTTCATTTTTGTTAGTAGCTGAGTATTATTACATGGGACAGGTAAAAGATTTTCCTTTTAACTAGTGTTCCCATTAATGAGTACTTTGTTTTGTGGTTGGTTTTTTTTTTTTTGCTATTATGAACAAAGCTGCACTCAAACATTCCTATTGTTATTTCTTAGTAAATGTTTGTAAGAATGTTTATAGGAAGAATTCCTAGAAGTAGAATGTCCAGGTCCAAGAATTTGCTCATTGCAAATATTGAAATATATTGCCATATTGCACTACAGAAAGTTTCACTAATTTGGATATTTTAAGAGGGTGTTTCTTACCTTTCAATGGCTCCAACCAGTTGCAGCATGTGAATTGCCTGAACCAAAAGCGCCTGAGTTCTCCAGAGATTTGGACAATCCTATTAGCTTTTTTGGTGCAGGTCAACACACTTTTGTGTGCCTGGTTCAGATACTATGGCAGGCATGGGGTAGTCAATGATGTCTAAAGTTTGAACAACACTCCATACCCATCTTAGAGACCTTTACAAGTGGGAGAAGAAACAAGTAAATTAAAATTAAAAGATAATGTCCCAGGTATTAGGCAATAAATACAATAATACTGAGAAGCATGTAGGAGGGAGTAACTGCTTCTTTCTGGAGTCTTTAGAGAAGGCCTCCCAGAATAAGTGGGCCTTGAAAAAATGAGTAGAAGTTTTGATAAAGGAGTAGGGAAGGGCATGCTAGGCAGAGAAACTAGCATGAGCAAGCATCCAGAGGTGGAGAAGTTCATGGGCTGTCTGGGGAACAATTCCTGTGACCTGTAGGATGATTGGGAGGAGTGGTGAGAAATCAGTCAGGAGATGGGGGGCCACATTGTGAAGGACCTTGAATGCCACAGGAAGAGGGAAGTGTTCAGATCAGGCGAAGAAAGGCTGGAGGGGAGACAGCCTGGAGCCTCGGAAAATAATTAAGAGAATGTGCAGAAGTTCAGGCAGAGGTGATAAAGGATGGGTTTGGGGAGGTGGTGCTCATGATGGGGGCTGGAGGGTGGGGGTGGGGCTGGTAGAGTGAATATTTCTTTTGTATCTCAGACTCAGGCTGGATTGGTAAGAATCAGGCGTAGAGGTTGTCATCTGGAGCAAATTTATTACACTGGATGGTTAATAAAACTGTATTGATTCCATTTCATTTTGCAAACAAGAAATCCCTCTGCTGGGAGAAATGTCAAATCTGCTGTGTCTGAGAGGAATGAGCAATAAACCTGCTTAGCTTGGTTCAACTGAAAACTGCTGTCCTAGGGCCAGAGCTGCTTGCACACGATGCTGGGCCAAGGTTAGGCCTTTACTGGGCTAATTCCCTACTTGATTAGGAGCCTTGACACTGAGCCCAGCTAGAGAGATCCAAGAGGAAGTAGGGAGAAAACTGATGGTGAGGACAATGACTAGGTGAAAGACAAAACCAGGAGTTAGTATGGACACATAATCACCCATTCATTCATTCAGCAAAACTGTATGAGAATTTACTCTGTGCCCAGCACAGTGCTGGCCATGGGAAATATAAGTCCCTGTCCTCAGGGACCTGGTCTAGGACCAGATCCAAAAGAGCTTGCAAATGGGTTGGTTTGGCATGGTCAGATCTCATCTTCAGTAAAACTATGGAGTTTGAGATGTTTGTTTAGGAAACCACCTCTCCTCCCCTTTTCTCCATCCAGCCCCACCCCAGACTTCCTTTCTCATGATGGTGGGTTTGTGTACCATTTTTGTTCTTAGCTGACTCTCAGCTCATTCCCATTAAAGAATCAACTAAGAGATTCTGAAAATAGTTTAGGGCATGATCCATTCTGAGATTTCTTTCCCAATGTATGTGAGAGAAAGCCTGGGAGAAATACCTGGTCTTGATTCTGCCTGGTTACTAGCTTTATGACTTTGGAAAAATCGTTTAGTTTTTCTGAGCCTCGTATGAGTCATCATAGTTTCTGCTCTACCCTCCTCATGGCATGGTTGCTGACGTGCTTAGAAAAGTGTCAAGCACAAAAAAAGCAAGAGCCTGTAATTACTGCCTATGTTCTCTGTTGCTTGGAGACAGAGCTCTAGATTGTTACTGCAGGGTGCTTGCAGTTCACTAGCTGCCCCTTTCTTTATCCCAACTCTCAAGGAAGTGAACATACTACACTTTGATTCACCTCTCCCCATTCAAAGATAATGGACTCTGAGGCTAACAGGGTTGAACAAATTTTCCCCAATAAGATTTTGTGTGAAGGGCAAGGTAAGAAAGCTATTTACTTGCCACCTGGTAAGATTACATTCATGAAAGGGAAACAGAAGTTTCGATTATTATTTACGTCGAAGGAGAGGCTCCTGTTCTGTCTCTCATTAGGTGCATTTGTGCTGAGATTTTCCCAAGTCATGGCGAGTGAGTGACATAAGGGAGGATGTTGTCATGAATGAAGATAAAAGCTGATGAGGATGGTGATAGGGACGGAGCTTTTCTGCAAATGTTCTATGAGCCAGGCTCTGTGCTAAGTGCTTCCCATGGATTATCTCATTGAATTCTTATCATCACAAGATGCATTATTATCCTCACTTTACAAATGCAAAAACTGGGGTTAATGAAGATGAATGACTCTCTCAAGCTTGCCTCTCTAGGAAATGAGCAAATCCAGGCAGTCTCACGGAAGAGCAAACAACTAAATATGTTATTCCTTAATTTGAATTATTCTCTAGCTCCTGCATGGATTCAATTGAAGCAGTGTATAGAGATTTCATTTATTTTAGTCTGCCAGATGGCTGAGCTCGAAAGCTCCTTGAAGAGAATCTTGGAGCTCTCAAATTAAGGCACGTTATAACTTGCAAGATACCTTACTGTTACTTGTTGGAGCAATCTCATAAGGTATAGTTACTATCATCCCACTTAACAGGTGAAGATATTGAGACTTGGATAATTTAAGTCAGTGTTCCTCAAACTTGAATATACATATCATCTGGGGATATCTTTCAAATCAGATTCTAATTCAGTATGTCTGACATGGGGCTGGAGATTCTGCATTTCCCTGGTATTGCCAAGGCTGCTGGTCTGGGGTCCACATCTTGAAGAGCAAGGTAAAATAACCTGGTCAGGATCACATAGCACAAAAGAAGGAGATCCTTAAAGCTTGGTTTCTTAAGACTCTCTGTGGTCTTGAAAATACATGGTTGCCCTTTGGTGGGACAGGCAGCTGGACAGGAATTCAGACTTGAACCAGGCCCTTATAGCTCTGCCTCTTGGTCATGCCCTACCCCCTCTCTGAGCCTCAGTTTTCTTTCTAAATGCAAAGTTCGAGGTGACTTCTGAGATGTCGGAATACCAGAATCAATCATGAGGAGAAGTGCCCAGGTTGCAGGCTGGAACTCTGGATGGAAAGATGTTTCTATGAGAGGGGAAGATGGGAAGGAATTACCTTAGAATTCAGATCATATTTGAGAGAGCTTCCTGCCCAGGATGAGTAGAGAAAACATTTTATCCATGAGTAGAGAAATGATTAATGCCTCTCAGAGAGTTGATTTTCTAAGGGACTATGATTTAGCACCAAACCTGGGGAGCAGGAAGGTCAGACTCTCCGGGCTGTGATTTAAACAGTAGGAAGGGAGCAGCCATTGGATGTTTGTCAGTCAGTCTGTGAGGCCTGCAGGCTGTCCTGGACTTTCAACCCTGTCTGGGAAAGTAAAGATTTTTTTCCTCACCCAGGGCGCTTGATCTTATATTCAAGAGCTCTAAGGTAGATGGGAAGGTCAACTGAGGTTTATGGAAAGTGCTCAAGTGTTTTTATGGAGAGCAGGACAGTCTTTTTAAAATACTGATAATGACCCAAAGAGAAAGTTTCTGTTTGATTTCTCTCTCATTAGAGATAACTGGGGAGTAGAGTTGTCTCTCTGGGACTGAAGCCAGAGAAATATTTCCATTCATATGGAAAAGCCACTGCAAACAGGTTGGGTGGGGCTGCAAATTGGATGGGGTGGGGTCTCAGAGAATTACCAGGGTGGAGCAAACAGTGTGAGCCATGCTGATGGAAACTTCATTATGACTGCCAGTCAGCCCTGCAACTGGGAGGTCCTGGCACAGGAACAATGACCCCTGAAAGTAGCCCCTGTTTGGGAGAAAGCTGCCCCCAAGTTCCTGCCCTGATGCTAGACAGTCCAGCTCCTGCCATCTGTGTCTGCCTTGTTCTGGCTGGAGCTCAGAGGAAGCAGGAGCTTGTAAGTTCAGTTCATGTGCAGGCCCTTTAAAAGGAACACCTGAGTTTCCAGCAGCCTCTGTGTCACTGAGCTCCAATCTCCACTGGTTTTATTGCCTGTCATTACAGGGACTTCTCTTCCCAGCTCTGGGAGTCTGGGCTGGGGATCTGGTAGGGGATTGGGACCCCTTGTTCCTCATGGGTGGCCTCTGCAGACACAATCTCCCTCCTGATTAAAAAAGCAGCTCACTTGGGTGCTGAACTAGCCCATTTAGTACTTCCATCCCTCCTACCAGTCTCAATGTGCTTTCTTCTTTACTTCTCTAGTTGTAAGACTTCCATTAAGTCAGCTTTCAGGCAGTTCTGGATGATGGTTATTCTGTATTTTAGTTGTAATTTTGATGTGGTTGTGGGAGGCAGCGAGTACATAAAGGTGTTTACCTATGCCGCCATCTTTGTGTTTTCCATGGCTTGCTTTTTTTACTCTATTAATTATGTCCTATGATGCACAGAGGTTTTTAATTTAATATAGTCCAACTTATTTATTTATTTTACTTTTGTTACTTATATTTTTGGTGTTGTATCAAAAAATCATCTACGTATATATAAAAGGCTAAGTGACCAACTGTATGTCTGTCTGACTGTCTGAAAGACCAACCGGCCAGTACATATGATGCATACTGGCAATTTAAAAATAAATGTTGACTTGTGCATGTGCCATACATATAAAGCTCTCACTGGCACTAATCACACGCGTGTGTTTTGGTCTGTTATTGTTGATTGTGAATTTGGTTAACAGTCCTATTGTAGAAAAAGGGCAAATAGAGATACTAAAATATTTATTCTAATTAATTTCCTTCCAATGTGCATGAGTCTGTGCACCGGGCAGTAATTGGCAAATAAATGTCATGAGGTTTTCTCCCCTATATTTTCTTCTAAGGGTTTATAGTTTTAGGTTCTTACATTTAGGCCTTTGATTCCTTTATAGTTAACTTCATTCTTTTGCATGTAAATATCAGCTATTCCAATACCATTTATTGAAAAAGAGTGACCTTTCCATTGTTGAATAGTCTTGGCACCCTTGTCCAAATTTCTGGATTCTTTATTCTATTCCGTTGGTATATGTGTCTGTCTTAGTGCCAGTAACACAATGTTTCGATTACTGTAACTTTGTAATATCTTTTGAAATCAGAAAGTGTGAGATATCTAACTTTGTTTTTTTTTTTCAAGATTGTTTTGGCTCTCCAGGGTCGCTTGAGATTCCATATGAATTTTAGAGTGGAGTTTTCCACTTATTGAAAAAATGCTATGGGGATTTTGGTAAGGATTACACTTATCTATAGATTGCTTTAGGTAGTATTCACATCTTAACAATATTGAGTCATCCAATTGATGAACACATGATGTCTTCTTGGATTTATTTCAGCAATATTTTCTTGTTTTTAATGTACAACTCTTTCATCTCTCTAAATGTGTTCAAGGTATTATTTTATCCTTTAGGTATAAAAACCTTAAGAGGTAGGCACTATTATGACCTCCACTTATAAATAAAAATACTGAAACATAGATGTTAAGTAATTTGTCTGTAGCGAAATGTCTAGTAGGTAGTGAGGCCAAGATTCAAAACATGGCTATAGGTTCTGATCTCTTAAATGCTTTACTATATTATTTAGACAATTTATGGAATCCTGCAGAAGGAGAAGAAACCAGTTCAATTCCAGAGTTCCAGAAAGGCTGAGGAATTGGAAGCACCAGATGCCTCATAAGGTAGAGGAGAAGGAAAATACTAGATTACTTTCTGAACAGAATGCAATCAGCCAACTACCTCTCACATATCAGCAGACAAGGGGAAAGAGTTTATTTTTTGGAGAAATTGTATCAGACAGGCTCCATATTTAAGATACCAGGAACAGTGGGAGACACACATCTTATTGAAAACAGTAGAATTAAGTGAAAGTTTACATATTGGACAATGAGGCACAAACTATCTTACTCCCACTAAGCTACTAGAAATCAGATTGTCAGATAAAGATTGAATATAGAGGGGAAAAGAACTGTAATTAGAGGATATGTCAAGAGATCCAGTAGCTGATTAATTGAATATCAGTATCCTGAATATTATTTGCAAATATATTCAGAATCTAGAAGGAGAGAAAAAAAATATTCAAGAGAGGAAATAAAAATTCTAAAACTAAAGGATATAAGTTTTCAGATATAAAGAATTCACTGAGTGCTCAGCACAGTGAATAAAAAAGAAAGCCACTTCAAGGCATTTTATCATGAAACTAGAGGCCTGGTGCAAAAATTCTTGCATGGGTGGGGTCCCTCTGGATGGCCTTCAGTGATCGGGCCGAAACCCTTACAGTACAATACTGCCTGTAGCTCCTACTGCCATGCCTGCTCATCTTGGCCCCACTGTGCCTGCTGTGAGCTCACACATAATCAGTCCTGATCAGAAGAGGCTTGCACTACTGCAGCAGTGCTCGCCAGCCAAGGGGAGTGGACTACGGGATCGGACTGAAACCAGCTCTCCAACATCCCCTGAGGGGTCCTGGATTGTGAGAAGGTGCAGACCAGGCTGAGGGACCCCACTGGTGCACAATCGGGCCAGGGAGGGACCATGGGAGGGCTCTAGGGCATGTCTGGCCCATCTTGCTCAGTCCTAATTGGCCGGACCCCAGCAGCAAGCTAACCTACTGGTTGGAGCATCTGTCCTCTGGTGGTCATATCGACTGGTCGACCAGTCGACTGTCTGCCTCCTGGTAGTCAGTGCACATCATAGTGAGCAGTTGAGCAGCCTTAGCATATTACACTTTGGTTGTTCAGTTGTTCTGCCATTCGGTCTATTTGCATATTACCCTTTATTATATAGGATTTTAGAACTCCAATTGTAGATCAATTGGAACCCATTTATTTTCAATTCTACTGTACTCAGTTGTACTCTGAAATCACTGTACTCTGGCAAATAACCAAGTTAAGCAGAGTAGTTAGGACCTTGGCTTCAGGTTACATTAATGTGTATTGTGGGCTAAATGGGAAGAAATGAAAATATTTAAATATGCATATTAATTGGCTTGAAAGAACCTATGGGTTTTAATTAGTACCATATATCATTGTATTAGTACTGCATACATCATTGAAGAATGAACTTAAAGGGTTTCTAAGGTCATGTAAAGTTTTTAGGAGTGGGTAGAAAAACAATTTATATCCTTCTCTTGCACAGAGCAAGTAGCCATAGCAATCTTCCTTAGATTGATTTGTATTCTCTTGCTTTCTACCTTACTATGGTTGCTTGGGTAATCCTTGGAGAAAGGATCCTGGAACACTCATGAATATTCTAAGATTGTGTGAGGCTAAGCAAGCCCAGGCTGTCTATTTGGAATTCTATTTGAGAAATGTCTTGCAAAGATATACTTAACTTTTAAAAAAGAAAACTGAAACTTTTAGGGATTGAGTGCTATCTTTGACAATCAAATAGATCTGGGAAGATTTCTTTGACAAGAGAATTGTCTGGGAACCTGATGAGAGGGGAGACAAATCAAGCTGGAAATATGATTCAAAAGCAAGCTGTGTTGGTTATTAAATTATTGTCACTCAGCTCCAAATCCAATTTTCTACACTCTGCGTGTGATGCTGGATCTCTGCATAAAGTTTTCCTCCTTTGTCAGGTGGCATCTTATGGGAGGTCTGCCAATGGGAGGTCTGAGAGGGAGATTGGAAGGCAAGAGGAGGGCAGAAGTGATCTTCATGTTTCTGTTTGCTTTGAGCACTGGTCACTGTCATCCCAGCCGGAGCCCTTTGCCCCAGTGATAGTAGTTGGTTCTAGCCTCCAGCTTCTTTTGGAACTCCCATCGCCAGCCTCATCTTGCCCCTGCAGTGGTATCGGCAGCCTCCAGGTTTTACTTCCCTGTAGAGGCAAAATGAAGCACCACGAGGCACCTCCCTAGACATTCTCTTTGTTCCCTCAACCTTAGCAGTGGTAGCATCTAATGTGGTTACTATCTCTGAGTACCTCAAAAGTTCCCCTTTTACTCTTTCAGCTCTCCAGCATCTGTCTAACCAATTGCCTATAGTAATTGCTCCCTATTGAAATGCTTAAAGTAGCTTTTGTTTCTCCGACCAGACCCAGACAGGTACACAGACTGTTATAAAAATAACTCTGTGGACATAATCTGATTTTCTTATCAGTTAGCTGAGCACTGTTATGTGATCCTTCTGGATAAAACTTTGTATTGTCTTCCCATTTCTGATATAACACATGATTCAGTACATTTTAGAATACATGGTTTTTCAGAAAGGCCAGATGGTACTGGATCTGAAAACATTAATAATAAGTAGGGACTTGGACACCTTTCCCTTATAGCTCACCTTTGGAATCTAGCCACTGAATTTCAGGGAATGCACTCCTTCTATGTAGGTTCTATATTCTGTTGCATGTGATGCAATCCAATTCAAATTAAAATAAGCCAAAAAGAGACTACCTATCGTTTATGTTGTGGAGAACCTAAGAGCAGAGCTAGCTTTAGGTACCGTTGAAGTTCGGACATATTAAGACACAGTATCTGCATATGTTGGTTTAGATTTCCTCTGTTGGCTTAATTCTTAGGCAGGGTCTTTGTATGTGATGGTAAAGATGGCTATACAGTTTGTTCTTAAAGTCTTATGTTAATCTGAAAACTTATGATTTCAAGGAAAAGTAAGACCTAACCTCCCATCTTCCATTTTCAAACCTCAGAGTCACTGACTTCATTTGCTATGCCTGGGGCACATGCCCATTTGAGAACTGACTGCTGTGCCCAGAAGAAAAGGATAAAATAATTGGCTATATTTGTTGATATGACTATTTACCTGTAGATTGGAAGAACAACAAATGTAGGTAGAAAAAGAGTGATGGTGATAATTACTCTTGTTTATCTCATTTAATACACAAAACTACCTTGCTATGGTCTGAATGTGTTGTACCCCCACCAAAAAAAAACCTTCACATTTTGAAATCTAATGTCCAATGTGACATTTGGAGATGGGGCCTTTGGGAGGTGCTTCAGTCATGAGGGTGGAGCCTTCATGAATGGTATTAGTGCCCTCACAAAAGAAACCACAGGAAGCTCCTTAGCACCATGTGAGGACACAGCAAGAAGACTGTGAACAAGAAAGGGGCCCTCATCACTCTCCAAATATGCTGGGGCCTAGGTCTTGAACTTCCCAGTCTCTAGAACTGTGAGAAATAACTGTTTATTGTTTATAAGACACCTGGTTATGGTATTTCGTTATCGTAGCCTGAATAGACTATCAGTGGGATAGGTATTATTAAATCTGCTTTAACCTATTAGGAAACAGAGGCTCAGGGGGATTGAGTTGCCCAAGGAACTGAATGGTGACTTCTTGGTTCAGAGATCGATGGTCAGCCACTGAGCTACACCAGCTGCCAGCTAGGCGAAATGATTAATATTTAAATCAGTAGACTGAATACAGAAGATTATCCTCCATAATGTGATGGGTCTCATTCAATCAATTGGAAGCCTTAAGAGAAAAGACAGGTCCTAGATGGCCCTTGGACACAGGATAGCAATATCAACTCTTCCCTGAGTGTCCAGCTTTCCAGCTGTCCTGCAGTTTTCAAACTTGGCCCTGCAGTCGTGTGAGCCAATTCCTTAAATCTTTCTTTCTTTCTCTCTCTACATTCTGTTGGTTCTGTTTAGCTGGAGAACTTTTACTAATACTGAAGGATGTCTTTTCAATCAAGTCTATGACTCAGAAATGCTTTGCTGAAACAATGGCTCAGGGTTTTTAAAAGGGAAAGTGAAGGTTTATTTTTGTTGTTTATGCCAGGGGCATTGTGGTTCAATATCAATGTTGTTTATTTATTCTTTTGAGTTGCTGAGCATTGTCCCTTCTAGGTTTCAGTTGTTATTAGAGAACGGGGGATATACTTGTGTAATTCTCACCAGTAATAAAATACACTAAATACAATAACTTCTAATTATTTTACTGAAGCCAGAATTATTGTCTGGTGTTTTCTTTGGAAGTGATACAGAGGGTTTGTACCTATGAGGAAATATTGGAAATGCTTCTCAAAAATGTGTATCACTTGCCCTGGCTGGTGTGGTTCAGTTGGTTGAGCATCATCCCTTGTAATGAGGGATCACTGGTAATCTGCTCAGGGCACATGTCCAGGTTACAGGTTCGATCCCTGGTGAGGACACCAGTCAGGGTGCATACAGGAGGCAACCGATCAATGTTTCTCACTTTTTCTCTCTTGCCCTCTACCACCTTCTTCATCTCTCTCTAAAATCGATAAAAAAAACATATGTGATGGAGGGATTGAGCAAAAAAAAAAAAAGGGTGAGAACTTTTTGGATGGACAACAGTGTGGTGATTGTGGGGGGCAGGTGGAGGTAAAAGAGGGCATAGAGGGGATCAATGGTGATGGAAGAAAACACACAAAAAGGACAACTAGAATATGCAGATAGTCAACACGTGAAATTTCCTCAAGAATGAAGGGAACTGACAGGAAGTAGATGTGACATATTTTTGGTTAAATGATTCAAGCTAAAGAATAAACTTTATTTCATGGAAAACAAAACCTTCATGCATGTCTCTTTTTCCCTCTTTTTTTAAAAAAAATATATTTCTTTATTGATTTCAGAGAGGAAGGGAGAAGGAGAGAGAGAAACATTAATGATGAGAGAGAATCATTGATCTGCTGCCTCCTGCATGATCCCCACTGAAGATTGAGCCTGCAACCCAGGCATGTGCCCTTGGCCAGAATTGAGCCTGGGACGCTTCAGTCAGCAGGCTGACTCTCTATCCACTGAGCCAAACTGGCTAGGGCTCCTTTTCCCTCTTTTACATGGACAGTTCTTCAAAACTCAGGTTGATACCTCTTCTAATGGAACTTTCTCTAATTCTTGCCCAACCCTTCTTTGTATTTCAGCAGTATCTGAGGTTCTTGTAATGCACATCTCCAGGGAGCAGCAGTGAAATTTTATGCTATAAATAAATAGTCTATTTATTCTATAGAGTTGTCTAGTAGGTGCTCTTATGTTCACTCCATCACAGCTTTTACTATATTACTTACAATTGTTTGTATGCTTTTATAACAGGAGGCCAGGACCATATTCAACTTTCTAACTCCCAGTGTGTGGCACAGTGCCTGGCACATTGTCTAAGGAAAGAATGAGTGGGTGGGTAGATAGATGGTTGGATAGATGGATAAAAATATTCAGTGCATTACAATCAGGACCATAAATATTATTTTTTATCATCTGCTGTTTCCAATCATGCCATGCTGTCAATCTTAATGACATTTAAGAAGTTTTCGATACCATCCTCAGGGTCTACCCATCACAGTCAGATTCAATAGGGCAGCTTCTGAGTGCAAAATTAGAATGTGGTATGGGACCATGAGTATAAATTGTGATTAGTGTTTAATGAAGCTAACTGTTCTGAATATCAAGTTAGTTTGCATGCTCATTTGCAATTTCCATAAACTGTTGGAAATGCTCATAAAATCAGGATTGTAAACTTAAGAGATGAATCACTTATACCTGGACTTCCTGTTGAGTGGAGATAATTAATTGCATCCTTTTTCATCAGAGCACCCATACAATTGCAGCCTTAATTTTAGCCCATCCCCTATTGACAGTGACAGCTCCTACCTGAACCAACTAATTTTATGTAGTTTGGAAGTGTGAGGTTAAATCTAGGGCAAAGGGAAAGAAAAACTTAGAGAACTGTGTCAACAATCTTGTTAGACACAGATTCCACATTGCAATTTTGGGAAGAAGTCATTGTATGAGGACTACAGTAGCCTTCCAGTGAGTAGAGCCCAGCCCATAACCTCATCTCCCATCCCAACTGGCTCTCTTCTCATGCCTCCTACCTTGGCTTGCAAAGGCTCCGGTAAGCATCTGTGCCAGAGTGCTGCCAAGGCACCACCCGCTCTATCACTGTGAAGTTGTGGACCCCTCCCCACAAAGAGAGCTAACCCTAAGAATCTGTGTTTAAGGTTCCTTTGCTTTTAATTATAATTTTAGTTGCTGGTAAAAAGTATGCATTGCTATGCAATACCATGTGAAGTTTGTTAGGATTTGAACTTTAGGAAGCATGTATTCTGAATATTTTCTCTTGTGACTTCAGTCTTTCATTCAACATGTTTTTGGGATTCATCCATGTTGATATGTATAACTGTAACTCATTCATTTTTGTTTCTGGTGGAATGAGTATACAGGTCCTTAAAGCTTTAGTAAAATTCCCTGGGGCCCATAGTCTTTTTTGCTTATTTTTAGAAAGGTAATAGGATAAATATGGATATTATACAGTTCCATCAATCACATAGTATCCCCCCCCCTTAGAGTCATATAGAAGCATTTGTAATCAGACACATGAATATTTCTTTTTTTAAAAAAATACATTTTTATTGATTTCAGACAGGAAAGGGGAGGGAGAGATAGAAACATCAATGATGAGAGAGAATCATTGATTGGCTGCCTCCTGCATGCCCCTTACTGGGGATCAAGTCCACAACCTGGGCAAGTGCCCTTGACTGGAGTCAAACCTGAAATCCTTCAGTTTATAGGCCAACATTCTATCTACTGAACCAAACCAGCCAGGGTGAATGTTTTTGATTGAAATGTAGAAAATATTCATTCTAAATGAAATAAAGACACTAGTCTATTAATTCATGTCAGGCTCTTTTGCCAAATAATTATGAAGTCACTTTCAGTTTCCAAAATTTAGGGACTATGGGCTTACTCCATAGTTATTTTTCTATTCTCTCTTAGATGGCTAGACACATTTGTTTGGTTTCCAGCTTTTTGTTATCACAAATAATGCTATTAAAACCTTCTGAATATGGCTGCCTCCACTCACTGAGATTTTGAGGGCAAAAGTTGGGTCATATTCATCTTCATGGCTTAGCACAGGGCCTCAGCAAATGTGTTTTGAATGAATAAATAAGTGCTCAGACACTTTACTCTTCTTGAAAATTATGGAGCTATATCAAAATCACAAAAATGAGTCCAAGGTAGGAGCTCAGTTCACTGATTCCATTTAAAAAGTGTGCAATAAATTAAATATAAACCTCCAAGCAACTCCAGGAGCTTTTTCCCCCCATTACTGGTTAGATAGAATGCACTCATGTTTCTCTCTGCTAAACCATTTATAGGTCTTTCAAGGACATTCTATTACTTTTAAGAATAATCTTAGTAAAGTTTATAGTGGCACCTCCAAACCCCAATTTTCTCACCCTGGCTTCAGGGGCTACATGCAAAGTTTGAAGAGTCCAATACAGACCAAAGGATGGGAAAATGGAGAGGTGGCTTCTCTGAATGTACTGGACGAAGTCCTGAACTCCATCAATTACAGTTTCTACCTGTGGTTCATGTGTTTTGAGGGCAGAGTAGGTGCAGTCTGTGCCCAAGGATTAGTTTAAAGGTTTTGCTGTATGTATTTCTATTCCCAATCAGGGGTCCAGTGATGGAGAAGAGCCATAAGAGGAAAAGTCACATGGTCTCAGCTTTAGGGATGGGCATGACTTATCCTTTCTTATCCCCAGACACAGGTTTATTGTACTCTTCATAGTATTTGCTCCTAACATTTTTGCCTACAGGTCAAAATATTTATCAATCTCTAAATAAAACACTGCCACTGTTGTAAGAGTTTTTTGTAATTATACTAATAAGTCAAAAAGAAAATACTTGGGTCATACTGAACTGGATGTTTCAAGACTTTCAAAAAGTCGCTTCTCTATTCACTGGACATCATTCATTCAAAAAAACACCCTGCATATTAAGCTTTTGCTGAGTGCTGAGGATGTCAAAGACAAATGTGACAGAGTTCCTGTCATGGTTAAACTTAAGTGTCAACTCATTATGTGCCTAGATATTTGGTCAAACATTATTCTGGTTTGTTTGGTTTTTTTTGTGAGAGTATTTTTGGGTGAGGTTTACATTTAAGTTGATGGACTTTGAGTAAAGCTGATTGCCCTCCATAATGTGGGTGGGCCTCATCCAATCAGTTGAAGGCCTGAATAGAACAAAAAACTGACCTCTTCCCCAGAGCAAGGGGAACTTCCTAGTGGATTGCCTTCAGACTTCTTCTCAACATTAGCTTTTAGGATTGCTTTTGGACTTGAACTCTCCCCTGACTCCCCAGCCCCATGGTCGGTGAACTGCAGCTTGTGAGCCACATGCAGCTCTATGGCTCCTTGAATGTGGCTCTTCCACAAAATACCATGGCCTGGGCGAGTCTATTTGGAAGAAGCGGTATTAGAAGAAGTTTAAGTTTAAAGAATTTGGGTCTCACAAGAAATTTCAATCATTGTATCTGTTGATATTTGGCTCTGTTGACTAGTGAGTTTGCCGATCACTGTTTGGCTCTGTTGATTAATGAATTTGCCCCAGCATGTCAGCCTCCCCTGTCAGATTTTGGATTACTAAGCTTCCACAATCACATGAGCCAATTTTTAAACACACACACACACACACACACACACACACACACACACTCACACACTCATATCCTATTATATTTATCCTATTGGTTCCATTTCTCTGGAGGATAATAGGATAAATTACATATATCCTATTGGTTGTGTTCCCCTGGAGACCCTGACTAATATAGTCCCTTTTCTCAAGCACCTCATTGTCTCTTGAAACTGACATGCCAACAAAGACTCTAATCCAGTGTGAAGATTGCCCTAAAGGTTAGTTACACGTATAAAGAGCCATAAGAAAGAAATATTTGTACTCTACTGGGGATATTTAGGGAAGGCTTTCCAGGAAATATTTTCTAGGACAGCAGTGTCTTTGGCAGAGTAGTATGTAAAGGTCCAAAGGTATGGGAAAGCAAAATGTCTTCTGAGGACCACCTGTGCAGGAAGAAGTAGTGAGAAGTTGAAATTCAAGGTATAGAAATGAAAAAAAAATGTTCCAGAGTTAACATAAAGTAATCACATGCCTGTGCACATCTATGGACAGACAGACACTCCTTGGGGCCAAGGACTGGAAAGGAGCTTATTTTGCACCAGAGTCCAGTGTCAAAAACAAGGCAAACAAATTCAGAGGCAGCACTCTTGTCAAGCCTAGACAAAAATGGATAGAATTTGAGACCTGGGGGAGCTCTGAGCACATATCATGGCTTGCCCACAGGCACTTATGACCAGGATGGCCTTCTCTGTGGTGAATATTTGTTAAAAAGCTCTGACATGTAATACACTCTGCTCATTGTCTCACATGATTGGTGCATGATTTAGAGAAGCAAGGGTTTATTATTATAGCTGTGATTACACAATAGAAGCAAATGGGCTTTAAAAAAGGAGAGAGAGAGAGAGAGAGAGAGAGAGAGAGAGAGAGAGAGAGAGAGAGA
>JAAGEH010000005.1:9170235-9201499 GCA_011751065.1 Lasiurus cinereus
AGAGAGAGAGAGAGAGAGAGAGAGAGAGAGAGAGAGAGAGAGAGAGAAATGGTAGCAATTAAGACACAGAGTCAGTTGGAATGCTGCCCCATTTTCTGAGGGAAGTTGTGGAGAAAAATCTAAAAATAGGTACTATGATAGAAATGTGAATAAAAAATACAAACCTCAAGGCTAGAGATTGATTAGTATCCAAAGTAGATTGTACACTTAACCTAATTACAGTGAAGTCACTGTAATTGGATTGAAGAAACTTAAAGTATAAACTTTCACCGGATCAAGTTTCCTAGTGGAGATGTTGAGCACAGTCTTATTCATCAGAAGAAGAGTTGCCTGGAGTGGAGGTTGGGAGGATTGTTTTGTATTAGCTTGGTCCTTTCTGAGCACTTATCTGCCACTCTGCCTTTTGGCTCCCTCACATTCGTATGTTTATGTCTAAAGGCTCTCTGTGCTGGGCTCTCTGCTTTGCCGGCTTCCACCCATTGCCTACAGCAATGATTGCCCATCAGCTCCAGCAACACGGCTATGCCCCAGTAGACCTTTCTCATTTCCAAGGCCTGTACTCTGACAGAACCAATTTTGGACAATATTTCAAAGTAAATGGAATAGAGTTTATATTTTACATGACTGTGCCTTCCACGCTTGTTCTTTTCAGAGCCTGTGGGATACAGGAACAGGTTTTGTTTGGAAACTACATCCCATGGAGAGATTGAGTAGCAAATTCAACTGTCAGTGCCAATGGTCTCTATTGTGCCTACAGCACACATATGAAAGTTCAAGCTGCACAAAGAATCTATGTTGACCTTAGAGAAACTGTGTGTGCACGTGTGTGCGTGCATGTGTGTGTGTATTGGTGAGAGGTTGGAAATGACTCCGGTATATGAATACCAACCTCTCCTCACCGAGGCATTGTGGGGGAAGATGAATATGTTGACTATCAAATATAACTATTTTACCTGTATGAAGATTAAGACTTAATGACAGATTTTGTAACTAAGTGGTTCTTTGGTCTTAAATTCTTGGAGCTTCTGTGTCCTCATCTGTAAAACGAGGATATAGGAATTGCCTAACTAATAGTTTTGTCAGAATAAAAAAGGTAACACATGTGACAGTACCAGTCTGGCATTCAAAGTCCATCATAGTCTGGCCATTAGGGTCCTCTTTCATCTTGTCTTGTGCTGTTCCCCTAAACCGGGGTGGGGAACGTCCAGCTCATGAGACCATGATATCATTTGGTCTGGCCCTGCCAAGGCATTTGGGGTGAGTTAATTAAATGTTTGACCAAATACATCAGGCTAATTTAAAAAATATATTTTTTTAGTTGATTTCAGAGTGAAAGGAGAAGGAGAGAGAGAAACATCAATGATGAGAGAATCTTTGATCAGCTGCCTCCTGCACTCCCCTTACTGGGGATTAAGCCCGAAACCTGAGCATCTACCTTGACCAGGAATTGAACCGTAACCTCCTGGTTCATAGTTTGATGCTCAACCACTGAACCACACTGGCCAGGCAGCAGGCTAAATTTTAAGTTGATAATTTTGTATGGCCCTTGAATGATGTTATAAATATCCAAATGGCCCTTGGCAGAAAAAAGGTTTCCCACTCTTGCAACAAACCTTTGCTCTCTCCAAACTCATGTGCCCAGGAAACCTTATAGGTGCCATGCCATTGCTCACCTGGTTTTCCCTTCCTGCAATGCCAACTTCATTTTTTTTCTGCTTGTCCAAAGCAAATGGAGTTTTCAGAATTCAGCTTGAATCCCATTAGTTTTATGAAGTCTTCCTAGATTATATTAGCTTTGATGACTGATTTTCCCTTGAACTCCTCTGAACTCTTGTTGTACCTTATCAAGTGGTTAACACAAACCCCTTGGACAACTTAATCTTTAGTAACAGAGATAATATTTTCAAAATAACTCCTTTTGCATTTTTCACTTATTGTTAATTATGTTTATTTTCACATAATATTTTTTTCTACTAGAACTAGACCAGAAAACTGATATAAGGAAAAAAGAAGGCAATGTCTCTTTCTAGGAAGTTGGAGGACCTTCTGGTACTGGGTGGAAGAGGTGAGGCAGAAGAAGGGAGGCAAAGTTCAAGTGCAGATGACCTTCCCTCTTTCTCTGAGATCAGATATTGAGGATGGTGATGATCAGTGGACAGCATGATGGAAGCATAAAGACAGAAAACAAATAATCTTGTGTCCTACTTGCCTCACAGATGGCCCTAAGACATTGTGAACCCTATAGAGAAGCTCAGAATTTGTATTTGTCATGGTACTTCTGCCTGCAAGGTGTTCAGATGATAGGTAGGAATTATAAAGAGAAGTGCCTAAAACATGGGCCTTTGCTCTCTATTGTCTGTTCTCTAGGGAACCCAGAAGTTATATTTGGCCCTCAGGCACCAGTGTACTTGGGAGAACAAAGGTTTGTTGCAAAAGTGGGGAACCTTTTTTCACTCATAGGAGATGAGATGCTGCAACAGAAGGCAGGGCAGGCCACATAGTGGGTACTGCAAAGCAGTTGCAAGTGCCTTGGAGGACCAGTAGTTCCAGTGAGACCCAGGGTGGGACTAAGCCAGTCATGGATCCATCAATAGTAAAGACAGCAGGTACTGAAAGAAACAAGTAGAAGAATCATAGCTTCACCTAGATTTTAAATTTTCTAACACTCTCCCTCTAATGTGCATGAGAGTAAGTGCTTGAGAGCAAGGTGGATAAGTTACAGGAAAGAAGGCCCACAGTTTTCTCTCTCTCTGTGTGTCCTCCTTCCTTTTTTTCCTTTGCACTGATAAGTAGCGAGCAAGTTCTGGCCTCACTACTTATGTATATCTTATCTCTCCAAATAGATTAGAAGTAATTGAGGAAAGGAACAGAGTTTTAGAGCCATGCCTGATGTAGTGTTTGGAACACAGTGGGTGCTAATTCAATGTACTCTGTTCTGTGGAGTTTGAACAAGTCAATTACATCTTTATCTGCAGAAGCAATGGGTGGTGGTAATAATTGTTTCTGTTTATTGAAAAGGAGCCACATAGGGTAGAAAGTGAAGAGAAGATTCTAGATCCAGATTGTCTGATTGTTAGCCCTGGGCCAGCAATTGACCAGCTATGGGACCCCTGGAGAAATCATTCAACCTCTCTATACCTTGTTTTTTTAGCTGCAAAATGATGTTAGCTCTTAGGACTGTTATAAGAATTAAATAAATCAGTACATGTACATATAAAGAACTTAGAATGCTACTTGGCTCATACACTTTATTCTTATATGCCAGGCAATTTAAGTGCTATTTCTGTCTCCCTTTTAGAGATGAGGAAACCAAAGTGCAGTACTATTAAGTAACTCAGGCAAGAACACACAGCTGGGAAGTGACAGAGCCAGATTCCAATGCAGGCAGTGAGCTCACAGCCACACACACCTCTCTGAGAGCAGAGGCAGGATGGAACCACTCTCTTCCTATTAGTTCTCAAGTCCCTCACTCTGTGAGCACTTTCTCTACTAGGGCCATTTTGTTAGCGATTTTTTAAAATCTTCCAAGCCCACTTAGCTAGTGACAACCTACAGGCCCTGAAGAACCATTCTACTTGGTGTATTATGGTTTAGAAAAAAGAGAACTATAAAGCTTCTTTTACTGTACATGTTCTCTCAAGTATTTAAAGGTTCTTAAAATTAAAATTTTAAGTTCCCATTTTTCTCCCAGGTTAATCAGGTTTATTAGAGTGAAAATTTGCATCTTGGGTTATTTAGGAAGTTTAGATATAATAGAGTAAGCTGAAATATTAGTCATATTAGACACTGTTTATTAAGCACATGTTGGTGACATTATACTGTAACTAGTCTTCAAAATGACCTTGAAAGTTTAGTATTACTGTTTGGTTTTAAAAGTGAAGGAAACAAAGGGTCTTTATAATAGCTAGGAATCCCCAGAAAAATTATATAAGTATAAAATAATATAATGATATCAGGAATCCTCTGGGGAAAAAAAAGTAATTATTAGGAGCTCATTTTAGGAGATTAAATAAAATTAAGTCTATAAATTATGAGAGTGGTGTCGATGGTATAAATATGCAATAACACCCTAGTAATTTAATTTTCTGAAGGCCACATCAACATGCTGTCTAATTTGACATAGAAATCTGCATGGAGTTAACTTAGTTATTTTCTAGAAAGATCCTTTGCAGAACCTGATTATAAGGCAAGACAATAAAATTAAGAGAAAAATGAAATTAGAAGCCTTGAACTTAGAGGAAAAATGGGGCCACAAATACACTGAGGAAAGAGGTGGATGTCACAGGGTAAGGGTTCATTGGGGAAGTTCTATCTGAATGTATTTCCTAAAGCTTCAGGTGTGGGGGTCAGTGTCAGATTTATGCATCATTTTCACAGTATTCTGTTAGAAATAGAAGCAGCTGACTTCAGAGCTGTTGGTGTTTTTTCAGTTGGGCTAGGAAAGAGCACAATCTTAGGAAGATAATGGAAGATAGTGGGTCTCAGTCTCGGCTTGCATCAGAATCACCTGGAGGACTCGGGAAAATGGGTTGCAGGGCCTCCATCCTGTTTCTGACTGTAAGCCTGCAGTGGGGCCTGAGACGTTGTGTTTCTAACAAGTTCCCAGGTGATACTGATGCTGATAATTCAGGGACTGCACTTTGAGAACCACTGATTTAGGAGAAGCTTGATTGATTTTCATTCATTTTTGGTAGATTTCCTTCCTCTTCTCTCTCCTCTCTGCCTCTTACTCTTTTTCTGCTCTCCTCGTTGGTCTCATTGCTGGTTTTGTTTTCTTTTGAGGGACTGTGGGGTGGAGGAAATTCAAAATAAGACATTTTTCTCAAAACACAAAATATGCTCTGAGGCAGACTCTTCTGACCTGAGGAGAACTAACAGTGGAGAATTGTAACCCACCCCACTATTTTTTTCACATTGTTTCTGTAAATGCTGACTCTGACTAATATGTACTTATAGATAAACAACATGTTTGTATAAGACTCTTAAGGACTAACTTCAGAAGATTCAGACTTTGACCTTCAGTCATCCTAATTCTGGGAGATTTACTGACCTTAACCATGGAAGTAGGATGGTGTGGAACCAGGATAATGAAGACCAGGGTGATGCAAACCAGACCATCTCTGGGTCAGTTTTAAGATCCTTATTGGAATAGACTGTGCTAGGCTGCATGAAGAGAACTTTTCACCCTCCTTCCCTTACTTGATTTCTTTGTTTCCCTCTCCCTCCTTATAAAAACCTCTGACTTCACTAAGATGGAGAGATGGGCTTTGTAAAAGAGTCTGACATCTTTTTGTAATGCCAGCACTTGAATAAAACTCTTTCTCTTTCCTGTGTCATGAGTTTGTCTTTCATAAAGCCAGGCAGCTGAACCTGGGCTTTGATTACAGACTGTCCATATACAGTATATAAAAGGCTCATATGCTAAGTGTCTGGCTTCCTCTCCCTAGTGACATAGCAATGCCTGGCTTCCTTTCCCTAGTGACTAGCCTCCTTGGAGTTTCTTCAGCCCAGGAACACAACTTGCTTTATAGCCAGGTGGAAACATTTTACACTTTAACCAAAATATCTGTGAAGCATTTTCCCATGACTCATCTCATTTGATCCTCACAGAAGTCCTGGAGTAGATAAATAGAAGACTTGGTGGAATCCCATTTTTTTTTTATTAGTCAGAAAAGGGAGAGTTAGAAATTTTAAAAACTTGACCCTACTGAAAAGAAGTAAGAAATGGTGGACCTTGAAAATAACTTCAGGTTTTCTCACTGCACAGAATATAGTCAAACACTGCTGCAGTTTAATATTTTACCCGTTGTTCTTCCTATATGATATACAATAATAATCTGCTTTATGTTGATATTTATTGCTATGTTGTTAACAATTACCTGAAAGAGAAGTTGGGGTGCTTCACTGGGCTGGAAAAAGTTTAGCTAAATCAAAAAGTAAGTCTAATTAAGCAAGTTTATTCTATATCTATAGAAGCTAAGTTGACTCATGCATGCATGCATGATACAGATAAAACTCTTGCTGGTGCCAATCACACACGTGTATTTTGATTTGTCATTGTTGATTGTGAATTTGGTTGACACTCTTATAGAGAAAGGGTGAATAGTGATATTAAAATGTTTCTTCCAATATTTTCCTTTCAGTGTGCATGAATTCATGCACTAGGCCACTAGTATATAAATATTTGCCCTATTTTTTGAGCTCTGAGTGTATCTGATTGATTCTCAGTTTATTGTGATGATGGACTGAGTCAGCTATGTCAGGATGACATGTTATGCTTATGTCTTCAAGTGTTAAAAGCTTCTTTGGTTATATTACAACTGTGGCGGTCCAGAATGGGTCACCCCAAGATGTGCCTTTGTGGTATGCAGATTGTATTGAGTTAAAGGCAACTTTATCTATACGTTCAAGAGAATCTTCTGTCTCTTCTTTTAACTACTGAGGAGAACATGAATTGGGGGCCTTGTCCCTAATAAGAGATTATTATCAGAGATAACCTTTTTTGATTCATCTATAGGGCAGGGCAGTCTTCTGTTCTTATTATCCTACAATGAACCTTTGAAGCTCCCAGGTGCATTACCTCATCCCTAGCTCAGGATGTCTCATATACCTTAACCCTCCTTTCTACCCCTAAACCTTTCCTGCATGTGAGGTCTCTGATTCTCTCATGTATAGAGGGTTCCCATACATAAGTATGTATTAAATTTAGTTATTTTTCTCTTGCTAATCTGTCTCATGTCTATTTAATTATTAGACAAACTACAAGAATCTTGAGAATAAAAGAAAATTTGTTCCTTTCCACACTACCAAGCAAATAGTTCTCCACCAGGCATTTACTTTCCTCTGTCCATCTTTCTTTCTTTAAACCCTTGTTGTGCTCTCTTCTGATCCTTCCTGCTTCTCCCCTGATATAGTGCAATAGTCAAAAGCTGGCCATGTTTCAGTCACACTGGTAGCCAACCCTAAGGCTTATCAACTCCACATCCTTACTGAGGACTGTGTGATGTCAGATTGGTAAACGGACTTAAAATATGGGCCAGGTTTGTGTTTAATTCATATTGATGTATTTGTTTGTCTGACCTCTAAATGAGTTCTGGCCATTTTTGACATTTTCAGAATGCCAAGACAAGAAAAAAGATAAAAATAATAATTTAGAACAACCTGTTTCCAACACTAGAGACACAAATGATGGCTCATGATGTCATTTGCATTTCAATATAACCATTGCTGGATGGAGGATGCTCAGCACAATTGAGCCTCTGGGGACACATCTAGTCAGTGCATCCTTTGATTAAAGAAAATTGAATGAATATACAGTGAATTCCTGTATTAACATGCAATTTAGGAGGCATTTATGCTGAGCTCAAAATCTAATTAGTGGTTTCCTGTTTGTACTATAGTGACTGTTTATTCTATTTTCAGTTCACCTGGGTCTGTCATAAGTTCTCATGGTTGATTTCCGTTCAGATGGTGACATTTTGTCTTTCATCCCAAACCTTTTCACAAAAGGACTCAGGAACTCAATGTACCACAAACAAATGGCAAAGAGGATTCAAAATGAGGACTTCTGATTAAATGCTTAGTTCCCCACATCATTCATAGAAAGGAGCTAATAAAATTCATTATGTTAATAATGAGAAAGGGGCATTTTCAATGTACTTTTCCCCATATATGGCTCTGAGTGTCCCTCATGACTACGAGTGATAAACTGCTGTTGTTACAACATGCTAGAGTTCACAGGAAATTTGGAGACCACAATTCTACTTCTACCTCAGCTAAGTTCTGCTGAAGTTTATGGGTGTTTTAAAGCTTCTTTCCATACCTATTTTTCTATATGAGATTATGTAAAGCTGAGCTTATAATTTAGGGTCAGGGTCAATGTATATAGAAAGTTGCCTTCCAAATGGCTGTAGACTCCAGGTTGTCACCCAGTGGGTTGGCATAGATTGATACCTGGGAAGCACATAAAGGAAGCACATTGAGATTTCTGCTGCACCCAAATAACTGGACCTTCAGAATATAGGATATATACACTGTGGGGCAAAAGTAGGGTTACAGTTGTGAGTGCACGAAACAGAGTTTATTCTTGCATTATTATTATTTATTAATTATTGTTTTATTTTCCATAGGAGCTAAAACTGTAAGCCTATTTTTGCCCTGCCCTATTTTTTTGAATTGTGTAGCCATATGTTACAGGAAAAATGGTTCAATCTCAAAGATTGCCTTTTTTTTTTTTTAATATATATTAGCCCTAGCCAGTTTGGGTCAGTGGATGGAGTGTTAGCCCATGGACTGAAGGGTTCCAGGTTTGATTCTGGTCAAGGGCATATACCTTGGTTGCAGGCTTGATCCCTGGTCCCAGTCAGTCGCATGCGGGAGGCAAACAATCAATGTGTCTCTCTCACATTGATGTTTCACTCTCTCTGTTTCTCCCCCTCCTTTCCACTCTCTCTAAAAATCAATGGAAAATATTCTGGGGTGAAGATGAAGAAAAAGAAGGAGGAGAAGGAGGAGGAGGAGGAGAAGAAAGTAATTGTTACCCACATATTTAAATGCTTAAAACCATATTCTCCCATTCAAGACTTGAAACTTAGTGGCTCTTAAGTATGTGTTAAAGGGTTGCAATGGTTACAATGGGATTGTGTCCTATTTGAAAGCACTTTTGTCTTGCTTAGAATCTCTGTTTGTGACATTAGCAACCATTGATGATGACTATATCTGTTATATCACTTGAAGTTGCAAAATGGTGATTTCTTATTACATCATTTCATCTATTAGCTGAGAATTCCTTTATAAAAAGACACTTATTGCTCTTGACCAAGATGGTGGCATAGGTAATCACCTAAACTGCTGCCTCACACAACAATTTCAAAACTACAACTAAAAGACAGAACGGACATCATTCAGAACACAGGAAAGTTGGCTGAGTGAAAATTTTACAACTAGAAGGAAAGAGAGGGGCTCACAGAGACTCACAGAAGCTGCAAAAAACTGAGGTATGGAGACGCGGGCGTAGAGAGAACGGGCGGCGGTGTGCCTGGTTGGCATCCTCTAGCAGGAGGGAGAAGGAAACTCCCAACTGCACAGAACCCCTTATCCTACAGCATTGAATCCCAGCTCCAGGCAAGATTCATATGCGGGGAAGAGTGCACGGAAATTTAGAGGAGCCGTGAAAGGGCAGAAGTTTGGGGGCGCGCAAACCAATGTGCGCAGAAAGGACGGACTACTCATTGTGCCGCTGGCTTTCTCTGGTGGGTGGGAGACAGAGCCTCCCAACTGTGCCACTTCTAACTGCATTGAACCCCATTTTCAGGCGAGACCCTGGGGACCCAGACTCATACAGGTCCCGGAGCGCAAGGGAACTGGAAAGGCAGAGGTCTGGAGGCACCCGTGGGTGTGCACATAAAGGGCTGCAGGGATTACTGATTACCCAAAGACACTTGAGACCCAGGGGCCACGTAGGGCGGGGCTGGAAGCCAAGGCTGTCTCTGCTCAGCCCTGAGACTCCACCCCACCCAATCTGAACAGAGAGGCTTTTGCAGTTTTGCAAGTCTTGCATCATAAGGCTTATTCCAGCACAGAAGTTCTCCTGGCATAGTGAAAATGCAGAAGGAACAAACCACAAATGAAAGAAATGGAGGAAAACAAATGACTGGATATAGAGTTCAAAACCACACTTAAAAGGTTTTTAAATAATTTCCTAGAAAAGATGGATAAATTTAGCGAGACCCAAGAGAAGATGAAAAAGGACCAACTAGAAATTAAAAATACACTGACTGAAATAAAAAATATTATACAGAAATCTAACAGCAGACTAGAGGAAGGCACGAATCAAGTAAAAAATTTGAAATACAAAGAAGCAGAAAACACTCAACTGGAAAAGCAAAAAGTAAAAAGAACCCAAAATGTGAAGATAGTGGAAGGAGCTTCTGGGACAACTTCAAGTGTACCAACATCAGAATTGTGGGGGTGCCAGAAGAACCGAGAGAGCAAGATACTGAAAACCTATTTGAAGAAAGATGACTGAAAACTTTCCACATCTGGTGCAAGAAATAGACTTACAAGTCCAGGAAGCACACAGAACTCCAAATAAAAGGAATCCAAAGAGGACCACACCAAGACACATCATAATTAAAATACCAAGAGCAAAAGACAAAGAGAGAATATTAAAAGCAGCAAGAGAAAAACAATTAATTACCTACAAGGGAACACCCATACAATTGTCAGCTGATTTCTCAACAGAAATGCAGGCCAGATGGAAGTGGCAAGAAATATTCAACGGGATGAATAGCAAGAACCTACAACAAAAAATACTCTACCCAACAAAGCTATCATTCAGAATTGAAGGGCAGATAAAGAGCTTCACAGATAAGAAAAAGCTAAAGGAGTTCATCAACACCAAACCAGTATTATATGAAATGCTGAAAGGTACTCTTTAGGAAGAGGAAAAAGTAAAAGGTAAAGATAAAAATCATGAATAACAAAAACATATCTATCAACAAGTGAATCTAAAAAGTGAATTAAAAATCTGATGAACAGAATAAACTGGTGAATATAATAGAATCGGGAAAGGGGTGAGGGAGTACTGGGAGAGACTGGACAATAATCATACACCAATGGATGAGGATAATGTGGGGGGAGGTAAGGTGGAGGGGTGGGAGCAGGTGGAGGGGAGCTATGGAGGGAAAAAAGAGAAACAAATGTAATAATCTCAACAATAAAGATTTATTAAATTTTTTTAAAAGACACTTATCAACTCTTCAGTTACCTTTATGTACATTGTGTACTGAAAGAGCATCTTCCAAAGGTAACTAATATAATTATTTTAATGTATCATTTCTCATGGTTTTAAACATGTATGATGCATTCCAATCAATTGCAGGTATCATTCTCATTGAAGTTTGAATTGTCCAATCGGAGCCTCTTTAGAATGTCTCCTGAATGATTTTTGTCACAACCCCATCCCAGAGGAACACTCTCTGACCCAAAACTATATAGGATTTTGATAGCAAAGCCTGGCTGGAGATGAGTTTAAGATCACAAATAAAGACACCCATAAGAAAGCAATGAGCAAGAATCAACAGACACAAATACAAAAGAATTAGAACTCCAAAAAGCATGTTATTATATAACATAGAACAATCTTAGAGACTAAATATATTTTTAAAAGACAGTTAAACAAAAATAAATTGAAACTAAGAAAAAAACACTGAGTAAAAATGAGGAGGTCATTTAGAAAGTTCTAAGTAGGGCTTATAAAAAATAAAAACAAATCATGATTTAGACCTCTAAAGATATAATAATTTAAAAATACCTCAGTATATGGGTAAAACAGGTTCTTTAAATTATTTTTTTAAGTTAAATTCCTTATTATTTTAAAGTATTACATGAGTCTCCCTTTTCCCCCATTGACCTCTGCTTGGCTGCTTCCACCTCCCAGCACATGTCCTCATCCCCCTACTGTCTGTTTCCATTGGTTATGCTCATATGCATGCATACAAGTCCTTTGGTTGATCTCTTACCCCCACAGTCTGTTCTATGCTTCTGTGTCTCTGGTTCTATTTTGTTCATCAGCTTATGTTGTTCATTATATTCCACAAATGAGTGAGATTATGTGATATTTATCTTTCTCTGACTGGCTTATTTCATTTAGCATAATGCTCTCTAATTTTATCCATGCTGTTGCAAATGGTAAGAATTCCATCTCCTTTTTTTTTTTTTTTACAGTAGCATAGTATTCCATTGTGTAGATGTACCACAGTTTTCTAATCCACTCATCTGCTGATGGGCACTTAGGCTGTTTCCAAATCTTAGCTATTGTAAATTGTGCTTTTGTGAACATAGGGTACATATATCCTTTCTGATTGTTGTTTCTGTTTTCTTGGGATATATTCCTAAAAGTGGAAATACTGAGTCAAATGAAAGTTCCATTTTTAATTTTTTGAGGAAACGTCATACTGTTTTCCACAGCGGCCTCACCAATTTTCTTCTCATCCTCACTAGCACTTGTCATTGGTTGATGATAGCCATTCTGACAGGTGTGAGATGGTATCTTGTTGTTTTGATTTGTATCTCTCTGATGATTAGTGACTCTGAGAATGTTTTCAGATGTCTCTTGGCCTTCTCTATGTCCTCTTTTGAAAAGTGTCTATTTAGGACCTTTGACCATTTTTTGATTGGATTATTTACCTTCCTTTTGTTAAGTTGAAAGAGTTCCCTATAAATTTTGGAGATTAAACCCTCATCAGAGAGAACATTGGCAAATATGTTATCCTATGCAGTGGCCTTTTTTATTCTTTGGTTGGTTTCTTTTGATGTGCAGAAGCTTTTTATTTTTTTAATTTTTTTAAAAAAATGTATTTTATTGATTTTTTACAGAGAGAAAGGGAGAGGGATAGAAAGTCAGAAGCATCGATGAGAGAGAGAAATCGATCAGCCGCCTCCTGTACACCCCACACTGGAGATGTGCCCGCAAGCAAGGTACATGCCCCCGACCGGAATCGAACCTGGGACCTTTCAGTCCGCAGGCCAACACTCTATCCACTGAGCCAAACCGGTCTTGGCAAAGCTTTTTATTTTGATGTAGTCCTATTTGTTTATTTTCTCTTTAGTTTCCATTGCCCTAGGAACTGTATTGGTAAAGATATTGCTATGATATAGGTCTGCTATTTTGCTGCCTATAAATTCTTCTAAGATTCTTTTGGTTTCCAGTCCTACGTTTAAGTCGTTGATCCATTTTGAGTTTATTTCTATGTATGGTGTACGTTGGTGGTTTAGTTTCATTTTTTTGCATGTATCTGACCAATTTTCCCAACATAATCAATCGAGTCCAGTCTATGAGCACAGAGAAAATGAGCACTGAAAGAAAAATATATGGAAAATATGGTTGAAATATTAATAAATAGAGAATATAATAAATTTATTAGATTGAAAAGGAGTTCCAAAAACAGAGGATAGGTAACATTCAATAAGTAATGACTGAGGATTTCCTGGAACTTATGGAAGACATAACCAGATTTAAGAAGCCCATTAAATCCCAAGCAGCATTAATTGATAATAATAATAATAACAATAAATGCTATAGCTAGATACTTCACAGTGAAAATGAGAAAACAAAAGCAAAAACCTTTTGGGGATATGATAATGACTCATTTTCTATGGTTTCCTGAACAGGATGTGACGGTTCAGAGGCTTGGATTAATTAGCCTTAGACAGCTAGTAAGTGATCAAGTTAGAATTTGAACTCACATCTGTCTGAGTCACTAAGTTACACTTTTTTTCACTTAAGAAAATGATGTTTTCTTGAGTCCTAAAAATTAGAAAAATGGAAATTCTGGTAGTAGCTATTAGTTCTTCTATTTATCAAATATTTAGTAAGCACCTACAGTTGTTAGACTCCATACTAGGAGGTGGAATATAATGGGAGCACTCCTGAGATTGCTACTAATAGTCTTACATACTTGAAAGCATTGTTATTGTTTGTCATGGCTAAAAAAGAAATGGAAAAATACATTTTGACCGTCCTTAAAGTTATGTAGCACCTTACAATTTCCAGGCTCTTCGGGTTCATTACCATATTTTGCTCTTTACAATGAGAGAGAGGGGAAATAGTACCGATAATATTATGCCCATATTCCAGATAAGGAAACCAAGGCTCAGAAAAGTCATGTATCAGAACATACATCTTCCAGGCTGTGTCCAGTGTTCTTATATTACACAAGGCAGCCTCATGCACTCAGTAGGAAAGCATAGCTCCTGTTGCATCCATCAATGATTCTTTTATTCACTTATCTGCATGAAGCCAAGTAGCATCAATGGTAGTATTCCTTTTCCTCTAGGTTTTTATAGGCACAGGCAGGTCTGCCTGAAATGTTCCTACAAGCCCACTCTGGCTTGTAGACAGAACTTGGGGCTGGTACCTCATGACTCAGGACGTGGTAATGGGTCAGGTGTCACCGGCTCTCAGCCACGTCACACTGTTTGGATAGGATATAAAACTCCACCTGCACCCACACATATGGTGATGAAAATGGTCCCAGCTTCAGGACCATAATTTGGAGGCCCATCACTTAACACACAGACTTTCTCCAAGGCTGGGCACCATGTTTGAAGAGAGGCACAGAGGAACAGACATGAACAGAGGGACACATTCCAGAGTCCATGTCAGCTGAGAAGCAGCTAAGAGACCAGGGAGGTTTTGCCTGGGGAAGAGAACACAGGGGTGGCTGAGAGAGGGAGGGGGGGAAATATTGATTTAATATTCATTGTGTGTCAGGCACTGTACAAGGGTCTGGAAATAGAGCATCATTCTGGTCCTCCTGGAGAATATGCTAAATTATAAATATAATGGCTTACATTTTTCTTTTTTTATCCTCATCTGAAGACATATTTATTAATTTTTAGAGATAAAAGAAGGAAGGGAGAGAGAAAAATATCAATGTGACACAGAAACATCAATTAGTTGCCTCCTGCATGCACCCCAATTGGGGATCAAACCTACAACCTAGGCATGTGTCTTGATCAGGAATCGACCCCACAACCTTTTGGTGTATAGGACAACACTCACCCAACATAGCCAGGGCTTATCTTGATCAGATACTGAACTGAAAGCCTCATGTAAATGATCACATTGAATACCCCCCAAACCCTCTACGAGGCAGTTATTATTATTATCATGCTCATTTGGCTGGTAAGGAAATAGGCACAAGAGGTAGAGATCTTGCTGGAGGTGTTAAGGTCAGTGACAATTGGCAACTGACCCTGGGCTTCCAGGCTGAAGCTCCTGGTGCTTAACTGCTCTTCCTCAGTCTAAGGAGGCTGCCACAGTGTGTGAAATACTTGCATGCACGGGTTTGGACTGATGGCAGCCTGGTCTCCCTGTATCTCTCATAGTGCCCATGCCAGAGAAGACTGTGGCCTTGAATCATTGCCTGGCCTCTGCCTGCAGGCAATAGGCACTGAAGTAGATTGCACAGTAGGAAAAAAAATAAAAGGAAAAGAAATACTTGAAAATTCATTATTCCCTTCGATCCTCTTAGCAGATCTGCAGGGACCTGTGATGGCTACCATGAGCGATGAAGGCATTTCCCCAGCAGGTTAGTGTCCCTGAGCCTGGTCTGGCACCCTCCACAGGACCCAGGGTGCATGGTCTCCTTTGCGCTGTGTCTTAACAGTTCCCCCACAGTGAGCATGTATTCTTTTATAACCAGTAAACTAGTAGTAAAGTACAGAAAGTGGCCTTTTCTCCCCTCTGTGTTCTGTAGTTAGCTCTCAGCTGTGTGTGGCCTGTATTTTGGAGGTGGCCTTCGGGACACTGTGCTCTTTCATTTTCTTCATTTACAGTTTCATGCTTGTGAATTATGTGCTGTGGGGAACTGGGCAGCAAAGCTTCCAGAGGCATCAAGAACCACACCAGCATTCCCCGCCAGGAGGCGCTCACGGATGCCTTGCCATCCGTGGGCCAGGTGGGTGGTGGGAATCTCAGAGTAGGCTAGGGATTTTTCTTCTCATTACCCACCAGCCTTAGGGTAGGTTGCTCTATCTTTAAAACAACAGCAACTTGGCCCAATCACTCACTTTTTTCTTTCTTTTTTTTTTTCCTGCAGTGTGGTAATTATTTTTTTAATGTTGCCAGTGGGAGGGTTAGGATTCTGCAGCTTATAGAAATGGAGGAGGTGAGAGCCCTTTGGACGAATTCTCTTAATTTTGCAAGGAAAGAACTGAAGGATAATCGAGGAACTGGAGGAGATGTAACTCGCTCTCTGGTGAGGAATGCTGCCTCCGGTTCTAGTTCTGCTACCTATATACCTCTCAGCTCTCCTAGTCTGAATCCTTTTAAGAGATAAGAAAACAGAAAGGTAATGATTAGTCCAAGGGCAACAAGTGGATTGGTACAGATGGACCAGAGGGCAAGTCTTCTAGCTCCTCATTCCAGCAGCTGGGTGAGGATGAAATAAAAATGGTTACCTGAAGCACATGATCCTCACAGAGCAAACACACAAAACAGCCATTGATATAAGCCAAAGAGAATGTGCAAGTCAGAAACAGATGAGAGAGACAGGAAGAGGAGAGAGAGAATATTTTTTTTAAAGTAGGTACAGAATTCTCTCAGGGAGAGAGCACTTGCTGTGGGAAAATGAGCTCCCCAGGAGAGCTGAGTATCTGTTGCTACCAGAGAATTGAGATGAACTGTCTGAATAACAGAGAAAGAAAATTCTGGAGCTCCAAGGAGAGTGTCTAACTTTAGGTTTCTCCAAAAGCAAACCCTAAATCAGGGCTTGGGTGCAGGTAGTGTGTCTGGGAGGTGAACACAGAAAGCACCATGAAGCCAGTTAGACCAGGGATCTCTGTCTCTTCTTCCACAGCAGGAGGCCATGCTGCCTTGTTTTATTTTTCTCTGGCAAGGAGATCTGAGATTGAAGTTCTACTCTGAGAAAAGGCTTTGTCACTTGCTCTAGCTGCTACTGTGGGCTTTTTATAGATGAGATAACCTGTAGTAGTTTCCTCATTTATAAAAAGGAGATGATAAAGCCTGCTCTGCCTAAATCATAAGGTCTTGGGGAGACAATCAGCTGAGATAATGACTGTAAACATCTTGTATAAATGGTAGAGTATGAGGAAGAAACCAAGATGGTGGCATAGGTGAACACCTAAACTGCGGCCTCACACAACAATTTCAAAACTACAGCTAAAAGACAGAACGGACATCATCCAGAACCACAGGAAGGCTGGCTGAGTGGAAATTCTACAACTAGAAGGAAAGAAAGGGGCTCATGGAGACTCAAAGGAGCTGCAAAAAGCTGAGGTATGGAGATACACGTATGGAGAGGACGGGCGGCAGAGTGCCTGGCTGGCTTTCTCTAGCAGGAGGGAGACGGAAACTCCTGACTCCACTGAGCTTCAGTCCTGGCTGCACTGAACCCCAGTTCTGGACAAGATTCATAAGGGGGGAGTCTGGACTTTCGTGAAAAGGGAGGAGTGCGTGGCAACTAAGGGGATCTAGGAAAGGCAGAGGTCTGGAGGTGTACACACCAGTGAGTGCAGAGAGGACTGAATACTGATTATGCCACTGGCTTTCTCTAGCGGGAGAAAGACCGAACCTTCCGACTGCACTGAACCCCAGTTCCAGGTGAGACCCTGGGGACCCAGACTTATATGGGTCCCCAGAGCACACGGAAACTCAGGGGAGCTGTGAAAGGCAGAGGGCTGGAGGCGTGGGTGCAAGTGCATGCAGAGAGGGCTGCAGCAATTACTGAGGGACACAGACTAGGGGCTTCATAGGACAGGGTTAATAAGAAGCCAAGGCTGTCTCCTTAGCCCTGAGACTCCACCCATCCAAGCCAAGCACAGAGGCTTTTGCAACTTTGTAAGTCTTGTCTCATAAGGCTGATTCCAGCACAGAAGTTCTCCCAGTGTAGACACAGCTGATCCTCAAAGCCAATTGGCTTGGAGGTCAATTCTCCCCAATGATACCAACAACAATCAAGATTCAACTACAAAAAGGCTGAACACATAGTCCACAAAGGGGTGCACCAAGAGTGTCCACCTAAGGTAACTGGGGAGGCCAGAGCTACTGGGCCATATAGAACAACTAGCACACAAAGCTACTCTACCAACTCAGGGAAGCAGCAAAAATGCAGAGACAAAGGAACAGATCACAAACAAAAGAAATGGAGGAAAACAAATGACTGGATATAGAGTTCAAAACCACGTTATAAGGTTTTTCAAGAATTTCCTAGAAAAGATGGATAAATTAAGCGAGACCCAAGAGGAGATGAAAAAGGACTAACTAGAAATTAAAAATACACTGACTGAAATAAAAAATATTATACAGAGACCTAACAGCAGACTAGAGGATCGCAAGAATGAAGTCAAAGATTTGAAATGCAAAGAATCAGAAAACACTCAACTGAAAAAGAAAAAAGAATCCAAAATGTGAAGTTAGTGTCAGGAGCTTCGGGGACAATCTCCAGTGTACCAACATCAGAATTATGGGGGTGCCAGAAGAAAAGAGAGAGCAAGATACTGAAAACTTAGTTGATGAAATAATGACTGAAAACTTCCCCCACTTGGTGAAAGAAGTAGAGTTACAAGTCCAGAAAGTGCACAAAACCCCAAACAAAAGGAATCCAAAGAGGACCACACCAAGACATATCATAATTAAAATGCCAAAGGCAAAAGACAAAGACAAAATCTTAAAAGCAGGAAGAGAAAAAGTTAATTACCTACAAGAGAGCACCCATATGAATGTCAGCTGGTTTCTCAACAGAAACTCTGCAGGCCAGACGGGAGTGGCAAGAAATATTCAGTGATGAATAGTAAGAACCTACATCCAAGCTTACTCTACCCAGCAAAGCTATCATTCAGAATTGAAGGTCAAATAAAGAGCTTCACAAATAAGTAAAAGTTAAAGGAGTTCATCAACACCAAAGCAGTATTATATGAAATGCCGAAAAGTGCTCTTTAAGAAGAGGAAGAAAAAGGTAAAGATAAAAATTATGAACAACAAATACATATCTATCAACAAGTGAATCTAAAAATCAAGTGAATTAAAAATGTAATGAACAGAATAAACTAGTGAATATAATAGAATCAGGGGTATAGAAAGGGAGTAGACTGACAATTCTCAGGGGAAAGGGGTGAAGGGGGTGCGGGGAGAGACTGGACAAAAATCATACACCTATGGATGAGGACAATGGGGCAGAGGGTGGGTTGGAAACCAGGTGGAGGGGAGCTATGGCAGGGGGGAAGAGGAACAATTGTAATAATCTGAACAATAAAGATTTATTAAATTTAAAAAAATGGTAGAGCATGTCACTTATCCATTATCAAGTGATTATGAGTGTTTATATCTGTTTTGGTTCCTGAGAATTTAAGAATGAGATATAGTCCCTACTCATGTGGGACTTTCAGTTTGATGTGAATATTGACAACTAAGTGCATAATTGAGTTACTATGACTTATTCTATGAGTCACCCTAACATAGCAATTACAGGTTACCATGTTATGAGAACACAAAATACTTGGTGGTGCCCAAGGCTAGGCCTGCACATACCCAGCAGGAGAGTGGCACATTTATCTGATCACCAAGCTTTTACAGAATCCCTGATCAGTACATGTGCATATCTGTATTGGTTGAGGCATGTGCCCCCTGGCTTTCATGTCACTGCTTGTTCTCTCTATCCCCTGTTGCTTGATGTGTCTGTTTTTGGTGTAACCTCCTTTCCAGGCCATAGGGACAGACCAGGTCTACTGTTCTTTCTTGGGCAAACATCCCATAAAGGGAATGAGGCCAGCCTCCCAGGAAGTACAGGCTGTTCTTGTGCGCACACAGCCTCAGGGACCAGGTGTCTGCCAAGCCTAACATGCAGCTTTGTGTATATAGTGTTTCTGAGGTCATCACATGCCAAGAGAAAGGAGCCCAGAGATCCCAATTCTCCATCTCTCCCTTGCAATGCAAAACTCCCTTCTATCTGCCAGGTATATATAAAGAGCTGTTTGCTAGCCTGACCCAGTGGCCAACACCAGCTCCTACCAGATGGTAGGAAGCAAACCTGCAGGAGGTTAGAGAAACTGCTTCTTTAAGAACCTTTGAGCTTACAGGAAAGACCAGATTGGGGGTAGGTGGTGATACTAGTTCCAGGAGTGCCCAGAAGAGAGGATGCCCTTGAGAAGCATTTATTTATCCAGCCCTGGTCACTTTTGTGTGCTCTTGTATCTACTCTATTCATCTTTCCCATTGTGCCATTAGCTCTCTTAACTGACATTCCTGTTACTAGAAAACTTGCCAAGAAAACTTGAACTCACTATTTCCTCTGTAAATGTTCTGATTGGTACCTGTGGGAGGTGGAGTCCTTGCAGCTAAGAAGCCACATTCTGGTTTGCATGTAGATATTCCCCTCCCACTAACTGAGTTACTAGTTTTTGGTTATTGTTTACTGAGTCAGTTCTATTTGTCTCTAAATTGTTTATTACCATTGTAGCTATTATTCTCTGTGTCTGTGGTATCCTATATAATAAAAGCCCAGGAACCATAACCGCTTAATGACCAGAACAACTGCTCAACAAGCTGGGTGGCAGGACTGGGGACTGGTGAGCAGGCAGAAGATAGTCCTGATCACAGGTGAGGCCTAATGACACTACCTGTGCACAATTTCATGTGCTGGGCCTCTAGTTGTTATTATATGATTCAATAAGGTATTATATAAATTGATGAAATTCATTTCCTGAAAGCTGAGTTATATTTTTTGAAAGCTTCAATAAAAGTGAATATAAAAATTGTTGTCAGAGGTGTAAGAAGAAAGAACTGGACATGATGTGATAGATATTGTATAATCACTTTTGCTCACATACCATGGCCAGAACTTGGTCACATGAGCATGCCTACCACCATGCAAGCTGGGAAATATTGTCTTTATTTTAGAAGCCACATGCCCAACTAAAATTTGGGTTTTCTTACTTCAAGAGAGATTGGGGAAAGAAGTATTGGGGACAATTGTCAATTTCTACCACAGTATGTAAAAGCATTTTTTCCCCCTAAGATTCTTTGATTCAATGATTTAAAAAAAATTAACTGATAGATTCTTGGACCAGATAGCCTTAGATAAGAAGACTCTTACTATATAACTTACCTTCCTTGGATTCTCTTCTGCCTAAGTGCTATTGAACCTTTGTTCATTCGTTTATTTAGTCCACAGATGTTTATTGCTGTGTAAGGCACCATGCTCTGAGGAAATGGTGACAGGCAAGTAAGACAGGCCTTGCCTCCTGTGGTTCACAGCCTAGTTGGGCTCCTGCATAGATGGTATGACAGGGGCATATATGTGGTCCTGATGGAGCACACAGGAGAGGACGAGGGTTAGAGAAAATTTCCAGGAGGTGAATTTTGAGAAGGTGGGTAGGTATGAAGAGCTGTGAGATGAAGGTGTATCATAGGTGTGACCATGCTGCTCTGGATATGCACTTGGAAGTTAGTGCTCATTGTCCCCTTCATGCTCTCCCTCTCCCCTCCCCCAGGTACATTTTGCTTCCTTCCCCTACCAACACATCCTCCTCTTGAATAGGCAAGCTCTCTTAACTCTCATGCTTTTTCCTTTCCTGACTTTTTCCTTCTGCTTTGAGGGCCTTCCTCATCTTATCATTCTGACAATCTTCTGCTCATCCTGCCTCACTCTCCCGTGGTGTTTCCCTGACTCTGCCAACAAGGGCTCACCTCTCTTGCCTTTGTTTTTTTCCCAGCACTTTACAGCCTCTTCTAGGATATTGCCTACCAGATAGTTTCATGGGCATGTCTGTCGCCCCAAGCACAATGCAAGCATGGGGGAAGGCCATTACTGTGCTTTAGTGTTCTCCAACATGCGTGCGCCTAGCTCAGTGCTTAGTCTTCAAGTGAGGGCTCAACAATGTTTGAGGAGGATGTGGGATTTTGGAGGAGTGGAGTGAGCCTTGGACTGAGTTGGCATGGCTCCACCTTTTAATATAGTGCAGGATGGTGGGCAACTCAATTCTTCGGCTTGGAGCTCAGTTCCCTATCTATACAATGAGAAGATTGGATTTAATAATTACTATGATTATTTTACAAAACCACAATTCAAAATGCTCACCACTCCCATGGCCACCTTCCTAGGGCACAAGTTGCTGGGCTTTGAATCATGCAACTTTGCAACCTTGATCATAGCTAAAGCTTAGATGTGAGGGAGTCGGATGGCTTCTGTGTTAGGGAAGAGGAGCCATGGGTGAGGAACTATGCCAACCACACGCTTTCTGTTGAAAAATTTGAATGCAGACTACAACAGGTGTCTGTCAGGGACAGGCACAGAGAAATCAGTGACAGAAGCCATGAAGCCAGCAGAGGAGAGAGTGGAGTTTGAGAACGTGCCAGGAGGAACAGAAACAGATTCCGACAGAAGTGAAGGGGTGCTGGGGGGTCATTAGAGCAGGTGTGGTGCCAGGAATGCCTATGGCTAAGATGGTTCCTTCTGCTTCCTTGCTTCTCACATGGCGTTTTAGATTATGTGTGAGCTCTTTGCAACAAAAACTTCCTGTTCTAAGCATTTTATAACCCCTAGAATATAGGCACTGTCATTATCCTCACTCTATAGAGGAGGAACAGAGAGGATAAATGACCTTACCAAGTACCTACTAGTAAATAGCAGAGCCAGGAATCAAACCCAGCCTGCCTGGGTCAGAGCCTAGACACTTAGCCCTTATACCATGACTAGAGGCCTGGTGCATGGATTCTGGTGGGGTCCCTCTGCCTGGCTTGAGGGGATTGGGCCAGAACCAGCTCTTCAACATCCCTCGAGGGGTCCCAGATATTGAGGTTTTGTCTCATTGAAATATGAGACAAAACCTCAATATATTAAGAATTCACAGGCATTTCTAGAGGCTGCAACTGAAGTGGGGTTTTGGGGGAGGGGAAAAGACAGCACAAAGAATGTAAAGATATTGAAAGCTGACACACCCTGAAATTGGGCTTCCTCCTCTCTGGTTCCAGGTGCATCACCCAAGAACCACAGCAGCCAAGTCACCACAGCTCCGCAGCTCCTGTGTTGGGCATCTGTCCCCTGTTGGTCATTGCATGTCATAGCTACTGGTTGGATGTTTGAATGGTCGGATGGTTGCCTAGGTTTTACATACTTATAAAAGATGCTTATTTATAGGTAGCAAGCAATTTTGAGCACCTACCTGTATGCCAAACCCTGTGCTAGGTACTTTACATATGTATTATCTCAGGCTTTTTATAATTCTTGCAACAATCCTGTGAAGCAGGTGTCTATATGCTTATTCTATGGGTGGAAAATAGGTACTTGAAAATGTTAAATGTTTTGTCCAAGGTCAAATAGCTGGTCTGTGATAGGGCTAACTATGCCTGCCTGGGATGGTAAAGAAAACTCTCAGCAATTTCCTTCTGAATGATGGAGGCAGCTGAGCCCCCAATCTTGGGATCTGCCATTCACAGTGACAACTTGTACACTATCTGTCATTTCAGGAACTGTGAAATATGAGACAAAACCTCAATATATTAAGAATTCACAGGCATTTCTAGAGGCTGCAACTGAAGTGAGGTTTTGGGGGAGGGGAAAAGACAGCACAAAGAATGTAGCTTGCAATGAGCTATTTTTTTCTCTCCCATCTTTTCTGCCTTCTGCTTAATTGCTTGATAAAGATAAATAAAGCTGGGGAAAATTACATTTGGCAGCCTTCAATAGGGTTTGAATTTGTGGTTCTTTCTTCACTGCTTATTTTTTGTTTATAGTAGATTTGTTAACTGAGATTTTCATCTTTTATACTTGTATTCTTTTCTGGATTGAATAAGAAAATGATATGCAAGTGATACCCTAGCTCTAGGCAAACTAGCAGATGCATAAAAATATATGCATAAAATATGCAAATTGAAAATGAATATCAGGGCTAACTAGCCTTGTTGTCTGAAACCATTTTCTTAACCTGTCTGAGCCTTTGGTATATCCTTTCTAAATTGGGAGATAAGGAATCCAGCCTAAAGTACCATGGTTGCTGGAAAGATTCAGTAAGATAAAAATACCTCCTTGATTTTATTTATGCTGTTACATTAGGACTTACTTCTAATTACTCTCACTGGCTCGGTTGTATCCCTATTTTATGCATAAAGGAATAAACTTAGAGATGTTAGGTGGCTGAGCAATCACCACCCAGCTAGCAGTAACTCAATGCCCAGGGACAAGGGGTTAAAACTATTACAAAACAGTACTATACTCAGAGGAAGTCATGATACTGGACGCAATGGGTCTGAGGCCTCCTGTCACTGCTTGAGCCAAATTAATTGTATCTGAGCATCTATTCCAATAATGCTGGCAGTATGGGGAGCAGTGGGTCACCCTGAATATCCTGCTCTGACTCCCCTCACCGGTTGGCTGATTACATACAGGCAAGAGAGAAGATAACTGCATGTTACTGGGAGCTGCAAGGGTAACAGGGAAAGGCAGGGACAGTCTGCAGTCCCACCTCCAGGAGCTTGAAGTCTGATAACAAAGTGGCGAATCTTCTGTGATGTTAGCAGCAGCTCAGCTGGTTCCTGACACCTGAGAATGGTCAGTGTTCCTGAGGCAAACTCTCAGAGTGTGTCAGGGTCTGGGCACAGCCACCAAATCAGTTTGTCCTGTCCTGTCCTTGGTCTGTTCTCAAAATGGACTCATCGAGGCATCTTTCTACAGCCTTGTTTCACCCTTCAGTTCCCCAGGGTCTGTAAAAAAACCTTTTAGTCAAGTGAATAATTATTAAACAACTTTGACTCTATTCTTATTACATGCCCTTCCCCCTATACATCACAATATTTAATTATTTTACTCTCATTTTTTTTTTCTGGTATAAAAGTAATGCGAGTTATTGTTGTTTTAAATTCAAATTCCTTAGACATACAAATCTAAGAAAGTATCTTTTAGTCATAACCTGAAGATATTTTTTTTTTCATTGCTTTTAGATAGAGTGGGAGGGAGGGAGACACACAGAGAGAGAAACATCTATATGAGAGAGACATATTGAATTGATTGGTTGCCTCCTGCACAAGCCCTGACTGAAGCTGGAGCTGGGACCAGGGAGCAACTCGAAACCCAGGTATATGCCCTTGATGGGGAATCAAATCTATGAGTTTCTGGTGCACGTGCCTATGCTCTAACCATTTAGCACCACTGGCCAGGACCTAAAGTAAATACTGCTAGCAGTTTGCTGTATATTTTTCCAGATCTTTTTTTTTTTTCTATAGAATCATCGCTATTAGCAAGTGATATTCCCATAGCCTGTAATAGTTGCAAAGGGCTTTCACAAAAATGACCTCAAGGCATGTACAGTATATCTATCATAATTTCCTTTTCCTTTGATTGGAGGGAGGTTGAGCCTGTGCCTAACGATCCAATGAATGAGATTTGTTTCTGCCTGAGGTCTTAAGAGCAGCATTTCAACTAACTGACTATTCCCTGCAGACTGGGGAGTTGGCTGCATCCCTTGACTGATGAGCTGTTTGACAGCTCAGTGGTGGTTGTGACATTTCATAGGTACAGCCTGAGCTGCTCCAGATAGAAGGAAGTCTGAACAGCGAGGAGCTACAGGTTTATACTAGATTAACTTGCAAATACTGGAATGTCTTGGATTGAGCTAAGAAATTGAATATCCTAAAAATAAATATGCAAGGTGGAGTCCCCATTGGCACTAGCAGGGACCTCAGAAATCACCCGATCTGGCCTATATGTTTTATTTTGTAGTGAAGAAAACAGAGCTCCAAAGCTGGGAAGAGATTTAACCTGTATATATAGTTCAATTTGGTTGGAGAAATGTTTTCTGAGCACCAAGTATGTCTCACCCTCCTGTTATTCTTGTGAAATGTTTGGGTTAGATATGTTTCCAGCCTTCAAAGAATTGCCAGTCCACTCTTCATTGTCCAAAATGTTATAAAAGCATACAGGAAAACAGTCTAAACATTTTCACGAAGGAAGAGAGGTGCACCCGACTTCTTTCTGTAGCTTTGAAGCATATGCCAGAGTGAAAGAACCAGTTCAATAATGCCTTCCTGAATCAACCATCTGTAACTCCTCCCCCTCCCAAGTCCTCCCCTCAGCGCCCCCCGCCCCCTTGGTGACCTCTCTTGCCTTCCACCTGGATGTCATCTGTAACATTTGTACTCTCAACCTCACATCACAGTTCTCGTCCCTCATCAGCAAAGGCTATGGCATGCTGATATTTTTATTCTTAGTGCCTAGCATGCATATCGAATAAATGCTTGTCAACTGATGAATGCGTTTCTGCGTCCTTAAGACAGATTGCACTTTTCATGGTGCTATCCATGCCTTCCAAATGATACATTTCTGGAGTGCTAGATAAGACTTGGGGATATAAATTCAATATACAGGCTCACTGGCCTCTACATAACACTCTCCCCTCAGGGTTGTAGCCCATATGTTCACGCTTTGATTTTTGGCAATGTGCTTGGTGTCATCAATCAAGATCCGATGTGGTGCTCTTCCTTTGCAGAGTGCCTGTTTGGCCTATGGTACATCGATCACTGCTAAAAATGTGTCGGTAAGTCATCCCTATCATGCATATTTATGACATTTATGCTGTCTCATATGCAAAATTCCTACCTTGAATCCCCAGGCCAGAAGCTGAAGTGGCAGATTCTCTGCTTCCAGTTCCCTCGCAGCCAGAGCTCAGAGTTGACCTTGGAACTGTAAATCTGAAGTAACAGAAAGAAGTGGAAGAGTTTTGACTTCATCCTGGGTGACGGAGACAAGGGCATCTGAAGTCTGTAGTGCTTGGCAGCTACAGTGGCTGCATTAGCAGCAGGGTCCAGCACCAGGGGTGTTGGCAGTGCCCAGGGGACCATCTTGGCTAGGCATTTTTTGGTTATAGTTCTGGCTGCTTCGTTTTCTTTGGTTCTGCTCTATTTTCTGATCTTTCTTGCCTGACTTCATGCCTGGGAGCTATCCAATATCCTTCTACTAATTTTCTTTTCTGTTTACATTAACCCAGATTGCTCTTTTTGTTTGTTTGTTTTGTTTTGTTATTTGCAACTAAGAGTTTTGACCAGTACAGTCATAAAAAGGTAATATCTGTATTTTGATTAGTCATGAAAAGGTAGTATCTGTGTTTTGATCACTTGGCTTTTCATAACTAATTTTAAACTTCAGACTCTTCACTCTTTGTATACTTTGTGACTGCCTCTAGAAGAGTAAGATTGATTTTGTGGGAAAATGATAGGACATCTTGGATTCCAATCTCAGTCCTGAGTAAGCTTTTATAACTGCAGAACCAACTCAAAATGGTCCTATCCTGTTTAATGAGATACTGAGTAGCTTTTCAGAGTTGACAGACCAAAACCACAAGTCATGCTGCTGTAGCATGGCATGCGCAAAGGAGAGAACTTTGACTCCAGCTTCACCTGGAACCAAATCTTCCTCCCTCCCCCCACCCTTCCTCTGCCCAACCAAAGGGCCAGAACATAACTGAAACTTGAACACTAGAACCCTTTCAGAAGCAAAGGGTCCATTGTTCAGAAAGATCCGGTGTTGACACCTCTTTACCATAAATGACCAAGTTCCAAGGTCCTCTACATACCTGTTCCCCCAAACCCCTTAATCTAGTCCGGTGAGCAAGATGGGTTGAGGCACTATTAGGCCTCCATTTTCTTGGCCAGCACCTCCTCAATCAGTAAACATTTCCTTACTTCAAACTGACTTTTATAATTTTTAATTTTTCAATTATAGTTTACTTTCAATATGATTTTGAAGTGCACAGCATAGTGATTGGACAATCATATACTTTATCAGGTGTTCTCCCTGATATTTCCAGTATCCAATTGGCATTGTAAATAGTTATCAGAATATCATTGACGATATCCCCTATACTATACTTTACATCCCCATGACTATTTTGTAACTGCCAATTTGTACTTCTTAATCCTTTCACCTCTTTCACTTAGTATCCCAAACCCCCTCCTCTTTGGCAACCACCAGTCTGCTCTTTGTGTCTATGAGTCAGTTTAAATTTTGTTTGTTCATTTATTTTGGTCTTTAGATTCCACAAATAAGTAAAATCATATATTATTTATCTTTCTTTGACTGACTTATTTCACCATCTAAATCCATTTATGCTAATGAGCATAATACAATCTAAATCCATCTATGCTGCTCCAAATGGCCAGATTTCAGTTTTATTTTTTATGACCAAGTAATATTCCATTGTATATGTGTACCACTACTTTTTAATGCACTCATATCTTGATTAGCACTTGCATTGCTTCCATATCTTGTCTATTGTAAATAATGCTGCAAAGAACATAGAGGTGCATACCCTCTTTTGAGTTAGTGTTTTGGGTTTCTGAACTCTGACTTTTTTAGTTTGGGCCTTTTGAAGCATTGGGCACACAAACTTGGCTTTGGTAACGCTTTGAGGCATTATTTAAGTCTCTGAGCCTCCATTTTCTCATCTACAAAATGGAAACTTTTATGGACTGCATTCCATCTCCTCCAAAATTCATATTATTATTGCCCCAAGATAGAAATCGAGAGGGAACCCCAGAGAAATTTCCGGACAGATTTTATGAAGCTTATGCTCAAGCACAAGGGAGGCAGCACAGAGAAAAGGAAGGTCCTCTGAACGGGCATGAGGCTGACTCTGCTTGGCTGCTTTTATCAGTGGGGGACAAAATGGGCTTGTGTTTAAAGGTGGGCTTTTTGAAAAAAGTATTTTCCATTTCAGGGTTGGGTGACTTCTTCTTCTAGCTGCGTTGCCTAGTAATGATGTAGGTATCTGTGCTGTCGGGGCAACATGGCAGACTGCTCATTATCACACCCTAGGAAGGTTGTGTATAGTCGTTAAACCTTGATCAACTACCCATGTGGGTCAGAAGTTTCATCAGCAGTTAGAAGGGAGATAAAATTAGCTACCTCTGGGTCTTTAAAAAAAAAAAAATATATATATATATATATATATATATATATATATATTTTACTTATGTTAGAGAGAAAGGGAGAGGCAAAGAGAGATGGAAACATTAACGATAGAAGAGAAATATTGAATGGCTGCCTCCTGCACACCCCATACTGGGGATCAAGCCTGAAATCCAGAAATGTGGTCTGATTGGGAAGCCAGCTGTGACCTCCTGGTTCAGAGGTCAACACTCAACCACTGAGCCACTGTGGCCAGGCCCTGTGGTTTTTTGAGTAGACAATGGAGGAATGATGACATTCTTAAGGTCAGTTTATCTGGCATTTCTTCCAGCCAATTGGTCTTGGCTTCCAGGTCACCTGGTATTTTCCATTCCTGGGCCCAAGCCTCTGTCCCATATTGAAGTACATCAGCATGGGTCTGTATTTGGAGAGATGGTCTTTAAAGAGGTAATTACATTAAAATGAGGTCATTAGGGTGGACCCTAATTTAATACAACAGGGGTGAAGAGAAAATTTGGACATAGACAAGTACAGAGAGAAGTCTTCTTAAAGGTACAGAGAGAAGGCAACCTTTTGCACGCTAAGGAGAGAGGCCTTAGAAGAAACCAGCTCTGCTGACACTTGATCTCAGGCTTCTAGATGCTTTAACCGTGAGGCAATATATTTCTGTGGGTTAAGCCACCCAGTCTGCAGTTCATGCTTATGGAAACCCCAGCAAACTAATACAGGGACAATAAAAGTTATCTCATTGGGATGTTATAAAAATTAATTGGCATAATGTATAGAAAGTATCTGACAAATAATAGATGCTCCAAAAAATTGTTAGCTATCTTCCTTTTTTTAAAAAAATGATTTTTAAAATGTTTTTCTTGTTAACCCCTTCCATTTTGCCCAATTCTATTATTACTACTATTTTTTAAATGAAGGTCCTTACTGGGCACTCTATAAACATATATTGAATGAATACATATTTTAAGCCTTTAAAACTTGTTGCAGTTGTTAAGTGGTCAGACACATTTCCAAACTGCTATATTTTATGGAAACTCAAGAAGTTTACTGTCATTTCCTCCAGAGAAGAAGAAGTAGCTCATCCATCTACAGCAGCTGCAAAATGTCTTGAAATAACCTTAGGGTAACTTGCCTTTTCATTCACTATTCTCAGGCTCAGGTTTTCCAGCCCGCTGTTTTAACAGACCTGGACCTGGAGTAGGAGGGACCTTACTGGAAGCACCAATTCTGCCTCCCCCTAATTCTGTATCTTTGTAGTAGGTCATAAACTTTCTGAGCAACAGTTTCTCATTTGCAATGCGCTGATTATAATACATCAGAGGGGTAAAAAACGATAGTGTCTCTGAGAAAAACTAAAAAAAACGGCAAAGTGACTTATAAACTGTAAGGTGATTTTCAACTGCATAGTATATAAAGCCCCTTTGACAGAGGCTTCTCGAAGAGCCCAGGCTGCTTGTTCTGCATCTAAATGATTTGTCTTTTTCTCTTCTTTGTACTACCTACCTAGAATAGCAATCACCTAATAAAGGCTGGCTGAATGACTGACATTAGGAAATCATAGAGTGCATAAAGGAACAATTGAGTATTCTCTGAGAAGATGGCATCTCTTTTGAAATTCTAAATGAGGTTGAGCGTGGAATGCATAATCCTTCAAGGGTTTATGAAGTTTAATTGGTTTGTCTGAGGTGACTCCATCTAAAAGGAGAAAAATCAAAGGAAAACTGACAAAGGTTAAGTGTCACCATAAGATTCAGATGATTTAGCTGAAACATATAATTTAATGATTTAATAGTTTCCTGCTTATCTCCCTTCTCCTTCATTTTTGCACCCAATGTTTTAAGAATCTGACCTTCGGATTAGAGAACTACAAAAAAGATGCTGGCAAGCTTCCCTTTAAAGAATAAATGTGTTCCTAGCATGTAATGTGTAAATAGAATTTTTATAGATTGAAATATGAAGTCATATTTAAATGCACTTGGAGAGCTGACTCTGGCAAATTAAAAGAAACACATTTGTATGGTATAATAATAGATTTCATTTATTAAGTTAACCACTGAACATGAGATCTTTTGTACATATTATCCTGATTTTATATATTAGGATATTTATAGGTAATAAAATTGAATCAAGGAGTTTCAGAAACGTGTCCATTGTCACTCAGATAATAAATGATAAAGCCAGTACTTAAACTAATTTCAAAGTCTAGCCTGCTAAGCCATAGCTGCCTTGAACTGGGAATGTCTTTGAAATTCATTTTTCCCCCCTCTCTAAAGTATTACAGAAAATAACTAACATTTTTCTATCATTAAGGTGACTAGGAATTTTCCATGACTGCATCTCATTAGCCTTCCAGTTAGTCCCCCTGAACCTCAGGAGTGTCAGCCAGTAGGATTTCTCACAGACCAAATGGAATTTCTTCTTCTTTTACCCTTCTCACTGCCTATAGGATGGTATCATTATAGTCTCTTCAAAGTCTGTTAAAGTAACCAGATTAAGCCCAATTGGAGTTGCTCATGCTAAGCCCTAAGCCAGCAAACTAAGACTTAACTAAATTTCTGTGTTCAGCTCTCCCAGCAAAGGAAGCTAAGTCAACCGATCAGCACTTGCTTTGCTCAGCACAAGTTATTTAATCCAGCTCCAAAACTTCCCTTTGCTCCATATAAAGAAGGTAACCCTGCTTTCACCAATCAGGAAATGCCTAGTATATTCTTTGTTCCTGCTCACTTTGGTTTTATAAATATCTCTTGCCCTGTACAATTCTTCAGACCTCCTTTCTCTTCTTTCTTTCTTTCTTTCTTTCTTTCTTTCTTTCTTTCTTTCTTTCTTTCTTTCTT